>JAUPFN010000027.1:19172315-19232315 GCA_036924255.1 Apodemia mormo | reverse complement strand
CGACCACTACCCACTAAAACCCCTGCGCCACCCCACTGTGCTGTGGTGGCGGGGAGGTGGGGACGCTTGCGCATTCTCCCACCTGCCCGCCAGCACCTGCCGGCCTTGCCGGCATTCTTCGGGGCCGGGGCCGTTATGGCCCCAGCGGACGGCTAAAAAGCGCGCGACTCCACGACGCCGCGCGCACCTCCTCGAGGCCTTTTGGGGCAGAGCCCCGGCCTCGATCACGGGGGACGGAGCAGGGCTTGGTAGGCCCGACGCCGAACCCCCGTGCGTCTCCGGCGGATCGGGTCAGGGTTGGCCGCAGCCTCCCTTTCCCTCTCCGCCGTCTCCTTCTGCGACATCACATCCTCGCAGAAGGAGAGGACGGCCGTCCACGACTCTTCGCTCTCGACCATTGCTTTTACAACGGTCGGGAGCGAGAGATCCACCCCGATGGCATCGCGCAGGACACTACGCTGCACTGCCCACGAAGGGCACCCCTCGAGGGTGTGCTGCGCCGTGTCCTCGCTGCCCGCACAATGGTGGCAATCGGTCGTCGGCTCACGTTGGGCGATTCGACACAGGTACTTTCCAAAGCATCCATGCCCGGAAAGCACCTGTGTGAGCCGGAACGTGAGCCGTCCGTGCCGCCTGTCCAGCCAGTTTTGAAGAACCGGCCGGACAGCCTCGACAGTCCGTCGGCCGGCCGTTGGATCGGCCAGCCGCTCCGCCCATCTACGGACGGTGGACCGTCGAAGGTGGGACTTCCACCTTTCCGTCACCGTTGGCTGTTCGCCGCCGGACCGCAGCTCCTGGCGCCGCTCGTAGAGCCTTGCCAGTGCCGCGGCCTCCAGATCCCACGGCGGCGAACCCGCCAACACGCACGCCGCCTCCGTCGAGATGGTGCGATAGCCCCGAATGGCCCTGATCGCCATCACCCTCTGCGGTTGTCGCAAGAGGGCGATGGTGGCGCTTCGCAGCGCCGGAGCCCAGACAGGGGCTCCGTACAGGGCCATCGAGCGCACCACCCCGAGGTACAGGCGGCGGCAGGCCACACTCGGCCCCCCGAGATTCGGCAGCAGCCGCGAGAGAGCGGCGGCCGCCGCCATGAGACGGGGGACCAGGCGACGGAAATGCTCGCGGAAGTCCCAGCGGCTATCGAGGACGAGTCCGAGGTACTTCATATCGGACCCGACCTCGATTCGGACACCGCTAACCACGATGTGGGCCCCCGGAGGTGGCGCAGCCCTCGGCCTGTGGAAACACAAGGCCTCGGACTTTTCGAGCGCCACCTCGAGGCCCAGAGCGCGGATTCGCGCGACGACCGACGCCACGCCTGCCGTTGCCAGGCGGGCGGCCTCACGGTAGTTTGCCCCGCGGGCCGTGACCAGGGTGTCGTCCGCATAACACGTCACCCTGACGCCCGCGGGGAGAGCGCCCCGCAGCACCCAATCGTATCCGATGTTCCACAAGAGGGGGCCGAGTACCGACCCTTGTGGAACACCGCACACCATCTCCCGAGTCTCCAGTCCACCCGACCGCCCCTGGTACTGGACGTACCTTTGACTGAGGTAGTCCCCGATCAGGCGACGGAGGTAGAGAGGCACTTTATGGTGTTTTAGTGCCTCCCTGATGCAGCTCCACGGCATGGTGTTGAAAGCGTTCGCTATGTCTAGCGAAACCGCCAACAACACCCCACCGCGGGCGACAACCTCCTCCGAGTCGGCCTTGACGCGATTGATCGCGTCGATCGTTGAAAGGCCGGCCCGGAACCCAAACTGGGCGTTCGCCAAATCGGGACCTACCTCAGTCATATGCTTGACGAGGCGTGTAGCTACTATTCTCTCGAATAGCTTACACACCTCGTCGAGCAACACGATGGGGCGGTAGGCGGAGGGAGACTCTGCGGGGCGTCCGTCCTTCCGCAACAGGACCAAACTACCCACCTTCCACACTCTGGGGAACCGTCCCGACTCCAGGCAGCCATTGAAGAGCCGCCGGAGCCGGTCCCCTAGGACGTCGAGGGCCAAGACCAAGACGCGACCGTGTACTCCATCTGGCCCGGGCGCTGTGTTTTTCGCCCGGAGCTTGTCCACGGCCGCGTCGAATTCCTCGCTCGTGAGCTCAGCGACCCCGCTATCTTCCTCCTCACCACCGGCGCCACCTCTACGCGGCGCCATAGCGGGGGGGACGTGTTCCGCCCGATGTGGAAACAGGGCGGACACGACGTCCCTCACGAAGTGGTGGTCGAGACTCTGGGTCAGCGGAGGCGCCCAGGGGCGTAGTTTGCCCCTGACGGACTTATACGGGCGCCCCCACGGATCATTGTCCAGAGTCCCGAGCAGCTCCTCGCGCGCTTGGGTCTTGGCCCTGCTGATGGCGAGCTGTAGGGTCTTTTTCTTCGTCCTGTAGACCTCATACAGCTCGCGCTCCGTCGTCTCGTCGCGGTGCCGTCTTCTTCGGCACCTGGTGTACATGCGCCTGGCCGCCACGCTCTCCACGCGGAGCGCGGCGATGTGGTCAGACCACCAGTACACCTGGCGACGAGAGGGGGGCGGCTTGGCCCGGGGCATCGACGCGTCGCACACTTGCGTCAACGCCCGCCGGAACCATTCCGCCTCCTCATCTACCCTCACAGGCCCGGCGGGTTGCGGTTGCCAGGCCTGGACGACGGAGGCCTCCAGCAGAGCGTCTCTGTCGAGACGCCCCAACGTCCACCTAGGGAGTGGCGGGACTCTACCTCTCGCGGGACTCGTGCCCGGGGTCGTCGATGAGGCGGAGACGTCAAATCGGACGTATAGGTGGTCCGACAGCGTCTCCACCCCATCGAGGACTCTCCAATCCCGGACACGGCGTGCTACAGCAGGGCTAGCGAACGAAACGTCCACTATCGAACCGCCCTGCTGTCTCACGCAAGTGAAGGTCGACCCCCTATTTAGGATGCAGAGGCCGACCAACACTGCCCACTCTTCCAGCGCGCTGCCTCGCGAGTCGGTGACGGGGGACCCCCATGCCGAGGATTTGGCATTGAAGTCCCCCATCACGATCACAGGGCGAGGATCGGCCCGTCTGACGAGAGCCTCAACCTCGCCCAAGAACGACTCGAATTCGGCGAAGCAGCGGCTGGGCGAGAAGTAGCACCCCACCACTACGGTTCCCTCACATTCGACTGCGACGAAGCCCCGGCCACGACCAACTACACCGGAGACCGGGGCTACGACCGAAGTGACGATGGCCACCAAGCCGTCCAAGTCCCCTACCCAATTAGCTCTAGAGGGGACAAAGTACGGCTCAGCGGCCACAGCGACGCCGATATTCCACTCCGCCAGGGACTGCATAAATAGATCTTGTGCCCCGGCAGAGTGGTTCAAATTCGCCTGTAGGAAGCGATGGATGGGGCCCGCTAGGGCCATTATTTTGTTTCCATCGCCTCCCCGCGACCCAACCCTGATGTGGATGGGGCGGGCGCTGCCGGTGCCGATGTGGCCCCGGCTGCAGCCTCTCTGCCCCGTCGGGGCTTGGGCAGGGTTCCCTTACACGTGGGAGCCCCAGCCCTGTGATTTGCAGGACGACCCGCTGCCAAACATATGGAGCAGCGCGGGTCGCCCGAACAGGCAGCGGCCTTATGCCCCATCTGACCGCAGCGGAAGCACTCGCCGCTGCGGTCGACCTCAGAGGTGCACTGCACTCCGGTGTGCCCAACGACGAGACACCGGAAGCAGCGCATTCTCCTGGTGGGTAGCACCCGCACCTGCGCGGACACCCACCCTACCAGGAGCCTAGAGCTTGCCACCTTTTTAGCGGCGGCCACCGGGCAGCGGACGAAAATCGTGCCGCTACCCGATGGGGCGAAACGCACCTGCCCCGCTTTTATTGAGTCAGCGTGGCAGCCTCCGCTCTTGGCTACGGCCTCCACCACCTCCGCTGTGGTGACGGAATCGTCAAGCCCAGAGATGCGCATCTCTGCGCACTTCTCGGGCCTGGCGATCCTCACGCTGTCGGCGGGTAGCACCTCCCGTAGTTTTTGCGCGAGTTGGTCCGCCTTCGCAGAACTCGCAGCCCCCGGCACCTCTAAGATACGGGCGCCAGTGGCGGCTTTCCTGACTTTCAGCCCCGGGATGCCTAGCTCAGCGATGGACACTTTCTCCTTCGCTTGAGCTAGGACAGCTGCATAACTTGCGCCGTTTTCGGTCGCTCCGGGCTGCAGCGTCAGGACAACGGCGGCAGACCGGGGCGGGCGCAGGCGCGGTGCAGCTTTCCCATTCTTTACTTCTTTTGTTCTCTCCTGGGGCTTCGTTGGAGGAGAGGACGCCTTCTTCTTCTTCGGCGCCCTCTTCTTCTTCTTCTTCCTTTTCTTCTTCTCTACCTGGGTCCACCCCTCTTCAACTGGGGCGTCCCGAGCGGAGGAAGAAGAAGGCACCGGTGCTACCACTGAGGCCGCAGCGGGCTGGGCGCTTTGGCCTTTGCCCTTGCCTTTGCCCTTTGTGGGCTTGGGCGTCTGCGACCCCGCAACAACTTCGGCGGCAGTCGGCTTCTTTGCAGTTCCAACAGCCGGTTTGGCCACTGCAACCGCCTCAACCTTTTTCAGGTCCCCGCGTAACGGGGGACGAATGCGTTTTTCCGGCAGGAGCCGGTCCGACACGGAGGCCATCTTGGCGTCCATCATGTTGCCCACCTGCAACATGATACGCCCCAACATGGCCTCTTCCCTCTCTTCTGTCGATTGGCCCACTGCCGGCTCAACCCTTCGCCTTCCAAGGTCGGCCCGAATTGCGGCCAGCTCTGCGCGCATCTCCGCCATTTGTTTCTCTTGGCGGGCATTTGCAGCGCGGAGCAGCTCCACTTCTTCGCCGGTGGTTCTACTCTTAAGGGCCGTCACCGCCTCTTGGATGGCCTCCGCCGCTTGTTTGAGGGAGCGCACCATGGTTCCCTTGAGTTGGCCAGATTTTTTGGCGACGCTCAGGATGAGGTCCACCCCGGTCTGAGCGTGCGCAGCCAGCTCTTCTGAGGAGCGCTCCTCGCCTCCAGTTTTCGCCAAGGCTTTGGCCATGCCGAGTATTTGTTCTTCGGCCAAAACCCCGACCTCCTCCTTTTTCGCCTTTAGAAAGGCCTCCTTAGCCTTTCGTAGGCCCACGTATGCGCCCGTAGTTGGCGGGCGCCCTCTTCCACGTTTAGCTGACGCCGACCTACTGTACGCCTCCTCGCCAGCCGTGTCATCGGAGTCCATCCCAGATTCGCTGTCACCCGGGACGGGCCTCTTTCGCCACAGCCGGCCATTACGCAATCCTGATGAATCAGAAGCGACCGTCACCAGAGTGCCAGTCGAGCTATCCGACTCGGACAGAACCACTTCCTCCATCGTTTCGTGGCCTTCACGGCCCACTGCCTCCTCAGTTTGGCCTTCACGGCCCACCTTCACTTCGTTTTGGCCATCGCAGCCCACCTTCACGTCGTTTTGGCTATCGCAGCCCTCCACCAAAGCGTCAAAAGTTTTATTAGTTTCCATATTTGTTCCCACGAGTACAAACAGGATTAAACGCTGCCTAAAAAGGCGCCTACATTATCGCGCCCCGGGGGTCGGCCGGTACCCGGGCGGGTCCACACTAGCGACTGATAAACCCGTCAGCCATACATCCCGACTTGAGCCGGTCTGCAAACCTCCTCGCGGTGCGTCTCCGCTTGAGGTTCGGGGAATTTTTTATGGAGAGGTTATCTTCCTCGCGGCCCGGCCAATTAAGGCAAGGCCCTCGGGTCCAGGATCATTGGCCGATAGACGTGATCACCGACACCTCCTCTGGACTTACGATGTCACGAGCAGGCCGACAGGGTTAGTGCCAGCGATTGCCCGCGCTTACTCCAAATCCACTGTGCCTTCTGAGAACAGAGGGACACGTGGAGGAGAGTTTGGTCCAATTAGCTTCCCCAAGGTGCTGGCTTGCACCCCAGGTACTAGAGCCCCCCCGCCACGACAAGGCTTGGAACCATGGGGGGGAACCTAACCTAACCTAACCTAACCTAACCTAACCTAACCTAACCTAACCTAACCTAACCTAACCTAACCTAACCTAACCTAACCTAACCTAACCTTTTTTTTTTTTTTTTTTTTTTTTTTTTTATGGTTTCGCAGGAGAAATGCACTTACGCACTACCGGGCCACGCGACGCGGCCCGAGTGTGGGACTCGCCTAAAACCGGCTCTACCCACTAAAACTCCTGCGTCCGCTCCTCTGTGCCATGGTGGCGGGGGAGGTGGTAACTCCTTGCGGATTATTCCACCATCCCGCCGGCACTTGCCAGCCTTGCCGGCATTCTCCGTAGCTGGGAGAAAGACCCAGCACATCTACTCATATCGGGCGCGCGGTGTGCGGAACCACCGCGCGCATATCTCAACTCCGGGGAGCGGTCATTCCATTGCCTCCCGCGTCCCCCCCAGAGAAACAGGAGGAAGCACGGTTGGCGACGGAGCGGCCGCGGTATGTCGCCGCCGATGTCTGGCCTTGGGCAGAGTCCCCCTACAGGAGGGAGACCCCACCCTATGTCCGGCCGGAAGGCCCGCTGCCGCACAAACGGAGCAGCGTGGATCCCCGGCACAGTCAACGGCCTTGTGCCCTTCTAGACCGCAGCGATAGCACTCACCGCTGCGGTCTATCGCCGAGTCGCACTGCGCGCCAGTGTGCCCCTCTACGAGGCACCTGAAACAGCGCAAGCGCTTGGTGGGCAGCACCCGCACTTTGGCGGACACCCATCCCACCAAGAGCCTCGAGCCTGCCACCCTTTTTGCTGCAGCTATCGGGCAGCGGACGTAGATCGTACCGCAGCCCGTTGCCGCGAATCGCAATTGCCCCGCCTTGATGGTGTCGGCGGGGCAGTCTCCACATCGGGCCACAGCGGCCACCACCTCTTCTTGTGTGACGGAGTCGTCCAGCCCGGAGATGCGCATTTCTGCGCACTTCTCTGGCCGGGTGACCCTGACTGCATCTCCAGGTAAGACTTCCCGAAGTCTTGCGGCTAGTTGGTCAGCCTTGGCTGAGCTCGTGGCGCCCGTCACTTCTAAGATTCGCGCGCCAGTCGCTCCCCTTCTCATCCTGACTCCTGGGATTCCCAGCTCAGCGAGGGAGACTTGGTCCCTGGCTTGGGTGAGAACGGCCGCATACGTTGCACCCATATCGGCCGCACCGGGTTGCAGTGTCAAAACGACAGCTGCAGTCCGGGGCGGGCGCAACCGCGGCGCCGTCTTTTCGTTGGGCATTTTTGGCCTCTTCTTTGGGGCCGGAGTGGGAGGCTCCTTTTCCCCCCTCTTGGCCTTCTTTCTCCTCCGACGTTTCGTTTTCCGGTTTTCCGCTTGGGTCCAACCCTCCTGGTCTGGGGCCCGAGCGGAAGACGTAGGCTGCGTTGCAGTCACAGGGGCCGCGGCGGGCGGGGCACTTTGGCCTTTACCCTTGCCCTTGCCTTTGTGGGGCTTGGGCTTCCGCGACCCGGCAACCACTTCTGCGACGGTCGCACCTGCAGCCGTCACCTCGACTGCTGCGGTGCGAGCTTCCGCCTCCTCCCTTCTTTTGTCCGCCGCCAGCGGCGGCCTGAGCCGCTTTTCTGGCAGCAATCTGTCCGCCAACGAGGCCATCTTGGCGTCCATCATGTTGCCGACTTGCAACATGATGCGCCCCAACATGGCCTCCTCTCTATCCTCCGTGGGCTGGACCACCTCCGGCACGGCGCGCTGCTCTATAGGCGCGTCAGCCCGCTGCTCTATAGGCGCGTCAGCCCGCTGCTCCTCCAAGGCAGTCCGGAGCCTAGCGACCTCCGCACGTAGTGTCGCCAGCTCCTTCTCCTGCTTGTGCCATCGCCACTTCATCAGCTCAAGCTCTTCGGTTTCGGTGCGGCTTCTGAGGCCGACCACCGCATCTTCAATGGCCAAAGCCGCCTGCTTAAGGGCACGCACCATAGTGCCCTTAAGGTTTTTTGACTTTTGCGCGACGCCCATTACGAGTGATATCCCGGACTGGGCGTGCGCGGCCAGTTGGTCAGTGGTGCGGTCTTCTCCCCGCGCCATCATCCTCTCCATTTCCAGGGTTTTGGCCATGGAGAGTAACTCATCCTCGACCAAAGCCCCGTCCTCCTTCCTCTTTCTCCCTGCGTAGGACTCCTCCGATATTAGAGACCTCGCCTCAGCGGTGCGGGCGCCGGATGTTAGTGAGCGCCCACGACCTCTCTTCGCTGTTTGGGGCCGTTCTACAAAATCCTCGGCAGCCGTGTCGTCCGAGTCGACCCCGGACGAAGGATCGCCCGGGACACGCCTCTTCCTCACCAGCCGCCCAGATTTCGCCCCTAAGCCCTCAGTTGCGACCGTCCCTTGGGGGCCAGTCGAACTTTCGGTGTCGATGTCCCTGTCGTCACAATAATCGCCGTAGTCGGCAAGAATCCTCTCCATGCTGCCAGAATCGTAGGCAAGATCAAAGTCCGTTGCGAGTAAGCGTGGGTCGTCGGTACGCGAGCTGGCAGATCGCCAGCCCGCGGAGCAGTTTTTGCCCCCCCCAGAGTACACGGGGCTGCCGGCACCCGAAGGCGCCGGGAGGGATTCCCCGGCTTCGCCGGGACCCTCCTGGGTATTCCTTTTAAAACTGCCGTTGTCTGTCATATTGGGTTTGTTTGGCTCATTACGGGTGAGCCTACCCCCGTCTCGTCAGCGCTCGCACGATAACCCTACGCCGCGGCACGCCGACCGCGGTTTCGGGGTGATTTTTTAAAGAGGTTTTCTTCCTCCCAGCCCCACAATGGGCTCCCGGAAACCGGGTTATAAGTGTCGCATCCAAACGCCGTTCTCATGAAGAGAACGGAAAGGAGCGACTGGTGGCCCAATTAGCTTCCCCAGGGTGCTGGATTGCACCCCAGGTACTGAGCCCCCCCGCCACGACAAGGCTTGGGACCATGGGGGGGAACCTAACCTAACCTAACCTAACCTTTTTTTTTTTTTTTTTTTTTTTTTTTTTTTTTTTTTTTTTTTTTTTTTTTTTTTGTTCTCGCAGGAGAAATGCACTTACGCACTACCGGGCCACGTGACGCGGCCCGAGTGTGGGACTCGCCTAAAACCGGCTCTACCCACTAAAACTCCTGCGTCCGCTCCTCTGTGCCATGGTGGCAGGGGAGGTGGTAAACTCCTTGCGGATTATTCCACCATCCCGCCGGCACTCGCCAGCCTAGCCGGCGTCTTCTCGCCTGGGGGGAGACCCCAGCAAATGCGCCTCAAATGCGCGCGGTGTGCGGAAGCACCGCGCGCTACTCCGGGAGGAAGCGGTTACTGCATCGCTTCTTCCGGCGCCACCCCGGATGGAGATGGGGTGTGCGCTGCTTGCGCCAAAGTGGCCGCGGCTCCTCGCCGCTTGGCGCGTTTGGGCAGGGTCCCCTTGCAGGAGGGAGCCCCTACCTTATGACCCGCCGGAAGACCCGCAGCCGAGCATACGGAGCAGCAAGGGTCGCCGGAACAGTCGGCGGCCTTGTGCCCCTTTTGACCGCAGCGGAAACACTCATCGCTGCGGTCAACCTATGATGCGCACTGCGCTCCGGTGTGCCCAACTACGAGACACCGGAAGCAGCGCAGAGGCCTGGTGGGCAGGACCCGCACTTGCGCGGACACCCAACCCACCAATAGCCTCGAGCTCGCCACCCTTTTCGCTGCTGCCACCGGGCAGCGGACAAATATTGTGCCGCAGCCCAAGCGAGAGAAGCGAAGCCGCCCCGCCTTGATGGTATCGGCAGGGCAGCCTCCACATTCGGCTACAGCGGCCACTACCTCCGCTTCTGTAACGGAGTCGTCTAGCCCGGAGATGCGCATCTCCGCACACCTCTCGGGCCTTACGATCCTTACGGTCTCTGCCGGTAAGACCGCCCGCAGCTTTGCAGCCAGCAGGTCAGCCTTTTCGGTGCTTATTGCACCCGGCACCTCTAGTATTCGGGCACCCGTGGCCCCCTTTCTCATTTTTAGCGCCGGTATACCCAACTCGGCAAGCGAAACTTTGTCCCTTGCACGAGTCAGGACGGCCGCATAGGTTTCGCCCTTGTCTGCCGCACCGGGCTGCAGCGTTAGGACGACTGCCGCAGACCGGGGCGGGCGCAACCTTACCTTCTTTTTCTTGTCCCTCTCTCCTTTCCCCGACCCCTGCTTTTTCGACGGAGGCGGAGGAGTCTCTTCAACTTTCTTCTTCGCATTATTCTTCTTCTTTTGTTTTCTCGTCTTGTCCACCCGGGTCCACACTTCCTCGTCTGGGGCCCGAGTGGATGACGAGGGCGCCGGAGTCGCTTCTGGGGCCACAGCAGGCTGGGCACTCTTGCCCTTGCCCTTTCCCTTTCCCTTGGTTGGTTTGGGCTTTGGCAACCCCACGACATTATCAGCGGCAGTCCGCATCAATGGGCTTTCCACGGCCGGTTCAGCCACAGGTACCTCCTCAATTTCCGTGTCCCCTCTCAGTGGTGGCCGGAGCCGCCTCTCCGGCAGAAGCCGGTCTGCTACAGAGGCCATCTTGGCATCCATCATGTTGCCCACCTGCAACATGATGCGACCCAACATGGCCTCCTGGTCTTCTACGGGGCGGTTCTCATCAGGTTCCGTCCTTCGTCTATCCAGTTCTTCTCGGATTTGGGCTACTTCCGCGCGCAAAACTTTTATCTCTTTCTCCTGCCGATAGTTCGCCATGCGGAGCAGCTCCACCTCCTCTCCTTCGGTGCGCTCTTTTAATGCCGCGACCGCATCCTGTATCGCCCATGCCGCTTGCTTAAGGGCGCGCACCATTGTGCCCTTAAGATTTTTAGATTTTGTAGCTACGCTCATAATTACATCACACCCTTTTTGAGCGTGCGCGGCTAGATCCTCGGACGAGCGGACCTCCTTCCGTGAGACTTCGAGGGTTTTGGCCATGGAGAGGATCTGCTCCTCGGCCAAAACCTCGACCTCCTCTTTCTTCGTCCTTAAAAGCGCCTCCTTGGCCTGGCGTAGGCCCACGTAGGCACCCGTTGTAGGTGGGCGCCCCCGTCCCCTTTTCGCCGGGCCAGTGCGCTCTGCCTCCTCGCCGGCCGTGTCGTCCGAGTCCAGCCCGGATTCGTGATCACCCGGGCCGGGCCTCTTCCGTCTTAAACGACCGGTTATTTCGACAGTAGAACTGTCTGAATCCAAATCCTCGCCAAGGTCTTTGGCTGAGACACACGCCCCCGTGGCATGCGCCCCAGCCCCAAATTCAACATTGCCCAAAGCGTGAGCAAAATCGGTGTCCAGTTCGGAGTTGCCAAAGTCGTCGGTGCGCGAGCCGGTGGAAAGCCGGCCCGCGAAGCAGTTTTTGCCCCCCCCAGAGTACGTGGGGCTGCCGGCACCCGAAGGCGCCGGGAGGGATTCCCCGGCTTTGCCGGGACCCTCCTGGGTATTCCTTTTAAAACTGCCTGAACTTGCCATGTTTGTTGGTTTGTGGCCCATTCCGGGTGGGCCTACCCCCGTCTCGTCAGCGCTCGCCCGATAACCCTACGCCGCGGCACGCCGACCGCGGTTTCGGGGTGATTTTTTAAAGAGGTTTTCTTCCTCCCAGCCCCACAATGGGCTCCCGGAAACCGGGTTATGAGTGCCGCATCCAAACGCCGTTCTCATGAAGAGAACGGAAAGGAGCGGCTGGTGGTCCAATTGGCTTCCCCAGGGTGCTGGATTGCACCCCAGGTACTGAGCCCCCCCGCCACGACAAGGCTTGGAACCATGGGGGGGAACCTAACCTAACCTAACCTTTTTTTTTTTTTTTTTTTTTTTTTGTTCTCGCAGGGGAAATGCTCTTACGCACTGCCGGGCCGTGTGGACTGGCCCGAGTGTGGGACTCGTCGGACGGAACCGACCACTACCCACTAAAACCCCTGCGCCACCCCACTGTGCTGTGGTGGCGGGGAGGCGGGGACGCTTGCGCATTCTCCCACCTGCCCGCCAGCACCTGCCGGCCTTGCCGGCATTCTTCGGGGCCGGGGCCGTTATGGCCCCAGCGGACGGCTAGAAAGCGCGCGACTCCACGACGCCGCGCGCACCTCCTCGAGGCCTTTTGGGGCAGAGCCCCGGCCTCGATCACGGGGGACGCAGCAGGGCCTGGTAGGCCCGGCGTCGCACCCCCGTGCGTCTCCGGCGGATCGGGTCAGGGTTGGCCGCAGCCTCCCTTTCCCTCTCCGCCGTCTCCTTCTGCGACATCACGTCCTCGCAGAAGGAGAGGACGGCCGTCCACGACTCTTCGCTCTCGACCATTGCTTTTACAACGGTCGGGAGCGAGAGATCCACCCCGATGGCATCGCGCAGGACACTACGCTGCACTGCCCACGAAGGGCACCCCTCGAGGGTGTGCTGCGCCGTGTCCTCGCTGCCCGCACAATGGTGGCAATCGGTCGTCGGCTCACGTTGGGCGATTCGACACAGGTACTTTCCAAAGCATCCATGCCCGGAAAGCACCTGTGTGAGCCGGAACGTGAGCCGCCCGTGCCGCCTGTCCAGCCAGTTTTGAAGAACCGGCCGGACAGCCTCGACAGTCCGTCGGCCGGCCGTTGGATCAGCCAGCCGCTCCGCCCATCTACGGACGGTGGACCGTCGAAGGTGGGACTTCCACCTTTCCGTCACCGTTGGCTGTTCGCCGCCGGACCGCAGCTCCTGGCGCCGCTCGTAGAGCCTTGCCAGTGCCGCGGCCTCCAGATCCCACGGCGGCGAACCCGCCAACACGCACGCCGCCTCCGTCGAGATGGTGCGATAACCCCGAATAGCCCTGATCGCCATCACCCTCTGCGGTTGTCGCAAGAGGGCGATGGTGGCGCTTCGCAGCGCCGGAGCCCAGACAGGGGCCCCGTACAGGGCCATCGAGCGCACCACCCCGAGGTACAGGCGGCGGCAGGCCACACTCGGCCCCCCGAGATTCGGCAGCAGCCGCGAAAGAGCGGCGGCCGCCGCCATGAGACGGGGGACCAGGCGACGGAAATGCTCGCGGAAGTCCCAGCGGCTATCGAGGACGAGTCCGAGGTACTTCATATCGGACCCGACCTCGATTCGGACACCGCTAACCACGATGTGGGCCCCCGGAGGTGGCGCAGCCCTCGGCCTGTGGAAACACAAGGCCTCGGACTTTTCGAGCGCCACCTCGAGGCCCAGAGCGCGGATTCGCGCGACGACCGACGCCACGCCTGCCGTTGCCAGGCGGGCGGCCTCACGGTAGTTTGCCCCGCGGGCCGTGACCAGGGTGTCGTCCGCATAACACGTCACCCTGACGCCCGCGGGGAGAGCGCCCCGCAGCACCCAATCGTATCCGATGTTCCACAAGAGGGGGCCCAGCACCGACCCCTGTGGAACACCGCACACCATCTCCCGAGTCTCCAGTCCGCCTGCCCGCCCCTGGTATTGGACGTACCTTTGACTGAGGTAGTCCCCGATCAGGCGACGGAGGTAGAGAGGCACTTTATGGTGTTTTAGTGCCTCCCTGATGCAGCTCCACGGCATGGTGTTGAAAGCGTTCGCTATGTCAAGCGAAACCGCCAACAACACCCCACCGCGGGCGACAACCTCCTCCGAGTCGGCCTTGACGCGATTGATCGCGTCGATCGTCGAAAGGCCGGCCCGGAACCCAAACTGGGCGTTCGCCAAATCGGGACCTACCTCAGTCATATGCTTGACGAGGCGTGCAGCTACTATTCTCTCGAATAGCTTACACACCTCGTCGAGCAACACGATGGGGCGGTAGGCGGAGGGAGACTCTGCGGGGCGTCCGTCCTTCCGCAACAGGACCAAACTACCCACCTTCCACACTCTGGGGAACCGTCCCGACTCCAGGCAGCCGTTGAAGAGCCGCCGGAGCCGGTCCCCTAGGACGTCGAGGGCCAAGACCAAGACGCGACCGTGTACTCCATCTGGCCCGGGCGCTGTGTTTTTCGCCCGGAGCTTGTCTACGGCCGCGTCGAACTCCTCACTCGTGAGCTCAGCGACCCCGCTATCTTCCTCCTCACCACCGGCGCCACCTCTACGCGGCGCCATAGCGGGGGGGACGTGTTCCGCCCGATGTGGAAACAGGGCGGACACGACGTCCCTCACGAAGTGGTGGTCGAGACTCTGGGTCAGCGGAGGCGCCCAGGGGCGTAGTTTGCCCCTGACGGACTTATACGGGCGCCCCCACGGATCATTGTCCAGAGTCCCGAGCAGCTCCTCGCGCGCTTGGGTCTTGGCCCTGCTGATGGCGAGCTGTAGGGTCTTTTTCTTCGTTCTGTAGACCTCATACAGCTCGCGCTCCGTCGTCTCGTCGCGGTGCCGTCTTCTTCGGCACCTGGTGTACATACGCCTGGCCGCCACGCTCTCCACGCGGAGCGCGGCGATGTGGTCAGACCACCAGTACACCTGGCGACGAGAGGGGGGCGGCTTGGCCCGGGGCATCGACGCGTCGCACACTTGCGTCAACGCCCGCCGGAACCATTCCGCCTCCTCATCTACCCTCACAGGCCCGGCGGGTTGCGGTTGCCAGGCCTGGACGACGGAGGCCTCCAGCAGAGCGTCTCTGTCGAGACGCCCCAACGTCCACCTAGGGAGTGGCGGGACTCTACCTCTCGCGGGACTCGTGCCCGGCGTCGTTGACGAGGCGGAGACGTCAAATCGGACGTATAGGTGGTCCGACAGCGTCTCCACCCCATCGAGGACTCTCCAATCCCGGACACGGCGTGCTACAGCAGGGCTAGCGAACGAAACGTCCACTATCGAACCGCCCTGCTGTCTCACGCAAGTGAAGGTCGACCCCCTATTTAGGATGCAGAGGCCGACCAACACTGCCCACTCTTCCAACGCGCTGCCTCGCGAGTCGGTGACGGGGGACCCCCATGCCGAGGATTTGGCATTGAAGTCCCCCATCACGATCACAGGGCGAGGATCGGCCCGTCTGACGAGAGCCTCAACCTCGCCCAAGAACGACTCGAATTCGGCGAAGCAGCGGCTGGGCGAGAAGTAGCACCCCACCACTACGGTTCCCTCATATTCAACTGCGACGAAGCCCCGGCCACGACCAACTACACCGGAGACCGGGGCTACGACCGAAGTGACGATGGCCACCAAGCCGTCCAAGTCCCCCACCCAATTAGCTCTAGAGGGGACAAAGTACGGCTCAGCGGCCACAGCGACGCCGATATTCCACTCCGCCAGGGACTGCATAAGTAGATCTTGTGCCCCGGCAGAGTGGTTCAAATTCGCCTGTAGGAAGCGATGGATGGGGCCCGCTAGGGCCATTATTTTGTTTCCATCGCCTCCCCGCGACCCAACCCTGAAGTGGATGGGGCGGGCGTTGCCGGTGCCGTTGTGGCCCCGGCTGTAGCCTCTCTGCCCCGTCGGGGCTTGGGCAGGGTTCCCTTACACGTGGGAGCCCCAGCCCTGTGATTTGCAGGGCGACCCGCTGCCAAACACACGGAGCAGCGTGGGTCGCCCGAACAGGCGGCGGCCTTATGTCCCATCTGACCGCAGCGGAAGCACTCGCCGCTGCGGTCGATCTCAGAAGTGCACTGCACTCCGGTGTGCCCAACAACGAGGCACCGGAAGCAGCGCATTCTCCTGGTGGGCAGCACCCGCACCTGCGCGGACACCCACCCCACCAGGAGTCTAGAACTGGCCACCTTTTTGGCCGCGGCCACCGGGCAGCGGATGAAAATCGTGCCGCTACCTGATGGGGCGAAACGCACCTGCCCCGCTTTGATTGATGAGGCAGGGCAGCCTCCGCATTTGGCCACGGCCTCGACCACCTCCACTGTGGTGACGGAATCGTCAAGCCCAGAAATGCGCATCTCCGCGCACTTCTCGGGCCTGGCGATCCTGACATTCTCTGCCGGCAGTACCTCCCGCAGTTTTTGCGCAAGTTGGTCTGCCTTAGCAGCGCTTGCGGCCCCCGGTACCTCTAATATTCGGGCACCTGTGGCCCCCTTCCTCACTCTGAGTGACGGGATATCCAGGTCGGCGAGGGAGATTTTTTCCTTCGCCGACGATAGCACCGCTGCATAGCTCGCACCCTTTTCTTCTGCTCCGGGCTGCAGTGTCACCACGACGGCCGCAGACCGGGGCGGGCGCAACCGCGGTGCGACCTTCCCTTTCTTCTCTTGTTTTTTCTCCTCCTGGGGCTTCAAAGGAGGAGCAGAGGGTGCCTTCTTCTTTTTTGGTGCCCTCTTCTTTCTCTTCTTCCTCTTCTTTTTCTCCACTCGAGTCCACCCCTCCTCATCTGGGGCGTCCTGAGCGGGAGAAGAAGATGGCTCCGGTGCTTTCGCCGGGGCCACAGCAGGCTGGACACTTTGGCCCTTGCCCCTGCCCTTGCCCTTTGTGGGTTTGGGCATCTGCGACGCCGCGACGACTTCAGCAGCAGTCCGTTTCTTTGTGGTGACGACGGCCGGTTTGGCCACTGACACCGCCTCCGTCTGTTTTAGGTCCCCACGCAACGGGGGCCGCATGCGCTTCTCCGGCAGGAGCCGGTCAGACACCGAGGCCATCTTGGCGTCCATCATGTTGCCCACCTGCAACATGATACGCCCCAACATGGCCTCTTCCCTATCTTCCGCTGACCGGCTCGTCTCCGGTTCAGCTCTCCGCCTGCCCAGATCAGCTCGGATTTGAGCCACTTCCGCACGCATCTCCGCCAGCTCTCTTTCCTGGCGGGCATTCGCGGCGCGAAGCAGCTCCACTTCCTCATCTGTCGTTCGGCACTTCAGTGCCGTCACCGCCTCTTGGATGGCCTCTGCTGCCTGCTTCAGGGAACGCACCATTGTCCCCTTAAGCTGGCCTGATTTTTTGGCAACGCTCAGAATGACCTCTACGCCATTCTGTGCGCGCGCGGCCAGTTCCTCCGCAGAGCGGTTTCCTCCTTCTGGTTGTTGTAGGTTTTTGGCTAAGGAGAGGATTTGCTCCTCAGCCAATATCCCGACCTCTTCCTTTTTGGCCTTAAGAAAGGCTTCCTTTGCTTTTCGTAAGCCCACGTAGGCGCCCGTTGTTGGTGGGCGCCCCCTTCCGCGTTTCGCCGACGCAGACCTACTCAGCAACTCCTCGCCAGCCGTGTCGTCCGAGTCCATCCCAGACTCACTGTCACCCGGGATGGGCCTCTTCCGCCATAGCCGGCCGCTTCGCAGTCCTGACGATCCGGAGGCGACCGTCACTAAGGTGCCAGTCGAGCCATCCGAATCCGACAGAGCTAGCTCGTCCATCGACTCCCGACCTTCGCAGGTCACTTCCTCCTGAATTTGGCCTTCGCGGCCCACCTGCACTTCGTTTTGGCCATCGCAGCCCACCTTCACGTCGTTTTGGCTATCGCAGCCCTCCACCAAAGCGTCAAAAGTTTTAGTATCCATATTAGTTCCCACGAGTAGAAACAGGATTAAACGCTGCCTAAAAGGCGCCTACAATTATCGCGCCCCGGGGGTCGGCCGGTACCCGGGCGGGTCCACACTAGCGACTGATAAACCCGTCAGCCATACATCCCGACTTGAGCCGGTCTGCAAACCTCCTCGCGGTGCGTCTCCGCTTGAGGTTCGGGGAATTTTTTATGGAGAGGTTATCTTCCTCGCGGCCCGGCCAATTAAGGCAAGGCCCTCGGGTCCAGGATCATTGGCCGATAGACGTGATCACCGACACCTCCTCTGGACTTACGATGTCACGAGCAGGCCGACAGGGCTAGTGCCAGCGATTGCCCGCGCTTACTCCAAATCCACTGTGCCTTCTGGGAACAGAGGGACACGTGGAGGAGAGTTTGGTCCAATTAGCTTCCCCAAGGTGCTGGCTTGCACCCCAGGTACTAGAGCCCCCCCGCCACGACAAGGCTTGGAACCATGGGGGGGAACCTAACCTAACCTAACCTAACCTAACCTAACCTAACCTAACCTAACCTAACCTTTTTTTTTTTTTTTTTTTTTTTTTTTTTTTTTTTTTTTTTTTTTTTTTTTGTTCTCGCAGGGGAAATGCTCTTACGCACTGCCGGGCTGTGTGGACTGGCCCGAGTGTGGGACTCGTCGGACGGAACCGACCACTACCCACTAAAACCCCTGCGCCACCCCACTGTGCTGTGGTGGCGGGGAGGTGGGGACGCTTGCGCATTCTCCCACCTGCCCGCCAGCACCTGCCGGCCTTGCCGGCATTCTTCGGGGCCGGGGCCGTTATGGCCCCAGCGGACGGCTAGAAAGCGCGCGACTCCACGACGCCGCGCGCACCTCCTCGAGGCCTTTTGGGGCAGAGCCCCGGCCTCGATCACGGGGGACGGAGCAGGGCCTGGTAGGCCCGCCGCCGCACCCCCGTGCGTCTCCGGCGGATCGGGTCTGGGTTGGCCGCAGCCTCCCTTTCCCTCTCCGCCGTCTCCTTCTGCGACATCACGTCCTCGCAGAAGGAGAGGACGGCCGTCCACGACTCTTCGCTCTCGACCATTGCTTTAACAACGGTCGGGAGCGAGAGATCCACCCCGATGGCATCGCGCAGGGCACTACGCTGCACTGCCCACGAAGGGCACCCCTCGAGGGTGTGCTGCGCCGTGTCCTCGCTGCCCGCACAATGGTGGCAATCGGTCGTCGGCTCACGCTGGGCGATTCGACACAGGTACTTTCCAAAGCATCCATGCCCGGAAAGCACCTGTGTGAGCCGGAACGTGAGCCGCCCGTGCCGCCTGTCCAGCCAGTTTTGGAGAACCGGCCGGACAGCCTCGACAGTCCGTCGGCCGGCCGTTGGATCGGCCAGCCGCTCCGCCCATCTACGGACGGTGGACCGTCGAAGGTGGGACTTCCACCTTTCCGTCACCGTTGGCTGTTCGCCGCCGGACCGCAGCTCCTGGCGCCGCTCGTAGAGCCTTGCCAGTGCCGCGGCCTCCAGATCCCACGGCGGCGAACCCGCCAACACGCACGCCGCCTCCGTCGAGATGGTGCGATAACCCCGAATGGCCCTGATCGCCATCACCCTCTGCGGTTGTCGCAGAAGGGCGATGGTGGCGCTTCGCAGCGCCGGAGCCCAGACAGGGGCTCCGTACAGGGCCATCGAGCGCACCACTCCGAGGTACAGGCGGCGGCAGGCAACACTCGGTCCCCCGAGATTCGGCAGCAGCCGCGAAAGAGCGGCGGCCGCCGCCATGAGACGGGGGACCAGGCGACGGAAATGCTCGCGGAAGTCCCAGCGGCTATCGAGGACGAGTCCGAGGTACTTCATATCGGACCCGACCTCGATTCGGACACCGCTAACCACGATGTGGGCCCCCGGAGGTGGCGCAGCCCTCGGCCTGTGGAAACACAAGGCCTCGGACTTTTCGAGCGCCACCTCGAGGCCCAGAGCGCGGATTCGCGCGACGACCGACGCCACGCCTGCCGTTGCCAGGCGGGCGGCCTCACGGTAGTTTGCCCCGCGGGCCGTGACCAGGGTGTCGTCCGCATAACACGTCACCCTGACGCCCGCGGGGAGAACGCCCCGCAGCACCCAATCGTATCCGATGTTCCACAAGAGGGGGCCCAGTACCGACCCTTGTGGAACACCGCACACCATCTCCCGAGTCTCCAGTCCGCCCGACCGCCCCTGGTATTGGACGTACCTTTGACTGAGGTAGTCCCCGATCAGGCGACGGAGGTAGAGAGGCACTTTATGGTATTTGAGTGCCTCCCTGATGCAGCTCCACGGCATGGTGTTGAAGGCGTTCGCTATGTCAAGCGAAACCGCCAACAACACCCCACCGCGGGCGACAACCTCCTCCGAGTCGGCCTTGACGCGATTGATCGCGTCGATCGTCGAAAGGCCGGCCCGGAACCCAAACTGGGCGTTCGCCAAATCGGGACCTACCTCAGTCATATGCTCGACGAGGCGTGCAGCTATTATTCTCTCGAACAGCTTACACACCTCGTCGAGCAACACGATGGGGCGGTAGGCGGAGGGAGACTCTGCGGGGCGTCCGTCCTTCCGCAACAGGACCAAACTACCCACCTTCCACACTCTGGGGAACCGTCCCGACTCCAGGCAGCCATTGAAGAGCCGCCGGAGCCGGTCCCCTAGGACGTCGAGGGCCAAGACCAAGACGCGACCGTGTACTCCATCTGGCCCGGGCGCTGTGTTTTTCGCCCGGAGCTTGTCCACGGCCGCGTCGAACTCCTCACAACCTAACCTAACCTAACCTAACCTAACCTAACCTAACCTAACCTAACCTAACCTAACCTAACCTAACCTAACCTAACCTTTTTTTTTTTTTTTTTTTTTTTTTTTTTTTTTTTTTTTTTTTTTTTTTTTTTGTTCTCGCAGGAGAAATGCACTTACGCACAACCGGGCCACTCGACGCGGCCCGAGTGTGGGACTCGCCTAAAACCGGCTCTACCCACTAAAACTCCTGCGTCCGCTCCTCTGTGCCATATGGTGGCGGGGAGGTGGTAACATGTTTGCAGTATTCCACCATCCCACCGGCACCTGCCAGCCTAGCCGGCATTCTACCCAGCTGGGGGGGAGACCCCAGCGAAAACGTCTCTGATGCGCGCGGTGTGCGGAAACCCCACGCGCTACTCCAGGAGGAAGCGGTTACTCCATCGCTTCCTCCGGCACCGCCCCTGATGTGGTTGGGGCGGGTGCTGTTGACGCCGATGTGGCTATGGCCCTTCCTCTTTTGGCGTTCCTGGGCAGGGTCCCCTTACAGAAGGGAGACCCGACCGTGTGGCCCGCCGGGAGATTCGCATCCGAGCAAACGGAGCACTTGGGTTCGCCGGAGCAACCGGCGGCCCTGTGCCCCTTCTGACCGCAGCGGTAACACTCGTCGCTGCGGTCAACCTTCGATGTACATTGTACCGCCGTGTGTCCGACTATCAGGCAGCGGTAGCATCTCAAGCGCCTGGCAGGCAGTACCCGCACTTGCGCGGATACCCATCCTACCAGGAACCTAGCGCTGGCCACCTTTTTAGCCGCTGCCACGGGGCAGCGCACGAAAATTGTGCCACGGCCTGACGGGGAGAAGCGGACTTGCCCCGCCTTGATGGCGTCGGCATTGCAGCCCCCATATCTGGCCACAGCCTCTATTATTTCCTCCTTAGTTACAGAATCGTCAAGCCCAGAGATACGCATCTCTGCGCACCTCTCGGGCCTGGCGATCCGTACTGTGTCTATTGGCAAGATCTCCCGCAATTTAGCAGCTAGGGTATCTGCCTTTACGGCGCTTGCGGCGCCTACAATCTCCAGAATTCGGGAGCCTGTGGCTCCTTTCCTCATCTTTACAGCTGGGATGTCCAGCTCGGCCAGGGATACTTTGTCCCTAGCACGAGTCAGGACAGCCGCATAAGTTGCGCCTTTATCGGCCGCACCGGGTTGCAGCGTCAAAACGACAGCTGCTGTCCGGGGCGGGCGCAACTTCGGCTTCGCCTTTTTGGATTTCTCCCTCTTCCTCGACTCCTGCCTCTTCAAGGGAGGTGGGGGAGCCTCCTGTTTCTTTTCTCCTTTTTTCTTCTTCTTTTTCTTCTTTTTCTCAGCTCGGGTCCACCCCTCATCACCTGGAGCGTCCCGAGCGGAAGAAGAAGGTATCGTCTCCGGGGCCGCAGTGGGCTGAGCACTTTTGCCTTTGCCCTTGCCCTTACCTTTTGACGGCTTGGGCTTATGCGACCCCCCGACAACTTCAGCGGCCGTCCGCGTTACTGCGGTGTCCAAGGCCGGTTCAGCCATTGGCACTGCTTCCACCTCTATACTGTCCCCTCTCAGTGGGGGCCTAAGTCTCTTTTCCGGTAGTAACCGGTCTGATACGGAGGCCATCTTGGCGTCCATCATGTTGCCCACTTGCAACATGATACGACCCAACATGGCCTCCTGGTCCTCCCCAGTGCGGCTCTCATTAGCGTCCGCTCTACGCTTGTGCATTTCATCGCGGATTTGAGCCACTTCCGCGCGCAGAACCTTCAGCTCTTTCTCCTGCCGATAGTTCGCCGCGCGGAGCAGCTCGACCTCCTCTCCTTCGGTGCGTTCTTTTAATGCCGCGACCGCATCCTGTATCGCCCACAACGCTTGCTTAAGGGCACGCACCATTGTGCCCTTAAGATTCTTGGATTTTTGGGCCACGCTCAGAATGAGGTCGCACCCTTTCTGAGCGTGGGCGGCAAGGTCCTCAGATGTGCGTTCTTCCTTTCGAGATCTTTCCAGGGTTTTGGCCATGGAGAGTATCTGCTCCTCGGCCAAAACCCCGATTTCCTCTTTCTTCGCCTGTAATAGCGCCTCCTTAGCCTGGCGTAGGCCGACGTAGGCACCCGTAGTTGGTGGGCGCCCCCGTGTCCTCTTCGCCGGGCCAGTACGCTGTGTCTCCTCGCCGGCCGTGTCGTCTGAGTCCAGCCCGGATTCGTAATCACCCGGGCCGGGCCTCTTTCGTCTAAGCCGTCCAGTTGCCCCGATAGTTGAACTGTCGGAGTCCAAGTCCTCGCCATGGTCTTTAGCTGAAGCGCACGCCCTCGTGGCACGCACCCCAGCCCCAGAATCAACGTCGCCAAAATCGTGTGCAAGATCTGTATCAAGTTCAGAATCGCCAGAGTCGTAGTGACGCGGACCGGCAGGACGCCGGCCCACGAAGCAGTTTGTGCCCCCCCCAGAGTACGTGGGGCTGCCGGTACCCGAAGGCACCGGGAGGGATTCCCCGGCTTTGCCGGGACCCTCCTGGGTAGTCCTTTTCAAACTGCCGGAACTTTCCATTGTGGTTTTGTGGCCCATTCCGGGTGGGCCTACCCCCGTCTCGTCAGCGCTCGCCCGATAACCCTACGCCGCGGCACGCCGACCGCGGTTTCGGGGTGATTTTTTAAAGAGGTTTTCTTCCTCCCAGCCCCACAATGGGCTCCCGGAAACCGGGTTATGAGTGCCGCATCCAAACGCCGTTCTCATGAAGAGAACGGAAAGGAGCGGCGTAGTGGTCCAATTAGTTCCCCAAGGTGCTGGATTGCACCCCAGGTACTAAGCCCCCCCGCCACGACAAGGCTTGGAACCATGGGGGGGAACCTTTTTTTTTTTTTTTGTTTTCGCAGGAGAAATGCACTTACGCACAACCGGGCCACTTTACGCGGCCCGAGTGTGGGACTCGCCTAAAACCGGCTCTACCCACTAAAACTCCTGCGCCCGCTTCACTGTGCTGGCTATGGCGGGGAGATGGTAACCCTTGCACACTATTCCATTGCCCCACCGGCACTCGCCAGCTTACCGGCGACCTTCCCTGCCAAGGAGAGCCTCAGCAATCATCACAAAGGCGCGCGGTGAGCGGAATCACCGCGCGCATCTCCAGTTGGTACTAGCCTAGGTCTTTCTGCGGGGCAGAGTGACCTTTTCCTCCCGGAGAAAGGAGGTCACTCCATCGCTTCCTCCAGCGACGCCCCTGTTGAAATCGGGGCGGACGCTGTTGACGACTTTGTGGCAGTGGCTCTTCCTTTTCTTTTAGCCTTGGGCAGGGTCCCCTTACAAGCAAGAGACCCAACCCTATGCCCTGCTGGAAGATGCGCTGCCGAGCACACGGAGCACTTAGGTTCACCGTTACAGTCGGTGGCCTTGTGCCCCTTTTGACCGCAGCGAAAGCACTCGTCGCTGCGGTCCACGTCTGAGGTGCATTGCACCGCTGTGTGCCCAACCATGAGGCACCGGTAGCAGCGCAGGCGCTTGAAAGGTAGAACCCGCACCCGCGCTACCACCCAACCCACCATAAGCTTTGATTTTGCGACTAACTTCGCCGCGGCCACTGGGCAACGAACAAACAAGGTGCCGCTGCCCGACAGGGAGAATCGAAGGCGCCCCGCCTTGACGGAGTCGACGGGGCAACCCCCACATTTGGCCACGGCCTCTGTCACCTCTGCCACGGTTATAGAATCGTCCAACCCAGAAATGCGCATTTCAGCGCATTTTTCGGGCCGGGCGATTCTTACGGTATCTGCCGGCAAGACCTCCCGCAGCTTTGTAGCCAGTTGGTCAGCCTTGTCGGCGCTTGTGGCCCCCGGAACTTCTAATATACGGGCACCAGTTGCCCCCTTCCTTAATTTTAGGCCTGGGATGCCCAACTCGGCGAGCGACACCTTGTCCCTCGCACGAGTTAGGACGGCCGCATAGGTTTCGCCTTTTTCCGCCGCACCAGGCTGCAGCGTCAGAACGACAGCCGCAGACCGGGGCGGGCGCAACCGTGGCTCCATCCTCTCCTTTTCTTTCTTCTTCCTTGACCTTGGCTTTGTCAGGGAAGACGAGGCCTTTTCCTTCGCTGTTTCTTTTCCCTTCCTCGTTTTCTTCTTCACCTTTTTCTTTTGGCCTACTTGGGTCCACCCCTCCTCGTTTGGAGCGTCCCGAGCGGCAGAAGAAGGCGCCGGTGCCGTTACTTGGGCCACAACGGGCTGGACACTATGACTCTTGCCCTTGCCCGTGCCCTTGCCCTTGGTGGGCTTGGGCTTCTGCGACCCAGCGACTACATCGGCGGCGGTCGTCATCGTCATTTTGGTGGTGTCCGAAGTTGGTTCAGCAACTGGCACCTCTTCCGTCACTTCTATATCCCCGCGTAATGGGGGCCTTATTCTCCTCTCCGGCAGTAGCCGGTCCGCGACAGAGGCCATCTTGGCGTCCATCATGTTGCCAACCTGCAGCATGATGCGACCCAACATGGCCTCCTCTCCGTCTTCGGTATGGCTCTTCTCGGGTTCGGCCTTGCGCCTGCCCAGTTCGCCGCGGATTTCGGCTATCTCCGCTCGCAGTTCCGCTATCTGCTTCTCTTGACGGTAGTTCGCTGAGCGGAGTAGATCAACCTCCTCATTAGTGGTGCGTTCTTTCAATGCTGCAACCGCATCTTGGATGGCCCATGCCGCTTGTTTAAGGGCACGCACCATTGTGCCCTTAAGGTTTTTAGATTTTTGAGCCACGCTCAGGATGAGGTCGCAACCTTTCTGAGCGTGGGCGGCAAGGTCCTCAGCGGAGCGCTCCTCCTTTCTCGATACTTCGAGGGTTTTGGCCATGGAGAGTATTTGCTCCTCGGCCAAAACCCCGATTTCCTCCTTTTTTGCCTGCAAGAAGGCTTCTTTCGCTTTCCGTAGGCCGACGTAGGCGCCCGTTGTGGGTGGGCGCCCTCTTGTACGTTTCGCCGGCCCTGTTTGCGACAACTCCTCTCCAGCCGTGTCGTCAGAGTCCAGCCCGGATTCATGTTCACCCGGGCCGGGCCTCTTCCTTCTTAGCCGGCCGGTTACCTCGACAGTTGAACTGTCAGAGTCCAAGTCTACGCCGTGGTCTTTGGATGAGACACACGCCCCCGTGGCATGCGCCCCAGCCTCAAAATCGTCATTGTCCAGATCGTAAAGTGAATCGTAGTCCAGTTCGGAATCGCCAGTGTTATCGGTGCGCAGACCGGCAGACCGCCGGCCCGCGAAGCAGTTTTTGCCCCCCCCAGAGTACGTGGGGCTGCCGGCACCCGAGGGCGCCGGGAGGGATTCCCCGGCTTTGCCGGGACCCTCCTGGGTAGACCTTTGAAAACTGCTGTGCTTCATTGTGTTTTGGTGGCCCATTCCGGGTGGGCCTACCCCCGTCTCGTCAGCGCTCGCCCGATAACCCTACGCCGCGGCACGCCGACCGCGGTTTCGGGGTGATTTTTTAGAGAGGTTTTCTTCCTCCCAGCCCCACAATGGGCTCCCGGAAACCGGGTTATAAGTGCCGCATCCAAACGCCGTTCTCATGAAGAGAACGGAAAGGAGCGGCGTAGTGGTCCAATTAGTTCCCCAAGGTGCTGGATTGCACCCCAGGTACTAAGCCCCCCCGCCACGACAAGGCTTGGAACCATGGGGGGGACCATGGGGGGGAACCTAACCTTTTTTTTTTTTTTTTTTTGTTCTCGCAGGAGAAATGCACTTACGCACAACCGGGCCACTCGACGCGGCCCGAGTGTGGGACTCGCCTAAAATCGGCTCTACCCACTAAAACTCCTGCGTCCGCTTCACTGTGCCATGGTGGCGGGGAGGTGGTAGCTCTCTCGGATTAGTCCGCCATCCCGCCGGCACTCGCCAGCCTTGCCGGCGTTCTTCCCTGCCGGGTTTTTTCCCCAGCTAACGACTCAACAAAGCGCACGGTGAGCGGAATCACCGAGCGCAACACACAGTGACCCTAAACAGGCCGCGACCACTCCGCCAGGGATTCCTAAGGGGGATCCCCGGTAGAGCGATTTCTTCTCCTGGAGGGAGCAGTTACACCATCGCTTCCTCCGCTGCCACTCCGTGTAGAGGCGGGGTGGCAGCTGCTGGTGCCGTTGAGGCTGCGGCTTTTCTGGCCTTTTTGGCCTTGGGCCGAGTCCTCTTGCAAGAGGGACTCCCGGCCCTATGGTCTGCTGAGAGACCCGCCGCTTCGCAGAGGGAGCAGTGAGGGTCGCAAGCGCATTCGGCGGCCTTGTGCCCCTTTTGCCCGCAGCGATAACACTCATCGCTGCGGTCGATCTCCGACGAGCACTGCGCTATTGTGTGCCCGATTTCAAGGCACCTGAAGCACTGCCTGGGCCTGGCGGGTAGCACCTTCACTTGTGCTGACACCCAGCCTACTAGCAGCCTCGAATTGGCCACCTTCTTCGCCGCGGCTATCGGGCAGCGAACAAAGATTGTGCCGCGACCTGATGGAGAGAACCGCATTCGCCCGGCCTTGATTTCATCGGCAGAGCAGCCCCCACATGTAGCCACGGCGGTCACCACGTCTTCTTCAGTAACGGAATCGTCAAGCCCAGAAATACGCATCTCTGCGCACTTCACGGGCCTGGCGATCCGGACGGTGTCCGCCGGCAGCACCTCTCGCAATTTCTGAGCCAGCTGGTTGGCCTTTTCTGAACTTGCGGCCCCTGGCACCTCCAGTATTCGGGCACCTGTGGCCCCCATCCTTAGCTTCAGCGCTGGGATGCCCAGCTCGCCAATCGATACTTTATCCCTCGCCTGAATAAGTATCGAGGCATATGTTGCGCCTCTGTCGACCGCACCGGGCTGCAGTGTAAGGACGACGGCTGCTGACCGGGGTGGGCGCAACCGGTACTTGTCCTTCCTAACCTTCCTTTTCTTCTTCTTCTCCTGCACTCTCGAAGAATTCGGAGAGGGCTCGTCATTTGCCTTTGCCACTCCATTTTCCTTCTTTTTCCCTCCTTTTTTCTTTTCGACTCGGGTCCACCCCTTCTCGACCGGGGCTGCCTGAGTGGAAGTAGATGGCGCTGGTGCAGTATCCGTGGCCGCAGCGGGCTGGGAGCTTTGGCTTTTGCCCTTCCCCTTCCCTTTAGAGGGCTTGGCTTTCCGCGACCCAGCGACCACTTCAGCGGTTGTCCTTTCCGTTACAGTGCCTATGACCGGAGTAGCCACAGGCACCGTTTCTGTGTCACATCTCAGTGGCGGGCGAAGGCGTTTCTCTGGAAGAAGCCGGTCCGCAACGGAAGCCATCTTGGCGTCCATCATGTTGCCTATCTGCAACATGATGCGCCCCAACATGGCCTCCTCACGATCTTCCGTGGATCTCTCTTCCGGCTCCACCCTCCTTCTGTTTAGTTCAGCACGGATTTCCGCCAATTCCGCGCGCATTTTTGCCAGCTCCTTTTCCTGTCGATGATTAGCCATTCGGAGCAGCTCCACCTCTTCTACTTCTGTTCGCTCTTTCAGGGCGGCGACCGCATCCTGAATCGCCCATGCTGCTTGTTTTAGGGACCGCACCATCGTGCCCTTTAGGTTGGACGATTTTTGAGCAACGCTCATGATGAGGTCGCACCCCTTCTGTGCGTGCGCCGCCAGTTCTTCCGCCGAACGGATCTCTGCTCTGTTACGTTCTAGGGCTTTGGCCTGGCTCAAAATCTGTTCTTCAGCCAAGAGCCCCACTTCCTCTTTTTTGGCCTGGATTAAGGCCTCTTTAGCCTTTCGTAGCCCGACATAGGCGCCCGTTGTTGGTGGGCGCCCTCTCCCTCGCTTCGCCGGACCCGACCGAGCCATCTCCTCACCGGTCGTATCGTCAGAGTCTAAGTCCAAGTCCAGCCCGGATTGCTCGTCATCCGGGCCGGGTCTCTTACGCCTTAACCGGACCCCCGTGGTAGGCGCTCCAATCTCCTTCTCTATATCCCTATCGTATGCAAAATCGGAATCCAAGTCTGAATAGCCATCGTCGTCGGTGCGCGAACCGGCGGAAAGCCGGCCCGCGAAGCAGTTCTTGCCCCCCCCAGAGTACGTGGGGCTGCCGGCGCCCGAAGGCGCCGGGAGGGATTCCCCGGCTTTGCCGGGACCCTCCTGGGTAATCCTTTTGGAACTGCGACTGGTCATGGTTGGTTTTGTGGCCCATTCCGGGTGGGCCTACCCCCGTCTCGTCAGCGCTCGCCCGATAACCCTACGCCGCGGCACGCCGACCGCGGTTTCGGGGTGATTTTTTAAAGAGGTTTTCTTCCTCCCAGCCCCACAATGGGCTCCCGGAAACCGGGTTATAAGTGCCGCATCCAAACGCCGTTCTCATGAAGAGAACGGAAAGGAGCGGCGTAGTGGTCCAATTAGTTCCCCAAGGTGCTGGATTGCACCCCAGGTACTAAGCCCCCCCGCCACGACAAGGCTTGGAACCATGGGGGGGGGGGGAACCTAACCTAACCTAACCTAACCTTTTTTTTTTTTTTTTTTTTTTGTTCTCGCAGGGGAAATGCTCTTACGCACTGCCGGGCCGTGTGGACTGGCCCGAGTGTGGGACTCGTCGGACGGAACCGACCACTACCCACTAAAACCCCTGCGCCACCCCACTGTGCTGTGGTGGCGGGGAGGTGGGGACGCTTGCGCATTCTCCCACCTGCCCGCCAGCACCTGCCGGCCTTGCCGGCATTCTTCGGGGCCGGGGCCGTTATGGCCCCAGCGGACGGCTAGAAAGCGCGCGACTCCACGACGCCGCGCGCACCTCCTCGAGGCCTTTTGGGGCAGAGCCCCGGCCTCGATCACGGGGGACGGAGCAGGGCCTGGTAGGCCCGCCGCCGCACCCCCGTGCGTCTCCGGCGGATCGGGTCTGGGTTGGCCGCAGCCTCCCTTTCCCTCTCCGCCGTCTCCTTCTGCGACATCACGTCCTCGCAGAAGGAGAGGACGGCCGTCCACGACTCTTCGCTCTCGACCATTGCTTTAACAACGGTCGGGAGCGAGAGATCCACCCCGATGGCATCGCGCAGGGCACTACGCTGCACTGCCCACGAAGGGCACCCCTCGAGGGTGTGCTGCGCCGTGTCCTCGCTGCCCGCACAATGGTGGCAATCGGTCGTCGGCTCACGCTGGGCGATTCGACACAGGTACTTTCCAAAGCATCCATGCCCGGAAAGCACCTGTGTGAGCCGGAACGTGAGCCGCCCGTGCCGCCTGTCCAGCCAGTTTTGGAGAACCGGCCGGACAGCCTCGACAGTCCGTCGGCCGGCCGTTGGATCGGCCAGCCGCTCCGCCCATCTACGGACGGTGGACCGTCGAAGGTGGGACTTCCACCTTTCCGTCACCGTTGGCTGTTCGCCGCCGGACCGCAGCTCCTGGCGCCGCTCGTAGAGCCTTGCCAGTGCCGCGGCCTCCAGATCCCACGGCGGCGAACCCGCCAACACGCACGCCGCCTCCGTCGAGATGGTGCGATAACCCCGAATGGCCCTGATCGCCATCACCCTCTGCGGTTGTCGCAGAAGGGCGATGGTGGCGCTTCGCAGCGCCGGAGCCCAGACAGGGGCTCCGTACAGGGCCATCGAGCGCACCACCCCGAGGTACAGGCGGCGGCAGGCAACACTCGGTCCCCCGAGATTCGGCAGCAGCCGCGAAAGAGCGGCGGCCGCCGCCATGAGACGGGGGACCAGGCGACGGAAATGCTCGCGGAAGTCCCAGCGGCTATCGAGGACGAGTCCGAGGTACTTCATATCGGACCCGACCTCGATTCGGACACCGCTAACCACGATGTGGGCCCCCGGAGGTGGCGCAGCCCTCGGCCTGTGGAAACACAAGGCCTCGGACTTTTCGAGCGCCACCTCGAGGCCCAGAGCGCGGATTCGCGCGACGACCGACGCCACGCCTGCCGTTGCCAGGCGGGCGGCCTCGCGGTAGTTTGCCCCGCGGGCCGTGACCAGGGTGTCGTCCGCATAACACGTCACCCTGACGCCCGCGGGGAGAACGCCCCGCAGCACCCAATCGTATCCGATGTTCCACAAGAGGGGGCCCAGTACCGACCCTTGTGGAACACCGCACACCATCTCCCGAGTCTCCAGTCCGCCCGACCGCCCCTGGTATTGGACGTACCTTTGACTGAGGTAGTCCCCGATCAGGCGACGGAGGTAGAGAGGCACTTTATGGTATTTGAGTGCCTCCCTGATGCAGCTCCACGGCATGGTGTTGAAGGCGTTCGCTATGTCAAGCGAAACCGCCAACAACACCCCACCGCGGGCGACAACCTCCTCCGAGTCGGCCTTGACGCGATTGATCGCGTCGATCGTCGAAAGGCCGGCCCGGAACCCAAACTGGGCGTTCGCCAAATCGGGACCTACCCCAGTCATATGCTCGACGAGGCGTGCAGCTATTATTCTCTCGAACAGCTTACACACCTCGTCGAGCAACACGATGGGGCGGTAGGCGGAGGGAGACTCTGCGGGGCGTCCGTCCTTCCGCAACAGGACCAAACTACCCACCTTCCACACTCTCGGGAACCGTCCCGACTCCAGGCAGCCATTGAAGAGCCGCCGGAGCCGGTCCCCTAGGACGTCGAGGGCCAAGACCAAGACGCGACCGTGTACTCCATCTGGCCCGGGCGCTGTGTTTTTCGCCCGGAGCTTGTCCACGGCCGCGTCGAACTCCTCACTCGTGAGCTCAGCGACCCCGCTATCTTCCTCCTCGCCACCGGCGCCACCTCTACGCGGCGCCATAGCGGGGGGGACGTGTTCCGCCCGATGTGGAAACAGGGCGGACACGACGTCCCTCACGAAGTGGTGGTCGAGACTCTGGGTCAGCGGAGGCGCCCAGGGGCGTAGTTTGCCCCTGACGGACTTATACGGGCGCCCCCACGGATCATTGTCCAGAGTCCCGAGCAGCTCCTCGCGCGCTTGGGTCTTGGCCCTGCTGATGGCGAGCTGTAGGGTCTTTTTCTTCACTCTGTAGACCTCATACAGCTCGCGCTCCGTCGTCTCGTCGCGGTGCCGTCTTCTTCGGCACCTGGTGTACATACGCCTGGCCGCCACGCTCTCCACGCGGAGCGCGGCGATGTGGTCAGACCACCAGTACACCTGGCGACGAGAGGGGGGCGGCTTGGCCCGGGGCATCGCCGCGTCGCACACTTGCGTCAACGCCCGCCGGAACCATTCCGCCTCCTCATCTACCCTCACAGGCCCGGCGGGTTGCGGTTGCCAGGCCTGGACGACGGAGGCCTCCAGCAGAGCGTCTCTGTCGAGACGCCCCAACGTCCACCTAGGGAGTGGCGGGGCTCTACCTCTCGCGGGACTCGTGCCCGGGGTCGTCGACGAGGCGGAGACGTCAAATCGGACGTATAGATGGTCCGACAGCGTCTCCACCCCATCGAGGACTCTCCAATCCCGGACACGGCGTGCTACAGCAGGGCTAGCGAACGAAACGTCCACTATCGAACTGCCCTGCTGTCTCACGCAAGTGAAGGTCGACCCCCTATTTAGGATGCAGAGGCCGACCAACACTGCCCACTCTTCCAACGCGCTGCCTCGCGAGTCGGTGACGGGGGACCCCCATGCCGAGGATTTGGCATTGAAGTCCCCCATCACGATCACAGGGCGAGGATCGGCCCGTCTGACGAGAGCCTCAACCTCGCCCAAGAACGACTCGAATTCGGCGAAGCAGCGGCTGGGCGAAAAGTAGCACCCCACCACTACGGTTCCCTCACATTCGACTGCGACGAAGCCCCGGCCACGACCAACTACAACGGAGACCGGGGCTACGACCGAAGTGACGATGGCCACCAAGCCGTCCAAGTCCCCCACCCAATTAGCTCTAGAGGGGACAAAGTACGGCTCAGCGGCCACAGCGACGCCGATATTCCACTCCGCCAGGGACTGCATAAACAGATCTTGCGCCCCGGCAGAGTGGTTCAAGTTCGCCTGTAGGAAGCGATGGATGGGGCCCGCTAGGGCCATTATTTTGTTTCCATCGCCTCCCCGCGACCCAACCCTGAAGTGGATGGGGCGGGCGCTGCCGGTGCCGATGTGGCCCCGGCTGCAGCCTCTCTGCCCCGTCGGGGCTTGGGCAGGGTTCCCTTACAAGTGGGAGCCCCAGCCCTGTGATTCGCGGGACGACCCGCTGCCAAGCATATGGAGCAGCGCGGGTCGCCCGAGCAGGTGGCGGCCTTATGCCCCATCTGACCGCAGCGGAAGCACTCGCCGCTGCGGTCGACCTCAGATGTGCACTGCACTCCGGTGTGCCCAACGACGAGGCACCGGAAGCAGCGCATTCTCCTGGTGGGTAGCACCCGCACCTGCGCGGACACCCACCCCACCAGGAGCCTAGAGCTGGCCACCTTTTTGGCCGCGGCCACCGGGCAGCGGACGAATATTGTGCCGCAGCCCGATGGGGCGAAGCGCACCTGCCCCGCTTTTATTGAGTCGGCGTGGCAGCCTCCGCTCTTGGCTACGGCCTCCACCACCTCCGCTGTGGTGACGGAATCGTCAAGCCCAGAGATGCGCATCTCTGCGCACTTCTCAGGCCTGGCGATCCTCACGCTGTCGGCAGGTAGCACCTCCCGTAATTTTTGCGCGAGTTGGTCCGCCTTCGCAGAGCTCGCAGCCCCCGGCACCTCTAAGATACGGGCGCCAGTGGCGGCTTTCCTGACTTTCAGCCCCGGGATGCCTAGCTCAGCGATGGACACTTTCTCCTTCGCTTGAGCTAGGACAGCTGCATAACTCGCGCCGTTTTCGGTCGCTCCGGGCTGCAGCGTCAGGACAACGGCGGCAGACCGGGGCGGGCGCAGGCGCGGTGCAGCTTTCCCATTCTTTACTTCTTTTGTTCTCTCCTGGGGCTTCGCTGGAGGAGAGGACGCCTTCTTCTTCTTTGGCGCCCTCTTCTTCTTCTTCTTCCTTTTCTTCTTCTCTACCTGGGTCCACCCCTCCTCAGCTGGGGCGTCCCGAGCGGGAGAAGAAGAAGGCTCCGATGCTACCACTGGGGCCGCAGCAGGCTTGGCGCTTTGGCCTTTACCCTTGCCTTTTCCCTTTGTGGGCTTGGGCGCCTGCGACCCCGCAACAACTTCGGCGGCAGTCTGCCTCTTTGCGGTTTCAACGACCGGTTTGGCCACTGCAACTGCCTCCACCTTTTTCAGGTCCCCGCGTAACGGGGGACGAATGCGTTTTTCCGGCAGGAGTCGGTCCGACACGGAGGCCATCTTGGCGTCCATCATGTTGCCCACCCGCAACATGATACGCCCCAACATGGCCTCTTCCCTCTCTTCTGTCGATTGGCCCACTGCCGGCTCAACCCTTCGCCTTCCAAGGTCGGCCCGAATTGCGGCCAACTCTGCGCGCATCTCCGCCATTTGTTTCTCTTGGCGGGCATTTGCAGCGCGGAGCAGCTCCACTTCTTCGCCGGTGGTTCTACTCTTAAGGGCCGTCACCGCCTCTTGGATGGCCTCCGCCGCTTGTTTGAGGGAGCGCACCATGGTTCCCTTGAGCTGGCCAGATTTTTTGGCGACGCTCAGGATGAGGTCCACCCCGGTCTGAGCGTGCGCAGCCAGCTCTTCTGAGGAGCGCTCCTCGCCTCCAGTTTTCGCCAAGGCTTTGGCCATGCCGAGTATTTGTTCTTCGGCCAAAACCCCGACCTCCTCCTTTTTCGCCTTTAGAAAGGCCTCCTTAGCCTTTCGTAGGCCCACGTATGCGCCCGTAGTTGGCGGGCGCCCTCTTCCACGTTTCGCCGACGCCGACCTACTGTACGCCTCCTCGCCAGCCGTGTCATCGGAGTCCATCCCAGATTCGCTGTCACCCGGGACGGGCCTCTTTCGCCACAGCCGGCCATTACGCAATCCTGATGAATCAGAAGCGACCGTCACTAGAGTGCCAGTCGAGCTATCCGACTCGGACAGAACCACTTCCTCCATCGTTTCGTGGCCTTCACGGCCCACTACCTCCTCAATTTGGCCTTCGCGGCCCACCTTCACTTCGTTTTGGCCATCGCAGCCCACCTTCACGTCATTTTGGCTATCGCAGCCCTCCACCAAAGCGTCAAAAGTTTTTGTATCCATATTAGTTCCCACGAGTAGAAACAGGATTAAACGCTGCCTAAAAGGCGCCTACAATTATCGCGCCCCGGGGGTCGGCCGGTACCCGGGCGGGTCCACACTAGCGACTGATAAACCCGTCAGCCATACATCCCGACTTGAGCCGGTCTGCAAACCTCCTCGCGGTGCGTCTCCGCTTGAGGTTCGGGGAATTTTTTATGGAGAGGTTATCTTCCTCGCGGCCCGGCCAATTAAGGCAAGGCCCTCGGGTCCAGGATCATTGGCCGATAGACGTGATCACCGACACCTCCTCTGGACTTACGATATCACGAGCAGGCCGACAGGGCTAGTGCCAGCGATTGCCCGCGCTTACTCCAAATCCACTGTGCCTTCTGAGAACAGAGGGACACGTGGAGGAGAGTTTGGTCCAATTAGCTTCCCCAAGGTGCTGGCTTGCACCCCAGGTACTAGAGCCCCCCCGCCACGACAAGGCTTGGAACCATGGGGGGGAACCTAACCTAACCTTTTTTTTTTTTTTTTTTTTTTTTTTTTTTTGTTCTCGCAGGGGAAATGCTCTTACGCACTGCCGGGCCGTGTGGACTGGCCCGAGTGTGGGACTCGTCGGACGGAACCGACCACTACCCACTAAAACCCCTGCGCCACCCCACTGTGCTGTGGTGGCGGGGAGGTGGGGACGCTTGCGCATTCTCCCACCTGCCCGCCAGCACCTGCCGGCCTTGCCGGCATTCTTCGGGGCCGGGGCCGTTATGGCCCCAGCGAACGGCTAGAAAGCGCGCGACTCCACGACGCCGCGCGCACCTCCTCGAGGCCTTTTGGGGCAGAGCCCCGGCCTCGATCACGGGGGACGGAGCAGGGCCTGGTAGGCCCGCCGCCGCACCCCCGTGCGTCTCCGGCGGATCGGGTCAGGGTTGGCCGCAGCCTCCCTTTCCCTCTCCGCCGTCTCCTTCTGCGACATCACTTCCTCGCAGAAGGAGAGGACGGCCGTCCACGACTCTTCGCTCTCGACCATCGCTTTAACGACGGTCGGGAGCGAGAGATCCACCCCGATGGCATCGCGCAGGGCACTACGCTGCACTGCCCACGAAGGGCACCCCTCGAGGGTGTGCTGCGCCGTGTCCTCGCTGCCCGCACAATGGTGGCAATCGGTCGTCGGCTCACGTTGGGCGATTCGACACAGGTACTTTCCAAAGCATCCATGCCCGGAAAGCACCTGTGTGAGCCGGAACGTGAGCCGCCCGTGCCGCCTGTCCAGCCAGTTTTGGAGAACCGGCCGGACAGCCTCGACAGTCCGTCGGCCGGCCGTTGGGTCGGCCAGCCGCTCCGCCCATCTACGGACGGTGGACCGTCGAAGGTGGGACTTCCACCTTTCCGTCACCGTTGGCTGTTCGCCGCCGGACCGCAGCTCCTGGCGCCGCTCGTAGAGCCTTGCCAGTGCCGCGGCCTCCAGATCCCACGGCGGCGAACCCGCCAACACGCACGCCGCCTCCGTCGAGATGGTGCGATAGCCCCGAATGGCCCTGATCGCCATCACCCTCTGCGGTTGTCGCAAGAGGGCGATGGTGGCGCTTCGCAGCGCCGGAGCCCAGACAGGGGCTCCGTACAGGGCCATCGAGCGCACCACCCCGAGGTACAGGCGGCGGCAGGCCACACTCGGCCCCCCGAGATTCGGCAGCAGCCGCGAGAGAGCGGCGGCCGCCGCCATGAGACGGGGGACCAGGCGACGGAAATGCTCGCGGAAGTCCCAGCGGCTATCGAGGACGAGTCCGAGGTACTTCATATCGGACCCGACCTCGATTCGGACACCGCTAACCACGATGTGGGCCCCCGGAGGTGGCGCAGCCCTCGGCCTGTGGAAACACAAGGCCTCGGACTTTTCGAGCGCCACCTCGAGGCCCAGAGCGCGGATTCGCGCGACGACCGACGCCACGCCTGCCGTTGCCAGGCGGGCGGCCTCACGGTAGTTTGCCCCGCGGGCCGTGACCAGGGTGTCGTCCGTATAACACGTCACCCTGACGCCCGCGGGGAGAGCGCCCCGCAGCACCCAATCGTATCCGATGTTCCACAAGAGGGGGCCGAGTACCGACCCTTGTGGAACACCGCACACCATCTCCCGAGTCTCCAGTCCACCCGACCGCCCCTGGTACTGGACGTACCTTTGACTGAGGTAGTCCCCGATCAGGCGACGGAGGTAGAGAGGCACTTTATGGTGTTTTAGTGCCTCCCTGATGCAGCTCCACGGAATGGTGTTGAAAGCGTTCGCTATGTCTAGCGAAACCGCCAACAACACCCCACCGCGGGCGACAACCTCCTCCGAGTCGGCCTTGACGCGATTGATCGCGTCGATCGTCGAAAGGCCGGCCCGGAACCCAAACTGGGCGTTCGCCAAATCGGGACCTACCTCAGTCATATGCTTGACGAGGCGTGTAGCTACTATTCTCTCGAATAGTTTACACACCTCGTCGAGCAACACGATGGGGCGGTAGGCGGAGGGAGACTCTGCGGGGCGTCCGTCCTTCCGCAACAGGACCAAACTACCCACCTTCCACACTCTGGGGAACCGTCCCGACTCCAGGCAGCCATTGAAGAGCCGCCGGAGCCGGTCCCCTAGGACGTCGAGGGCCAAGACCAAGACGCGACCGTGTACTCCATCTGGCCCGGGCGCTGTGTTTTTCGCCCGGAGCTTGTCCACGGCCGCGTCGAACTCCTCGCTCGTGAGCTCAGCGACCCCGCTATCTTCCTCCTCACCACCGGCGCCACCTCTACGCGGCGCCATAGCGGGGGGGACGTGTTCCGCCCGATGTGGAAACAGGGCGGACACGACGTCCCTCACGAAGTGGTGGTCGAGACTCTGGGTCAGCGGAGGCGCCCAGGGGCGTAGTTTGCCCCTGACGGACTTATACGGGCGCCCCCACGGATCGTTGTCCAGAGTCCCGAGCAGCTCCTCGCGCGCTTGGGTCTTGGCCCTGCTGATGGCGAGCTGTAGGGTCTTTTTCTTCACTCTGTAGACCTCGTACAGCTCGCGCTCCGTCGTCTCGTCGCGGTGCCGTCTTCTTCGGCACCTGGTGTACATACGCCTGGCCGCCACGCTCTCCACGCGGAGCGCGGCGATGTGGTCAGACCACCAGTACACCTGGCGACGAGAGGGGGGCGGCTTGGCCCGGGGCATCGACGCGTCGCACACTTGCGTCAACGCCCGCCGGAACCATTCCGCCTCCTCATCTACCCTCACAGGCCCGGCGGGTTGCGGTTGCCAGGCCTGGACGACGGAGGCCTCCAGCAGAGCGTCTCTGTCGAGACGCCCCAACGTCCACCTAGGGAGTGGCGGGACTCTACCTCTCGCGGGACTCGTGCCCGGGGTCGTCGACGAGGCGGAGACGTCAAATCGGACGTATAGGTGGTCCGACAGCGTCTCCACCCCATCGAGGACTCTCCAATCCCGGACACGGCGTGCTACAGCAGGGCTAGCGAACGAAACGTCCACTATCGAACCGCCCTGCTGTCTCACGCAAGTGAAGGTCGACCCCCTATTTAGGATGCAGAGGCCGACCAACACTGCCCACTCTTCCAACGCGCTGCCTCGCGAGTCGGTGACGGGGGACCCCCATGCCGAGGATTTGGCATTGAAGTCCCCCATCACGATCACAGGGCGAGGATCGGCCCGTCTGACGAGAGCCTCAACCTCGCCCAAGAACGACTCGAATTCGGCGAAGCAGCGGCTGGGCGAAAAGTAGCACCCCACCACTACGGTTCCCTCACACTCGACGGCTACGAAGCCCCGGCCACGACCAAATACACCAGAGACCGGGGCTACGACCGAAGAAACTATGGCCACCAAGCCGTCGATGTCCCCAAACCAATTTGTTCGAGGGGGGACAAAGTACGGCTCAGCAGCGACAGCGACGTCGATATTCCACTCTGCTAGGGACTGCATGAAGAGATCCTGTGCCCCAGCAGAGTGGTTTAAATTTCCCTGAAGGAAGCGATGGTTGTGGCCCGCTAGGGCCATTATTTAGTTTCCATCGCTTCCCCCACTACCACCCCTGAAGAAGAAGGGGCGGGTGCTGCCGGTGCCGTAGAGGCCGCGGCTGTGACTTCTTTGCCTTTTCGGGGCTTGGGCAGGGTCCCCTTGCAGGAGGGAGCCCCAGCCCTGTGGTTCGCAGGGCGACCCGCTGCCGAGCATACAGAGCATCGCGGGTCGCCTGAACAGGCGGCGGCCTTATGCCCCATCTGACCGCAGCGGAAGCACTCGCCGCTGCGGTCGATCTCAGAGGTGCACTGCACTCCGGTGTGCCCAATAACGAGGCACCGGAAGCAGCGCATTCTCCTGGTGGGTAGCACCCGCACCTGCGCGGAAACCCAGCCCACCAGGAACCTGGAGCTGGCCACTCTTTTGGCCGCAGCCACCGGGCAGCGGACGAATATCGTACCGGTGCCCGATGGGGCGAAACGCACCTGCCCCGCTTTGATTGATGAGGCGGGGCAGCCTCCGCACTTGGCCACGGCTTCTACCACCTCCTCTGTGGTGACGGAATCGTCAAGCCCAGAAATGCGCATCTCCGCGCACTTCTCGGGCCTGGCGATCCTTACACTTTCAGCTGGCAGCACCTGTCTCAACCTCTGCGCCAGCTGGTCCGCCTTTTCTCCACTCGTGGCCCCAGGTACCTCGAGAATTCGAGCGCCCGTTGCTCCTTTCCTCACCCTGAGCGACGGAATACCTAGGTCAGCGATGGAAATTTTGTCCTTCGCCGACGCTAAGATCGTCGCGTAGGTCGCGCCTTTTTCTTCAGCACCAGGCTGTAGGGTGAGAACTACGGCTGCTGAGCGTGGCGGGCGTAACTTAGGCTCAGCTTTCCCACTCTTCTCACCCTTCTTTGCTTCTTGGGGCTTCGAAGGAGCAGAGGGCGCTTTCTTCTTTTTGGGAGCCCTCTTCTTCTTCTTCTTCCGCTTCTTCTTCTCCACTTGAGTCCACCCCTCCTCATCTGGGGTGTCTCGAGCGGAAGAAGTAGTTGGCGCCGGTGTCATCACCGGGGTTGCAGAGGACTGGGCATTTTGACCCTTTCCTTTACCTTTGCCCTTTTTTGTGGGCAAGGGCTTTTGCGACCCGGCGGCAACTTGCGCAGCCGTTCTCTTCGTAGTGGTGTCCAAAGCCGGTTTGGCCGCGGACACCGCCTCCACCATTTTCGAATCTGCCCGTAGCGGGGGCCGAATTCGCTTCTCCGGCAGGAGCCGGTCCGACACGGAGGCCATCTTAGCGTCCATCATGTTGCCCACCTGCAACATGATGCGCCCAAGCATGGCCTCTTCCTTCTCCTCAACGGATCGGCTCACTTCCGGATCAGCTCTTCTTCTACCCATATCAGAGCGGATCTGAGCCATTTCCGCGCGCATTTCGGCCAGCTCTTTTTCCTGGCGAGCGTTTGCGACGCGGAGCAGTTCGACCTCCTCACCCATCGTCCGGCTCTTCAGGGCCGCCACCGCCTCCGAAATGGCTTCTGCAGCCTGTTTAAGGGCGCGCACCATTGTGCCCTTAAGCTGGCCCGATTTTTTGGCTACACCCAAGATGAGATCAACACCTGCTTGGGCGTTGGCGGCCAGTTCTTCCGCGGAGCGGTCGTCTCCTCCAGTTTTTTCCAGGGTTTTGGCCATGGAGAGGATTTGTTCCTCAGCCAAAACCCCGACTTCTTCTTTTTTCGTTTTTAAGAAGGCCTCCTTTGCCTTCCGTAAACCCACGTACGCACCCGTGGTTGGCGGGCGCCCTCTTCCACGTTTCGCTGCCGCAGATCTACTAAACGTCTCCTCGCCAGCCGTGTCATCTGAGTCCATCCCAGATTCGCTGTCACCCGGGACGGGTCTCTTGCGCCACAGCCGGCCGCTTCTCAGTCCTGACGAACCAGAGGCGACCGTCACCAAAGTGCCAGTCGAGCCATCTGAGTCCGAAAGAGCTAACTCCTCCGTTGCGTTCTGGACTTCCACACTAGACTGGTAGCCCACTTCCTCCTCGGATTGGCCTTCACGGCCCACCTTCTCGTCGTTTTGGCCTTCGCGGCCCTCCACCAAAGCGTCAAAAGTTTTATTAGTTTCCATATTTGTTCCCACGAGTACAAACAGGATTAAACGCTGCCTAAAAGGCGCCTACAATTATCGCGCCCCGGGGGTCGGCCGGTACCCGGGCGGGTCCACACTAGCGACTGATAAACCCGTCAGCCATACATCCCGACTTGAGCCGGTCTGCAAACCTCCTCGCGGTGCGTCTCCGCTTGAGGTTCGGGGAATTTTTTATGGAGAGGTTATCTTCCTCGCGGCCCGGCCAATTAAGGCAAGGCCCTCGGGTCCAGGATCATTGGCCGATAGACGTGATCACCGACACCTCCTCTGGACTTACGATATCACGAGCAGGCCGACAGGGCTAGTGCCAGCGATTGCCCGCGCTTACTCCAAATCCACTGTGCCTTCTGAGAACAGAGGGACACGTGGAGGAGAGTTTGGTCCAATTAGCTTCCCCAAGGTGCTGGCTTGCACCCCAGGTACTAGAGCCCCCCCGCCACGACAAGGCTTGGAACCATGGGGGGGAACCTAACCTAACCTAACCTAACCTAACCTAACCTAACCTAACCTAACCTAACCTAACCTAACCTAACCTAACCTAACCTAACCTTTTTTTTTTTTTTTTTTTTTTTTTTTTTTTTTTTTTTTTTTTTTTTTTTTTTTGGTTTCGCAGGAGAAATGCACTTACGCACTACCGGGCCACGCGACGCGGCCCGAGTGTGGGACTCGCCTAAAGTCGGCTCTACCCACTAAAACTCCTGCGTCCGCTCTCTGTGCCATATGGTGGCGGGGAGGTGGTAACTCTCTCGGATTATTCCACCATCCCACCGGCACCTGCCAGCCTAGCCGGCATTCTACCCAGCTGGGGGGAGACCCCAGCGAAAACGTCTCTGATGCGCGCGGTGTGCGGAAACACCACGCGCTACTCCAGGAGGAAGCGGTTACTCCATCGCTTCCTCCGGCACCGCCCCTGATGTAGTTGGGGCGGGTGCTGTTGACGCCGATGTGGCTATGGCCCTTCCTCTTTTTGCGTTCCTGGGCAGGGTCCCCTTACAAGAGGGAGACCCGACCGTGTGGCCCGCCGGGAAATTCGCATCCGAGCAGACGGAGCACTTGGGTTCGCCGGAGCAACCGGCGGCCCTGTGACCCTTCTGACCGCAGCGGTAACACACGTCGCTGCGGTCAACCTCCGATATACATTGTACCGCCGTGTGGCCGACTATCAGGCAGCGGTAGCATCTTAGGCGCCTGGCGGGCAGTACCCGCACTTGCGCGGACACCCATCCCACCAGGAACCTAGAGCTGGCCACCTTTTTAGCCGCTGCCACAGGGCAGCGCACGAAAACTGTGCCACGACCTGACGGGGAGAAGCGGACTTGCCCCGCCTTGATGGCGTCAGCATTGCAGCCCCCATATCTGGCCACAGCCTCTATAACTTCCTCCTTAGTTATAGAATCGTCAAGCCCAGAGATACGCATCTCTGCGCACCTCTCAGGCCTGGCGATCCGTACTGTGTCTATTGGCAAGATCTCCCGCAATTTAGCAGCTAGGGTATCTGCCTTCACGGCGCTTGCAGCGCCTACAACCTCCAGAATTCGGGAGCCTGTGGCTCCCATCCTCATCTTTACAGCTGGGATGTCCAGCTCGGCCAGGGATACTTTGTCCCTCGCACGAGTCAGGACAGCCGCGTAGGTTGCGCCCTTATCGGCCGCGCCGGGCTGCAACGTCAAAACGACAGCTGCTGTCCGGGGCGGGCGCAACTTCGGCTCTGCCTTTTTGGATTTCTCCCTCTTCCTCGACTCCTGTTTCCTCAAGGGAGGAGGGGAAGCCTCCTGTTTCTTCTTTGCTTTTTTCTTCTTCTTTTTCTTCTTATTCTCAGCCCGGGTCCACCCCTCATCACCTGGAGCGTCCCGAGCGGAGGAAGGAGGTGTCGTCTCCGGGGCCGCAGTGGGCTGGGCACTTTTGCCTTTGCCCTTGCCCTTACCTTTTGACGGCTTGGGCTTATGCGACCCCCCGACAACTTCAGCGGCCGTCTGTGTTATTGCGGTGTCCAAGGCCGGTTCAGCCATTGGCACTGCTTCCACCTCTATATTGTCCCCTCTCAGCGGGGGCCTAAGTCTCTTTTCCGGTAGTAACCGGTCTGATACGGAGGCCATCTTGGCGTCCATCATGTTGCCCACTTGCAACATGATACGACCCAACATGGCCTCCTGGTCCTCCCCAGTGCGGCTCTCATTAGGGTCCGCTCTACACTTGTGCATTTCTTCGCGGATCTGAGCCACTTCCGCGCGCAGTACCTTCAGCTCTTTCTCCTGCCGATAGTTCGCCGCGCGGAGCAGCTCCACCTCTTCTCCTTCGGTGCGTTCTTTTAATGCCGCGACCGAATCCTGTATCGCCCACAACGCTTGCTTAAGGGCACGCACCATTGTGCCCTTAAGATTCTTGGATTTTTGGGCCACGCTCAGAATGAGGTCGCACCCTTTCTGAGCGTGGGCGGCAAGGTCCTCAGATGTGCGTTCTTCCTTTCGAGATCTTTCCAGGGTTTTGGCCATGGAGAGTATCTGCTCCTCGGCCAAAACCCCGATTTCCTCTTTCTTCGCCTGTAATAGCGCCTCCTTAGCCTGGCGTAGGCCGACGTAGGCACCCGTAGTTGGTGGGCGCCCCCGTGTCCTCTTCGCCGGGCCAGTACGCTGTGTCTCCTCGCCGGCCGTGTCGTCTGAGTCCAGCCCGGATTCGTGATCACCCGGGCCGGGCCTCTTTCGTCTAAGCCGTCCAGTTGCCCCGATAGCTGAACTGTCGGAGTCCAAGTCCTCGCCATGGTCTTTGGCTGAAGCGCACGCCCTCGTGGCACGCACCCCAGCCCCAGAATCAACGTCGCCAAAATCGTGTGCAAGATCTGTATCAAGGTCAGAATCGCCAGAGTCGTAGTGACGCGGACCGGCAGGACGCCGGCCCACGAAGCAGTTTGTGCCCCCCCCAGAGTACGTGGGGCTGCCGGTACCCGAAGGCACCGGGAGGGATACCCCGGCTTTGCCGGGACCCTCCTGGGTAGTCCTTTTCAAACTGCCGGAACTTTCCATTGTGGTTTTGTGGCCCATTCCGGGTGGGCCTACCCCCGTCTCGTCAGCGCTCGCCCGATAACCCTACGCCGCGGCACGCCGACCGCGGTTTCGGGGTGATTTTTTAAAGAGGTTTTCTTCCTCCCAGCCCCACAATGGGCTCCCGGAAACCGGGTTATGAATGCCGCATCCAAACGCCGTTCTCATTAAGAGAACGGAAAGGAGCGGCGTAGTGGTCCAATTAGTTCCCCAAGGTGCTGGATTGCACCCCAGGTACTAAGCCCCCCCGCCACGACAAGGCTTGGAACCATGGGGGGGAACCTTTTTTTTTTTTTTTTTTTTTTTTTTTTTTTTTTTTTTTTTTTTTTTTTTTTTTTTTTGGTTTCGCAGGAGAAATGCACTTACGCACTACCGGGCCACGCGACGCGGCCCGAGTGTGGGACTCGCCTAAAGTCGGCTCTACCCACTAAAACTCCTGCGTCCGCTCTCTGTGCCATATGGTGGCGGGGAGGTGGTAACTCTCTCGGATTATTCCACCATCCCACCGGCACCTGCCAGCCTAGCCGGCATTCTACCCAGCTGGGGGGAGACCCCAGCGAAAACGTCTCTGATGCGCGCGGTGTGCGGAAACACCACGCGCTACTCCAGGAGGAAGCGGTTACTCCATCGCTTCCTCCGGCACCGCCCCTGATGTAGTTGGGGCGGGTGCTGTTGACGCCGATGTGGCTATGGCCCTTCCTCTTTTTGCGTTCCTGGGCAGGGTCCCCTTACAAGAGGGAGACCCGACCGTGTGGCCCGCCGGGAAATTCGCATCCGAGCAGACGGAGCACTTGGGTTCGCCGGAGCAACCGGCGGCCCTGTGACCCTTCTGACCGCAGCGGTAACACACGTCGCTGCGGTCAACCTCCGATATACATTGTACCGCCGTGTGGCCGACTATCAGGCAGCGGTAGCATCTTAGGCGCCTGGCGGGCAGTACCCGCACTTGCGCGGACACCCATCCCACCAGGAACCTAGAGCTGGCCACCTTTTTAGCCGCTGCCACAGGGCAGCGCACGAAAACTGTGCCACGACCTGACGGGGAGAAGCGGACTTGCCCCGCCTTGATGGCGTCAGCATTGCAGCCCCCATATCTGGCCACAGCCTCTATAACTTCCTCCTTAGTTATAGAATCGTCAAGCCCAGAGATACGCATCTCTGCGCACCTCTCAGGCCTGGCGATCCGTACTGTGTCTATTGGCAAGATCTCCCGCAATTTAGCAGCTAGGGTATCTGCCTTCACGGCGCTTGCAGCGCCTACAACCTCCAGAATTCGGGAGCCTGTGGCTCCCATCCTCATCTTTACAGCTGGGATGTCCAGCTCGGCCAGGGATACTTTGTCCCTCGCACGAGTCAGGACAGCCGCGTAGGTTGCGCCCTTATCGGCCGCGCCGGGCTGCAACGTCAAAACGACAGCTGCTGTCCGGGGCGGGCGCAACTTCGGCTCTGCCTTTTTGGATTTCTCCCTCTTCCTCGACTCCTGTTTCCTCAAGGGAGGAGGGGAAGCCTCCTGTTTCTTCTTTGCTTTTTTCTTCTTCTTTTTCTTCTTATTCTCAGCCCGGGTCCACCCCTCATCACCTGGAGCGTCCCGAGCGGAGGAAGGAGGTGTCGTCTCCGGGGCCGCAGTGGGCTGGGCACTTTTGCCTTTGCCCTTGCCCTTACCTTTTGACGGCTTGGGCTTATGCGACCCCCCGACAACTTCAGCGGCCGTCTGTGTTATTGCGGTGTCCAAGGCCGGTTCAGCCATTGGCACTGCTTCCACCTCTATATTGTCCCCTCTCAGCGGGGGCCTAAGTCTCTTTTCCGGTAGTAACCGGTCTGATACGGAGGCCATCTTGGCGTCCATCATGTTGCCCACTTGCAACATGATACGACCCAACATGGCCTCCTGGTCCTCCCCAGTGCGGCTCTCATTAGGGTCCGCTCTACACTTGTGCATTTCTTCGCGGATCTGAGCCACTTCCGCGCGCAGTACCTTCAGCTCTTTCTCCTGCCGATAGTTCGCCGCGCGGAGCAGCTCCACCTCTTCTCCTTCGGTGCGTTCTTTTAATGCCGCGACCGAATCCTGTATCGCCCACAACGCTTGCTTAAGGGCACGCACCATTGTGCCCTTAAGATTCTTGGATTTTTGGGCCACGCTCAGAATGAGGTCGCACCCTTTCTGAGCGTGGGCGGCAAGGTCCTCAGATGTGCGTTCTTCCTTTCGAGATCTTTCCAGGGTTTTGGCCATGGAGAGTATCTGCTCCTCGGCCAAAACCCCGATTTCCTCTTTCTTCGCCTGTAATAGCGCCTCCTTAGCCTGGCGTAGGCCGACGTAGGCACCCGTAGTTGGTGGGCGCCCCCGTGTCCTCTTCGCCGGGCCAGTACGCTGTGTCTCCTCGCCGGCCGTGTCGTCTGAGTCCAGCCCGGATTCGTGATCACCCGGGCCGGGCCTCTTTCGTCTAAGCCGTCCAGTTGCCCCGATAGCTGAACTGTCGGAGTCCAAGTCCTCGCCATGGTCTTTGGCTGAAGCGCACGCCCTCGTGGCACGCACCCCAGCCCCAGAATCAACGTCGCCAAAATCGTGTGCAAGATCTGTATCAAGGTCAGAATCGCCAGAGTCGTAGTGACGCGGACCGGCAGGACGCCGGCCCACGAAGCAGTTTGTGCCCCCCCCAGAGTACGTGGGGCTGCCGGTACCCGAAGGCACCGGGAGGGATTCCCCGGCTTTGCCGGGACCCTCCTGGGTAGTCCTTTTCAAACTGCCGGATCTTTCCATTGTGGTTTTGTGGCCCATTCCGGGTGGGCCTACCCCCGTCTCGTCAGCGCTCGCCCGATAACCCTACGCCGCGGCACGCCGACCGCGGTTTCGGGGTGATTTTTTAAAGAGGTTTTCTTCCTCCCAGCCCCACAATGGGCTCCCGGAAACCGGGTTATGAATGCCGCATCCAAACGCCGTTCTCATTAAGAGAACGGAAAGGAGCGGCGTAGTGGTCCAATTAGTTCCCCAAGGTGCTGGATTGCACCCCAGGTACTAAGCCCCCCCGCCACGACAAGGCTTGGAACCATGGGGGGGATGGGGGGGAACCTAACCTTTTTTTTTTTTTTTTTTTTTTTTTTTTTTTTTTTTTTTTTTTTTTTTTTTTTTTTTTTTTTTTTTTTTTTTTTTTTTTTTTTTTTTTTTTTTTTTTTTTTTTTTGTTCTCGCAGGAGAAATGCACTTACGCACTACCGGGCCACTCGACGCGGCCCGAGTGTGGGACTCGCCTAAACTCGGCTCTACCCACTAAAACTCCTGCGTCCGCTCCTCTGTGCCATATGGTGGTGGGGGGGTGGGGCGCTTTCGCATTCTTCCACCGCCCTACCGGCACCTGCCAGCCTTGCCGGCATTCTTCCCAGCTGGACATATCCCAGCATTCGTCTCAAAAAGGCGCGCGGTTGCGGAAGGACCACGCGCTTCTCCATGGGGCCTTTGGGTGGAGCCCGGCCCCCGTCACTTTACCGGGAGTCATTGAGAGAGACCCCTAGCCGAGCGACTTGGTTCTCCTGGAGGAAGCGGTCACTGCATCGCTTCCTCCGTCGCCACCCCAGGTGTGGTTGGGGAGGCCTCTACTCTTCTTCTTCTTTTGGCTTTGGGCAGGGTCCCCTTACAGGAGGGAGACCCAACCCTGTGGCCCGCAGAAAGACCGGCCGCTGTGCACACGGAGCAGCAAGGGTCGCCGGAACAATCGGCGGCCTTGTGCCCCTTTTGACCGCAGCGATAGCACTCATCACTGCGGTCAACCTCCGACGTACATTGCACTCCCGTGTGCCCTACAATGAGGCACCGGTAACAGCGCAGGCGCTTTGTTGGCAGCACCCGCACTTGCGCCGAAACCCACCCTACTAGGAGTTTAGAATTCTCCACCTTCTTTGCTGCTGCCACCGGGCAGCGGACTAATATCGTGCCGCTGCCCGATTGGGAAAATCGCATCGGCCCCGCCTTTATAGCGTTTACAGGGCAGCCCCCACGTTGAGCCACGGCGTCCACCACCTCTTCCACGGTGACAGAATCGTCAAGCCCAGAAATACGCATCTCTGCATATTTCTCGGGCCTGGCAACTCTGACGGTGTCCGCCGGCAGGACCTCCCTCAGCTTAGCGGCCAGTTGGTCGGCCTTCTCAGCACTTGCGGCCCCCGGCACCTCAAGAATTCGGGCGCCAGTTGCCCCCTTCCTCATTTTCACACCCGGAATGCCCAGTTCGGCGAGTGAGATTTTGTCTCTCGCACGAACCAGGACGGCTGCATAGGATTCACCCTTGTCGGCCGCTCCCGGCTGCAGCGTCAACACGACAGCCGCTGACCGGGGCGGGCGCAACCGTGGCTTCGCCTTTTCCTTTCTTTTCCCCTTCTTCGGACCCTGCACCTTCAGGGAAATTGGGGCGTCCTCCTTTGTCTCTTTTTGTTGGAGCTTCTTCTTTTTCGGTGTCTTCTTTTCTACCCGGGTCCACTCTTCCTCATCTGGGGCCCGGGTAGAAGTTGAAGGCGCCGGAGCAGTCACCGGGGCCACTTCGAGCTGGGCACTTTGGCCCTTGCCCTTGCCCTTCCCTTTTGCGGGTTTGGGCTTCTGCGGCCCCGCGACGACGTCAGCGACAGTTCGGCCGGGAGCGATCTCTGGGACCAGGTTGGCCACAGGTACCGCCTCAGTCTCCTTCATATTATCTCCTCTAAGTGAGGGCCTCACACGTCGTTCCGGTAATAGCCGGTCCGAAACCGAGGCCATCTTGGCGTCCATCATGTTGCCCACCTGCAACATGATGCGCCCCAACATGGCCTCCTCACGTTCTTCAGCGGATCTACTACTTTCTGCCGGCTCCGCCCTTCGCCTGCCCAGATCGGCACGGATTTGCGCCAGCTCCGCACGCATCTCTTTTATCTCCCTTTCTTGTCGGCGGTTAGCAGTACGGAGTAGCTCCACCTCCTCAGTTTCCGTCCGTTCTTTTAGGGCCGCTACCGCGTCCTGGATGGCCCACGCTGCCTGTTTTAGCGAACGGACCATCGTGCCCTTTAAGTTTGTGGACTTCTGCGCAACGCTCATAATAAGGTCTACCCCCTTCTGGGCGTGCGCAGCCAGATCTTCGGTAGAGTGAATCTCCCCTCTTTTGTGTGTCTCCAGGGCTTTGGCCAGGCTCAAAACTTGTTCCTCAGCCAGTAGCCCCAGTTCCTCCTTTTTGGCCATATTGAGGGCCTCTTTGGCCTTGCGTAGGCCAACGTAGGCGCCAGTTGTTGGCGGGCGCCCTCGTGTTCGTTTCGCCGGTGCCTCCTCTCCAGCCGTGTCGTCAGAGTCCATCCCGGACTCACTGTCACCCGGAACGGACCTCTTCCGCCACGGCCGGCTACTTCTCGTCCTTGATGAGACAGATTCGACCGTCAGCATAGTGCCAGTTGAACTGTCTGTTTCGAGTTCGTCGTCGCCTGGTTCATTTGTAAAGACTCGCCCTGAGGCGCACGCCTTTACCTCCTTCTCAACACATCTAATATCACGTGCTAGCTCGGTGTCCGGTTTGGATAAGCAATGGTCATCGGTGCGCGAACCGGCGGAAAGCCGGCCCGCGAAGCAGTTCTTGCCCCCCCCAGAGTACGTGGGGCTGCCGACGCCCGAAGGCGCCGGGAGGGATTCCCCGGCTTTGCCGGGACCCTCCTGGGTAATCCTTTTTGAACTGCGACTTATCATTTTGGGTTTTTGTGGCCCATTCCGGGTGGGCCTACCCCCGTCTCGTCAGCGCTCGCACGATAACCCTACGCCGCGGCACGCCGACCGCGGTTTCGGGGTGATTTTTTAAAGAGGTTTTCTTCCTCCCAGCCCCACAATGGGCTCCCGGAAACCGGGTTATAAGTGCCGCATCCAAACGCCGTTCTCATTAAGAGAACGGAAAGGAGCGGCGTAGTGGTCCAATTAGTTCCCCAAGGTGCTGGATTGCACCCCAGGTACTAAGCCCCCCCGCCACGACAAGGCTTGGAACCATGGGGGGGGGGGGGAACCTAACCTAACCTAACCTAACCTAACCTAACCTAACCTAACCTAACCTAACCTAACCTAACCTAACCTAACCTAACCTAACCTAACCTAACCTAACCTTTTTTTTTTTTTTTTTTTTTTTTTTTTTTTTTTTTTTTTTTTTTTTTTTTTTTTTTGGTTTCGCAGGAGAAATGCTCTTACGCACTACCGGGCCACGCGACGCGGCCCGAGTGTGGGACTCGCCTAAAATCGGCTCTACCCACTAAAACTCCTGCGTCCGCTCCTCTGTGCCATGGTGGCGGGGGAGGTGGTAACTCCTTGCGGATTATTCCACCATCCCGCCGGCACTTGCCAGCCTTGCCGGCATGCTCCTTAGCTGGGAGCAGGACCCAGCACATCTACTCATATCAGGCGCGCGGTGTGCGGAACCACCGCGCGCATATCTCAGCTCCGGGGAGCGGTCATTCCATTGCCTCCCGCGCCCCCCCCAGTGAAACAGGAGGAAGCACGGTTGGCGACGGAGCGGCCGCGGTATGTCGCCGCCGGTGTCTGGCCTTGGGCAGAGTCCCCCTACAGGAGGGAGACCCCACCCTATGCCCGGCCGGAAGGCCCGCTGCCGCACAAACAGAGCAGCGCGGGTCCCCGGCACAGTCAACGGCCTTGTGCCCTTCTAGACCGCAGCGATAGCACTCACCGCTGCGGTCTATCGCCGAGTCGCACTGCGCGCCAGTGTGCCCCACTACGAGGCACCTGAAACAGCGCAAGCGCTTGGTGGGCAGCACCCGCACTTTGGCGGACACCCATCCCACCAAGAGCCTCGAGCTTGCCACCCTTCTTGCCGCAGCTATCGGGCAGCGGACGTAGATCGTACCGCAGCCCGTTGCCGCGAATCGCAATTGCCCCGCCTTGATGGTGTCGGCGGGGCAGTCTCCACATCGGGCCACAGCGGCCACCACTTCTTCTCTCGTGACGGAGTCGTCCAGCCCGGAAATGCGCATTTCTGCGCACTTCTCTGGCCGGGCGACCCTGACTGCATCTCCAGGTAAGACTTCTCGAAGTCTTGCGGCTAGTAGGTCAGCCTTGGCTGAGCTCGTGGCGCCCGTAACTTCTAAGATACGTGCGCCCGTCGCTCCCCTTCTCATTCTGACTCCTGGGATTCCCAGCTCAGCGAGGGAGACTTGGTCCCTGGCTTGGGTGAGAACGGCCGCATACGTTGCACCCATATCGGCCGCACCGGGTTGCAGTGTCAAAACGACAGCTGCAGTCCGGGGCGGGCGCAACCGCGGCGCCGCCTTGTCCTTGGGCATTGTTGGCCTCTTCTTTGGGGCCGCAGTGGGAGGCTCCTTTCCCCCCCTCTTGGCCTTCTTTTTCCTCCGTCGTTTCTTTTTCTTGTTTTCCACCCGGGCCCAACCCTCCTGGTCTGGGGCCCGAGCGGAAGACGTAGGCTGCGTTGCAGTCACAGGGGCCGCGGCGGGCAGGGCACTTTGGCCTTTACCCTTGCCCTTGCCTTTGTGGGGCTTGGGCTTCCGCGACCCGGCAACCACTTCTGCGGCGGTCATACCTGCAGCCGTCACCTCGACTGCTGCGGTGCGAGCTTCCGCCTCCTCCCTTCTTTTATCCGCCGCCAGCGGCGGCCTGAGCCGCTTTTCTGGCAGCAATCTGTCCGCCAACGAGGCCATCTTGGCGTCCATCATGTTGCCGACTTGCAACATGATGCGCCCTAACATGGCCTCCTCTCTATCTTCCGTGGGCTGGGCCACCTCCGGCACGGCGCGCTGCTCTGTGGTTACGTCAGCCCGCTGCTCCTCCAAAGCAGCCCGGAGCCTAGCGACCTCCGCGCGTAGTGTCGCCAGCTCCTTCTCCTGCTTATGCCAACGCCACTTCATTAGCTCGAGCTCCTCTGTTTCTGTGCGGCTTCTGAGGCCGACCACCGCATCTTCAATAGCCAACGCCGCCTGCTTAAGGGCACGCACCATAGTGCCCTTAAGGTTTTTTGACTTTTGCGCGACGCCCATTACCAGTGTTATCCCGGACTGGGCGTGCGCGGCCAGTTGGTCAGTGGTGCGGTCTTCTCCCCGCGCCATCATCCTCTCCATTTCCAGGGCTTTGGCCATGGAGAGTAACTCATCCTCAACCAAAGCCCCGTCCTCTTTCCTCTTGCTCCCTGCGTAGGACTCCTCAGATATGAGAGACCTCGCCTCAGCGGTGCGGGCGCCGGATGTTAGTGAGCGCCCGCGACCTCTCTTCGCCGTTTGGGGCCGTTCTACAAAGTCCTCGGCAGCCGTGTCGTCCGAGTCGACCCCGGACGAAGGATCGCCCGGGACACGCCTCTTCCTAAACAGCCGCCCTGATTTCGCCCCTAAGCCCTCAGTTGCGACCGTCCCTTGGGGGCCAGTCGAACTTTCGGTGTCGATGTCTCTGTCATCGCAATAATCGCCGTAGTCGGCAAGAATCCTCTCCATACTGCCAGAATCGTAGGCAAGATCAAAATCCGTTGTGCGTAAGCGTGGGTCGTCGGTACGCGAGCTGGCAGACCGCCAGCCCGCGGAGCAGTTTTTGCCCCCCCCAGAGTACACGGGGCTGCCGGCACCCGAAGGCGCCGGGAGGGATTCCCCGGCTTCGCCGGGACCCTCCTGGGTATTCCTTTTAAAACTGCCGTTGTCTGTCATATTGGGTTTGTTTGGCTCATTACGGGTGAGCCTACCCCCGTCTCGTCAGCGCTCGCACGATAACCCTACGCCGCGGCACGCCGACCGCGGTTTCGGGGTGATTTTTTAAAGAGGTTTTCTTCCTCCCAGCCCCACAATGGGCTCCCGGAAACCGGGTTATGAGTGCCGCATCCAAACGCCGTTCTCATGAAGAGAACGGAAAGGAGCGGCTGGTGGTCCAATTAGCTTCCCCAGGGTGCTGGATTGCACCCCAGGTACTGAGCCCCCCCGCCACGACAAGGCTTGGAACCATGGGGGGGAACCTAACCTAACCTAACCTAACCTAACCTAACCTAACCTAACCTAACCTAACCTAACCTAACCTAACCTAACCTAACCTAACCTAACCTAACCTAACCTAACCTAACCTAACCTAACCTAACCTAACCTAACCTAACCTAACCTAACCTAACCTAACCTAACCTAACCTAACCTAACCTAACCTAACCTAACCTAACCTAACCTAACCTAACCTAACCTAACCTAACCTAACCTAACCTAACCTAACCTAACCTAACCTAACCTAACCTAACCTAACCTAACCTAACCTAACCTAACCTAACCTAACCTAACCTAACCTAACCCAACCCATAATTCATATATATGTAAAATCCTTAGTACAATCGAAAGAAATTCTTAATAGCACGATGTAGAAATCTCACTGTTACGAAAACGACCTCTGTATTAAATGTTTTAATTAATTTAAAACATGTAATACAAACCTCTGTATTAGATGTTTTAATTAATTTAATTGCTAACCGCTTTCGCCTTTACGGCATCCCCAAGTAGCACGTTAAGCTGTATATAGGCTGCATTTAGGTTCATTTTTTTTTTTTTTTTTTTTTTTTTTTTTTTTTTTTTTAAACTTAAAGCTGTATACGAAGCCGTATTAAGGCTGCAGAAGCGCTTCTACAGCCGATATAAGACCAAAAAGGCCCCAAGTTATACAGCTTATTGCGTCATGTAGGCTGCACAAGCTGTTATAGGTTGTACAAGGGCGGTTATTATTTGTAAATAAAAAAAAAAAAAAAAAAAAAAAAAAAAACACTAAGGATACTTGTAACTGTCTTGTACAGCTAAGAGTTAAATAGGCTGCACAATAGCTGTACAAGCTGTTATATCTGTTATTCGGTGTATAAAGAAACTATAACACTAAAGATACTCTCTTGTGCAGCGAAATGTTCTTAATAGGTGTTTGAAAAAAAAAAAAAAATAAAAAAAAAAAAAAGTAACTATGTAATCTGTTTTTTGATATTGTATAACATATCTGCAGACGCCATAAGTAAAAAAAAAAAAAAAAAAAAAAATACGATAAATTCTTGGACTTGGAGCAGTATTTAACGGTGTATTCAAAGTGCAAATTCTAAATGACTGTGAAGTCGTGTATGTTTTTCGTCAAAATATTCACGCGCCAACAAAATAATCAAGATAACACAAATAAAATCATTGCAAAATACGGTAAATGTTTGTGTTTAAAGTTAGAATATACAAGTATTTATGGTACAATATTGTATATAAAGGCATAATGATCATAATATAAGTTGCTTGTCACGATATAGCTTTAGCTATTGCTAAATATATCTTTTATTTAACAATATATTTCTTTAATGTTGTTTTTAATACACAATAATGGCGATGTTGACAACGAAAATCATAATTTACGTCCACTGTATTTAGTTTACGTTCACCTTGTATAGATGACGCTGTGTCATTTATAGATCGCGTTATCGTGTGATAGCATCGTTTTTATTTTACTAATCGCCCACTGTTCATTACGAGCACACCTTTTAATACCTGTTGTTGGAATATTGTAATATATCAGTTCAGTATATGGGAGTGTTTCATTTTTGGACTTTTGTTCAGGCGACGTTTTGTTATACAGCGTAAAGTGTATTTGGAGCGTGATATACTGCAAATAGCTGTACTGAATCTCTTTTTTTTCTATTATACCGGTATTGGCTTTTAATTACCGTCCAAAAACACTTTAGGCTGTACTAAGTCCCTATATAAATCTATTATACAGTCATTGGCTTTTAATCACTTAAATTATGTTTAGAGATGCGTACAAAAATTGAAGAACCCTAAATACAAAACATATGTTTGTCACTTGATTTCGCTATTGTGATGTTTTGATGTCGGTCGTTTGACTTTACAACTAAACCAACTTATTGTTAACTATAACTTATGGGATATGTTTTTCAATCATGTTTTACTTTATTTTTCAGGGAAATATGCCTTATAAAATAGTAAAAACAATTGAGAGAAGCCAAAACTGTATTTGCATCGTACCCAGTTTGCGGGAGGATAAAGGTGAATTATAATGGCCAAGAAAACAACTTAATATAACTAAGTTGGTCAAGAACGAAAAATCAAGCCCTTTAAAGATTGGTCTATCACAAAAATATTTTTAAGAAGAATACGTTATTTCGTGCTTGTGATTTAATATTATTAGTTCTTCAAAGAGAAACACATACTCTCTTGCCTGTAATTGTATCTAAGTATATAATATTTTTAAAACGATTGTAAGTATACTTATATACAGGGTGTTGCAAAAATGGTACAGTACGCCGAAAGGGGGTGGCTCAGGGGTCATTCTTAACAACTTTTGTTTAACGACTTTTGGAAATTCGCGAAAAAAAAATAATATTGATTCTCCATAGAAATTTTGTTGGTCACGTGACTTTTCACAATGGAAAAACAAAATTGTTTTTCGGGAATTTTCACAAATCTTTGAACAAAAGTTGTTCAAAATGACCCTCTGAGTCACCCCCTTTCGACTTACTATACCGCTTTTGTAAAACTCCGTATAGTAGCAAGTTAAAAATTTAAAAAAATACATATTTTCTGAGTGTAATGATTTTTATTTCTCTTTTTAACTCTTTTTTTAATATATTCTTTGAAGAATAGACCAATTGCCTTTCTGCCAGGCAGGTCGTAAAAGATAACCGATGGGTTATGCGAGTCACTTCCATCGTGGTTACTAGGTGATAGAGTTCTGCATTGGCTCGACCGGGTGTGGGACCACCGCCTTATCTATTCCTGCTGCAAAGCGTCAGTACTAGTCACTGTCATGTTCCGGTTTGGAGGGTAAGGTGGCCGGTAAACTTATGCATGGGGCATTAGACCTCGCCACAAGATAGCAACGCACCATTAACATTTTTGCTGTCTGTAGGCGATGGTTGACTCTTTTCATCAGGAGACCCATCTGCTTGTTTGCTATCTTATGACATTAAAAGAAAAAAAAACAGTTATCATAAATTACCAACCAAGTAACCTTAATGAAGAAAATAAGCCTAAAAAATAATAAATCAGATAACCTACAATCACTTTTTAATGTTTTTGTTACGGAACCCTTTTCCTTGAACATTAATAAAAATGACGATTGTAGGTTTACCTGAATTAGTAATTTTTCAGTTTTATCTTCATCACGATTACTTGGTTGGTAATTTATAATATTTAAATATTCCTTTTCAATCTTCCTCTTGATTTTTTCCACATGATATCAACTATGCAGATATAAAAACAGCAAATAACAATTTTCTCATTAATACAGCCTTGAGCTGTACTATACCTGTATATGCAGATTTTCTAACACCATTGGCTGCACAACAGTCTACAATTACGCCATAAATATTAGCTGTAGAACGGTGATTGCATGTCCCATTTTACAGAAACAAGCGTTAAGTGATACTATAATAACATTTAAAGCAGTAATAAATTCCCGTGCTAAACAAAATACAGGTAATGTACAGCTTTAAGGATTAAAATCAGCCTAATGAGTTACAAAACACTTAAAGCTGTACAGTAGTGTATTAACATTCAGATATAACACCTGAAGCTTACGCGAAACTCTAAGAAAGGCCTTGTACAGCATTAGGCTGTATAAAAACTCATAAAGGTCTCTTATACCGATAAAAGCATCTTTTTACACCATTGTACGGCTGCAATAGAACTTTAAGTTCTATATGAGCTGCTTTATGGGTATTAAACATGCTTGATTGCTGCTTAGGTCTCCACGATCTCCACGGAATACGACAGTGACAGGCACTGACGCTATTGCGGCAGGAATAGGTAAGGTGGTAGTACCAGTCCCGGGTGACACACGATGGTAGTGAGTAGTGACACGTATAGCCAATCGATTGCATTTTACGACCTACCTGGCAGAATGGCAATTGGTCAATTTAACTTGCCGCTAGGAAAATGAAAATTTTCAAATTTCGGAACGACCTTGGTTTCACCCTCCTTTTCGAAAATTGGGTATTTATCAGATCTTGAGTTTTGAAATCCTAACAAGCTGCTCTATTTTTAAGATACCGGTTTCATTCATAGTTTTAAATAAGGTACCATAGAGGTCGGTATCTAATAGTTTAGGATACCTATAGGTACTTATGTATGTAAAAAACAAGTATCTTCACACCCGTATCCCCGAAAGGGTAGGCAGAGGTACAACAAGTGCACCCACGATTAGCCGAAGATACTTGGTCCCACTATGTGATAGGTGGCAAGCCTATCGCCAACCGGGCACTTTCCAATCCCGGGCAATGTTGTTTTTATTATGTATGTATAACAATTTAAATGACTCGATTATTTTCCTATTTATAACAGGTATACGTATACTTTAATTAGTGTTTCGTTATTCTACTATATATTCTTCAGAGGTCTTACAAGGGCTACATATGTTTCTTCATATGTATGGCTACCCGCGCTGTACATATTGAAGCAGTATCAGACTTGACATCTGAAAGTTTTCTCTCGGCTCTTTGTAGCTAGGCGGGGAGGGTGTCATCATCTGTGGAGTGACAGCGGAACGAATTTTGTCGGTGTTGCCAAAGAGTTGAAGTTAATATTATCAAGCGAACACTCTTTATTTTCTCAAGAAATAGCAACATCTTTGGCTAACAACGGCACAGAATGGCACTTCATTCCTCTTCATGCACTACACATCGGTGGCTTGTGGGAATCTGGAATCAAGAGCACCAGACATCATCTTCGTCGTGTTATAGGTGATTCAACCCTTACCTACGAAGAATTGGCGATCCTTCTATCACAAATTGAAGCCTGTCTCAATTCACGTCCCCTGTCACAACCTAGTACCGACGTAGATGACCCAGTGCCCCTGACACCAGGTCACTTTTTGATAGGTGAAACTTTGCTAATGGTTGCTGATCATAATAACGAATCAACAAATATCAATAGCCTACGTTGTTGACAGAGAATGGTGCAGAATTTCTGGAGACGTTGGTCTAAAGAATATCTGAGTAACTTTTTGCAAAGATATAGGTGGAAAACTAAGTCTCCACAAGTGAAGGTAGGTGACATTATGTTGATGCGAGAGGATCATCTTCCTCCGGCGAAGTGGCTTTATGGTCGAACAGTTGATGTGCATCCCGGTAAGGATAATATGATACGCGTTGTGTCGTTGCGCTATAAATATTCCCTTATTCAGCGTCCTATTTCTAATCTATGTCCTCTACCCATTAATACCGATGGCTGATTTTAAATGTTATTTTTATTTTGTTCATTAATTTTATTTAGTTCATATATAAATATAAGTCGATTAAAAAGATTTTTTGTTTATCTAAAAATTAATGCCAAGTGCTGTCTAGTATTTACAGTCCACACAATAAATTTTATCGAAGTTAGATTTGTTAAAGGTAATTTTAATGTAACCATCTTATGTAACTAATTTTAGATTCTTTGTGAGCAATGGCAAGTAAAGACTTTGATTTTTTTTTTGCAATAGCCGTTAAGGACCATAGGTCCTTGGTGGGCGGTATGTATAATCTCAATTCTTCATATTACAATTTATGGTAGCTAGCCCCTTTACACGCGGGGCCACATATGATAAGAGGGTTCGTGCGTAGAAACAGAAGAGAACAAAGTGAATGATCACAGTTTTATTCTTGTAAATGTCAATAAAACACAGATTACACTGATCAATGACTAAATTATAACGCACGTGGGTATGGAAAGTTTGCACGTGGTAGCTAGCGCATGCGCGGCGCATTACACGACCTTCTATATTTATAGCGGGACGCGGACTTTCTTGTCTGTCGACCGATGCGCGGGCGCGGCGGGATAATAATGTCCGACGCGCATGCGCGAACTTATTGGTACCGCACCGGAAGCGACCACGTGACTCCCGAACAGAAATACGGTTTACTATAAATTGTTATAAAGTTTATGTAGAAAAGTTTAATATTGTGTTCATAGATGTTGCTGCATAAAGTTAAATCACGCTATCAATGTAACAACTTGATTTGATAATGTCTGTAGAATTATTATAATAAATGTCTCAGCCATCGCTGTCAGATATTCGGCCACTCGGTACGCAACTGTTACGCGCGTCCCCGATCCGTTAAATGCACCGGAGATCACGGCACAGTTGACTAGACTTGGGTTATAACAGGTCGAATCAGATATCTGTTGATCCTGTTACTGTTACTGAAAAATAACAGATGTCATTATCTGTTATTAAAGAACAGCCTGTTATTTTTCCAAGCACGGTCTCAGTAAATAATTCACGTACAGTACAAAATATGTGAGTAGCATATTACAAAGTACTCTGTGGTGAGTAGAGTAGAGTAGTGAGTACTAAGGCCATTTTAGTAGACGATATTAGGCAGATGCCAGACACGTACAAGTTAATACGGAGCTACTGCGTTTAAGATCCCATTTCACATTCCTAGATTTAAGATCTGACAAATATGACCTTTTAAATTAGCCCTACTTTAGTTGATTATTTTTTGATATAATCTTAAAAATGTGTAAAAGGTTAACCCTGCAGGCCATACCTGAATCTTCCCACTAATATGAGGTATTTTAAGCTAAAATGAGACAAAACTATAAGCATAATAATATCTTTTTTTAGTTCAAATATCTACATAGATAGTTAGTTAAAAATCACAGTAGGCGATATTGATTTTTTAAAAGCCGTGTAGGTATTTTGAAAACGATGATCAATTTTGATTTTTCAAATGGCATTCAATTTAATTTTTGTGATCTAAAGTTCGATTTTAGCTACATAATTGATAGCCGATAGGTTGAAAAATGTCGAAGCAATATTAAAAAAACATTATAATAAATATAACTAGGTACCAGTTCTGCTAATCACCCGAACCGTGGGATGCTTTTTATTCATATGTTTTTGCAAATACGGATGATCAAAAGATAATTAAGCCTTACATAGATATATTGCAGCTCGCATAGTGGTCACCTACATCTACAAAATTGTCCCACACACACACACAAACACTGACTTCTCTTATTTACATTTGCGATTTTGCTGAACTAATATTATAAAAACTTTTATACAACTTAAACCTAAATTATTTAAATTTAATAGCTAAATATATCCTATCAGAACCGCTTAATTTATTACCTATATATACAAAAAGAATATGAATACCTACTAAGTATTTTTATTCGCGCTAGTAAACCTTTTGTTTACAAAACAATTTTTTGTTTTCGCTAAGTAAATTCAAAACGAAATCGAAAGAACATAATCCGAAAAACGGGATAGAAAACAAATTACCAAAGAAACGTTATGACCTGGGTGTCTAATTAATATCACCTTTATAGTCATAGATAAATATGTGTATTACTATATGTATAGATAGGCAACTTTCTAAATCTATAATGGCTTACTACTGGCGTCATCTATCTTATAGCATGAGAACTATTTTGTTTCGGCAGCTTAATATAGGTACCTACCAAGGAACTTATATACTATAACTGGAATTGTTACAAAGCAATATTTGAAAAATAAAAATGTACTTTATTTTGTTACACATAAAGTTGACATTTGTTTCTTACATAACAGAGGGGAAAAACGTTCTGAGCAAGACAACGACAAGAGTGGATGTTGTCCCTTTCTTGCAATTGCCAGTGTAAATAAAACGATCTAGATGGTAGATTTTTACATATTCGGTAATCGTTAAATCTTACTTATTCATACACGTCGATAAATAAATTAGCATAAAATGTATTGTAATTAACATAGTAAGTTCCAAAATGTACTTATTTTAATTATTATGTAATTA
>JAUPFN010000027.1:17299815-17782315 GCA_036924255.1 Apodemia mormo | reverse complement strand
GCGGCTGCGGCTGCGGCGGGTCGCGGCTGTGTGTGTGTGTGTGTGTGTGTGTGTGTGTGTGTGTGTGTGTGCTCACTCCTTGGTGTTGGCGGCAGGTGCGGCTGCGGCTGCGGCGGGTCGCGGCTGTGTGTGTGTGTGTGTGTGTGTGTGTGTGTGTGTGTGTGTGTGTGTGTGTGTGTGTGTGTGTGTGTGTGTGCTCACTCCTTGGTGTTGGCGGCAGGTGCGGCTGCGGCTGCGGCGGGTCGCGGCTGTGTGTGTGTGTGTGTGTGTGTGTGTGTGTGTGTGTGTGTGTGTGTGTGTGTGTGTGTGTGTGCTCACTCCTTGGTGTTGGCGGCAGGTGCGGCTGCGGCTGCGGCGGGTCGCGGCTGTGTGTGTGTGTGTGTGTGTGTGTGTGTGTGTGTGTGTGTGTGTGTGCTCACTCCTTGGTGTTGGCGGCAGGTGCGGCTGCGGCTGCGGCGGGTCGCGGCTGTGTGTGTGTGTGTGTGTGTGTGTGTGTGTGTGTGTGTGTGTGTGTGCTCACTCCTTGGTGTTGGCGGCAGGTGCGGCTGCGGCTGCGGCGGGTCGCGGCTGCGGTGCGGCTGCGGCGTCGCCCTCGCTCCGCAGCTTGGACACGAACGTGTCCGCGTCCGTCGTGCGTCCGCCCAGCTTCATAGCCGATCGACTGCCCGAACTGCGACTACAAACACAAACATATTTTCATTTCTTCTGCCATGGCATTAACGCTTGACGCTGTTGTTGTACTTACGTACATTAGTCATTAACGATATAATAGGGCCCTTAAAACATCAATACAAATACATAGAGTGCGAGACATTCACGGCGAACGCAAATCTTTTAACTGAATGATAAACTGGTTACAAATCACGCGTTAACTTACTTCACGTCATTTATCGCCTTCTCGAAACTATAACTAATAATCTATACAGTAAATTAACTTGTATCCCGTACAGCTGTATTCCGATTTGAAGTGAAAGGTAAATTAATACATGTAGCCATTGATATAAAAGAGAAAGATACGTTACGTTCTTATATCGCATTCCCTAAACTAGACTCGGCAGAATACATATACACCGACACGCACACATATCTGTTATCACAATTATAAACATGGAAACAAAGACAGAGATAGGGCGGATACACTCGTACGAGCGAAATGGTATTAGCCACTGCGCGCGTCGTCGCCATGGTTAGTGATAAACAAAATCAGTGATAGGCTGGATACACTCGTACGAGCGAAATTTCATTAGCCAATAGCCACGGACCACCTCATCGCCATGGTTACCGATAAACAAAGAAAATCTTATTTTTAAACAAATTTAATGTTTTATGTGTACTTACGAATGGAAAGTAATCCCATGTGTCTTATTATTTTCCCTTGAGAGATTATAACACTGGTTAAATACACAAAAAAGAATTTTGAAGCGTGTTTAATGGCAAAAACAATCGGAAAGTAGAAGCGTTTCATGTTACGATGTCCCGCGTGTGACTGAGTGGCATACTACAATGACTCTGTACACGGACCTAGTTTTGTAGGACTAGGCGCTGTGACTAGGTAACATATCTTCCTCTTTTTATATAAATGCATGTGGCAGTTTTGTAATACCTATTAATGTTTAAACTTATACAAGCTGCTTTTTTGAGCGAGGGACCTATAGAAGGATTGTACTCAGGATTCGATTCTGAATCCAAATATCTATAAAATATGACCTTAAATGTTGACTTAACTATCCCATCAAATACTTAAATCATATAAAATACGCGCGTCATAAATCTCGTTAACTACGTTAGCGAAAAGATTATGATTACTGTGGCGAGCACAGCCGCCGTTTAGCCGAACATTCGCCGGTCGCGAATCTTCAGTTTGTGCCAATGCATCGTGACGTCCGGATGTGTTTCCACGAAATGCAATAAACCACCTCGCGTATTTCTATGATAGTGTTTGACTAGTAATAACAATGTCATCTTATTAGCATTCCAACGAAGAATGTTGGGGTATGATACGTACCTATGCGTTACATAATGATTATGTGTCCCAAATCACTAAATACCGAAGAAGAATTCAACAATGGAGATTATTCTAAATACCCACTACTGATATTATTATTATGATTCGGGAATCGAGACGATTAGCGTAAGGGTAACCATGAGTTACGAGACTTTACAACATTTTTGTGTGTACAATAGTTTAGTGCAAATTGATAGAATAGATAGTAATAAAGTAAAAAGTGCTTTTCACTCTAGATTTCGGGTTAATAATTGTGGAGTACCACAAAGATGTGTTATGGGTCCCTTAGCATTTATAACTAGTATTAATCCTAAACCTACCGATCGAAGAAAAATGCTTTTTATTTGCCGATGATACTACATTACTAATAACAAATAAAAAAGATTGTAGAAAGTGCGATTTCGAAGAAAAAAATAATAATAATTTAGAAGCAGTAATTAAATAGATACAAAGTAATATAAGCAAAACAAAAAACATACAATTTGTAACATAAATATAATAAGAATCCTTTAACTTTAAATATAAAATATAACAACAATATTGTGCAAGAAGTAGAATCAACGAAGTTTTTAGGAATATTTATAGATAAAAAATGTAACTGGAAAGCACTTGTAGAGCATATTTGTAACAACTTAGATAGATTTGTATTTGCATTTAAAAAATTAGATCACATGTATCAGTTCAAACGGCAATGTCTGCATATTTTGGATATGTCTTTTCGGTGCTATCATACAGTATAATTATATGGGGAAATTCAGTGGATACAATAAAGATTTTTAGAACACAAAAAAGTGCATTAGAGCTATTTGTAATAGCACACAACTAGACAGTTGTCAACCATACTTTAAGAGCCTAAAAATATTAACTCTCCCATGTATTTATATTAAAGCAGTTTGTACATTCGTTAAGGAATATCCAGAATACTTTAAAACTAATGCACAAGTACTTAATTCCACAAATAGGCACGCGGAAAAGCTATATGTGCCACCGTGTGGTTAGCAATGTTTAAGAATAATGTGTATTATATTGTGTATTAGAATATATAATAAACAACCAATCACAATTAAAGCGTTACCTTTAAATAAATTTAAAAAACGACTCCACAAGTGGCTTGTAATAAAATGTTTTTACTCGATGCAAGAATATTTTACTGATAATGAAAATGCATGAATAGGAAAGAAGAAATAATTTTATACATCAAAATAATTTAATTGAATTTGAATTTATCTCAATTAAATGGTTGTTATTTAAGTGTAATGAAATTAATTTTAATTATTAAATTGTAGACATTTATTGACATTCATTGACATTTATTGACATAGATATTTTGTAATTTTAATGTATTAACTACAGATATTTTTATTACTATGATTATAATTTTCGTTAATATTTGAAATACTCTATTAATATTCTTAATTTAGCTAGGTTTAATAAAATAATTGTTAATTTAAATTCTAGACATGTATTTTCACACTCAATGAGTAGAATAAGTTTGATCCTGTTAAATTGTATTTGACCAACTGTATAATTTGTATCTTATTCTGGCAAATAAATAATATCTTATCTTTAATTACTCTTTTCTCGGTTATGTAACACTTTATTTTTCTTTTGACTATATTTATTCAATTATAAGCGTGAATTTCCACGGGTTTGATTCCGTTCTACAGCTAAAAAAACAGCCTGTATAGCCAGTCATTATTTATAGAAGACTACATTCGTAAAAATTTTTAGTTTCCATTATTGGTAAGTGGTATTGCGTGCATTCTACAGTTGGTGGAAGCGCCGGGTAGGTAGTGGGGTAAAATGTAGCTTTTTTTGACCATCGTCGTTTTTAAAACCTCCCCACAATAGTAAAAATGTAGCAATAACATTTTGGTTGTCTATAGGTGATATCCCTTACCCTTAAAACCGGAAAACGACAGTGACAAACACTGACGCTATTGCACTAGGAATAGGTAAGGCGGTGGTGCCATAGGTAAATAATGATCTCAAATAGGACGTTTTATCGATTATCCAAAAACTTTTAAATTGCAGGCTGTAGCTAGTATTAAAAATACGAAATGAATCACTTACGATGTTTCCCGCACCGGAGTGGTGGGAATCTTCTCAGTTAATGGTTCGGATGCTGAAGATGACGACATAGATGAACTGCCGAAACCACTTCCTGTCAACAACATGGTTAAAATTTCTGTTGATATTTATTTTATTTGTGTATGTATTTAGGTGCGCCATAGACCTACAATAATATTGCGCAATACTTTTATTGTGCAATAATATTAAATACTCTCTTTGATTCCAAACGTTCAATAAATTTTCTCAATAAAATTGACAATGTCTGACGACGATGTTTTGGCGCCAACCTTGCTGGTGATTTTGTTAGATAAATCTCTATACAATTCCATACAATCAAGTAAAAACTGCCGTTCTTTGCTTTTAATAGCATTCTTGCTCGCCATTTTGCTTAAATTTACGACACGACCATACATTAAAACAAAGTGACTGACCAGTGACCGAACACGATCCAAACTCTGAAGTGAAAAATGTCGTGCAATATAAAGCCTACACAGTGTAAGAAAAAAAATATTGCACAACAAAAATTAAACCCGCGCAAACCATCGTTCAATCATTGTGCAATCTTCAATATTAACCCTAAACGGTCAATAATATTGCGCAATATTATTGTAGGTCTATGGGGCGCCTTAGATTAGTGCTAAATCCTTCTCATCGACTACGACGTAACAATACGTACCAAACGAGACAGAATGAGGGCATTTTTTTTATAAGATAGCAAACAGGCACATGGCTTTCCCAATGGAAAGAAAAAACCATCGCCTGTGGACACCAAAGATGTTAATGGTGCGTAGCTGTCCTTGTGGCGGGGTCTCAATGCCACATGCATATATATCAGCTACCTTTCCTTCCAAACCGGACCACGACATTGACAAGCACTGACGCTATTGCGACAGGAATAGGAAAGGCGGTGGTACCAGACCATGCGGTGGCTATGTGAATCAGTACCAGTCATGATGGTAGTGATTCACATAGCCAATATGATTCCGTTTCATATCCGGAAAATATTTGATTGCAAAAATATTATGGGTGTTACAAGTTATTAGAAATTAATTTAAAGTTACCAGCATATGCTACCATGATATGGTATGCAAACATTTAAAAATTATTACATTATATTTAATGAAATTTAAAATTTTTGTAAGTAGATTTTTGTATTAGGCATAGTGGTGTGTTATCTTACCGAAGCCGGCCTGCGAGCGCGGTGGTTGTCCTCGTTTAGCCGCCTCCAGCCTCTCCCGCTGCAATTCCTTGGCGCGCTCGCGCATCCGGTTAGCGGCCTCGCGCTCTTGTGTCTATACAACCAGATCACTCACCGTTATACAATAGCCTTGTGTCCACCAACAATGAATCGATAACATTGTAATTAATTAATTATGATATGGAGATAACTTTGATCAGAAATGACAAAATTCAGCATTGCCTATAAACGCAGTACAAAAACATGGCTTGGGTTTTTAGTAACAAATATCGCAATGTCATAATAGTATCTTAATAATAAAAAACCTTGTTTCTGTACGTTATGATTTAGATTCGACTATTGCTCCACATTACCGAAAAGAGCTCGTAAAATTTTAGTAACTTACGCAATGGACTATTAGAAAATTCAACATTAAGTCAATAGCTTTAAAGTGTAAAATTGCGGGACATGCTACTCCAAGTGAGAATCCTTGCTCTATCATATTGTCTATTTGGTTTTCAAATAGATAATTCAAATAAAGAATGTAATACAACAAGTAATACATGAAGTCACTTTGTTTAAAAAATTTGTAAAAGTTATTTAATTCTATGAACTAGTTTACGGAAGACAAAAACAGGAATGTTGAATAAAAGATTTGTTACGATCTTCTTTAGTCTGGTTTTTTAATAACTAAAAAATATTTGGATACTATTTTTTTCTTTTCTCTTTTAAACAAAAAATGCTGTGCGTTGTATAATAGGTATATCTATATATATAAAAATCAATTGCTGTTCGTTAGTCTCGCTAAAACTCGAGAACGGCCGAACCGATTTAGCTAATTTTGGTTTTGAATTAATTGTTGAAGTCCAGGGAAGGTTTAAAGGTGAGAAAATATAAAAAAAATAAGAGTAGTTAAAAAGGCAACGTTTGCCGGGTCAACTAGTAATATATAAATAATACAGTGCGTTGAAAATTTGTATCACAATATTTATCAATTATCTAAAAACTGGATAAGATTTTTTTGAGTTAGTGTTATGTAATTTTTTTTATAACATAAGATAGTAAACAAGCAGATGGGTCTCCTGATTAAAAGAGACAACCATCGCCTATAGACACCAAAGGTGTTAATGGTGCGTTGCTATCTTGTGGCGAGGTCTAATGCCACATGCATAAGTTTACCGGTTACCTTACCCTCCAAACCGGAACACGACAGTGACAAGCCTGACGCTATTGCGGCAGAAATAGGTAAGGCGGTGGTACCTGACCCGGGCGAGACAATGCAGAACTCTACCACCTAGTAGCCACGATGGTAATGACTCGATAGCCAATCGGTCGTCTTTTACGACCTGTCTGGCAGAACGGCAGTTGGTCTATTCTTCAAAGGAGCCCACAACAGCAACACGGGGAAAATTAAAAATTAAATTATTTTTATTACAAGTGTAAAAATATTTATTCTTAATAAATAACTACATACTATACAACCATTTTGATCGTGATGTCAAATGGCTGATTATACTTATTATTAATTTTTAAATAAATTGAACTTATTATAAAGTTTTTGAGCCAGTTTTTATTTGGATGGTTTCTTTTTTACAGATATAATAAATTGTATATCTATCAACTTTACTATAATTAATAGAATCAAATTTATGTTTAAGTTCTTTACCTCCATGACATACATCTTTTTAAATATACAATTTTAATAGGTTTATAGATCTTCGCCTTTGAGTATTGTCAGATACATCGAATTTATCAAAATGTATCGAACATATTTAAGAATTTGAGCAAGGCTAGTAAAATTTTCTCTTCTTTCTTGCGCGACTATGGATATATGCACAGCGAAATGGATCTGTCGGAAATCTTTTGATATACAGTACCCGGCAATAAATATTGCACATCGACCTTTGGAAAGAGACAATCGGCTAATTTCGGCTTCGTAGAGCGTTATCTCTGTCGCACAAAATACAAACAGTCCGGTACCTATTAGGAGCTGTTAAAACAAGTATGATTTGCTTCTTTTGATATTTTTATTCTTTGTATAAAATACACTAATTTTTCTATAAGTGATGGCTTTAGGTTGGGGTAAAATAAAATAAAAAAACATTTTTACATTATGTTTACGTATTTAATTATTTTGGAACATTACAGCTTTAGTGTACATAATAAACACCATTATACCTATTGCTAAAATGAGACATTGCAATAAAAATAATAATAATTCTAATTCTCAATTACTTCCATTTCACTATCTGTGCTCTCAAAGAGGTCAATATCACTGTCACTATCAGCCGTATTTATTACTAATCTATCAGTGTAATTGTCTAAACTGTGTTGAATGCTTCTATATTCATTCTCACATTTGATTGCATGATCGCAAACCTTTTTCCACTCTTCAGCGCCGATCATGTTTACTTTTTCAGTCAATAATGTTTTTACTGTAGTTAAGTTCATACCCACATTTCTAGAGGCTACATAGCCTTTCAGTTGAGACCATATATTTTCAATTGGATTAAAATCCGGATGATATGGTGGCAATCGCAACACAGTGTGCCCATGTTCGGCAAGTATTTTGTCCACAGAAAACTCTGTATACCTCTCCTTGTGCTGACATATAATAGCGTAAATCTGGGTTTTTGTTAATTTTGGATCAACTGGAATTTCATGTCTGTTTAACCAGTTGATCATTTCCCGTTTAATGGTGTTTGAGTTGGGGGGTCTCTCAACATACTTGTTGTGATAGGGTGCGTTGTCGATAACTAGAACAGAATCACTGGGTATATTTGGGATTAATTGGTTAACCAGCCATTTCTCATAGTTATCGTTATTCATTTCATTGTGATAGTCACCTGTAGTGTCCGTGGATTTATACGTTAAAAAAGCACCGGGTACAAAGCCTTTTTCATTTCCCGCATGAACTATTATCAAACGTTGACCTTTTGAAATTGGCTTTTTTACTCCTTTTTTCTTATCGTCACTCCAAGATTTCCCTTTAGTGTGGGATGCATGTATATATGACTCATCCATGTAGACGATATTTTTTCCTGTTTCGCGAAATTTGCGTATTTTATCAAGGTATTCCATTCGTTTGAGACTAACGTCGTGCTTTTCCATTAGAATTTTTCGATTATCTTCCATTTTAGTGAACTGAAATCCCATGTCATGAAGTATTTTTCTCAACGTTTTTTCAGACCCATTGTAATTAATAGCTTCAGATAACTTAGCTTTTAATGATTTTATTGTTGGCAGTTCATTAAATCGTAAGTGAAAATCATACACCATTCTTCGAACAACATCGTAATCAAAATCGTCCATATCCAAACGAAATTGCTTTTTTGGTCTCCCTTTTTTTGGAGTGCTGAACTTAATTTCAGTCGAATGTGTTTCAGTACTGACTTCGTTTAATATATTGTTCAAAGTTCTTCTTGAAATTCCAGTGGCATTTGCAACTCGCTCTTGAATCTTCTTAAAATAACAACTTACATTTTCATCTACTTTTTTTTTAAATCTATCAGCTTCGCTTACAAAGTATTTATAAACATTGTAGATAATTTCACGTGACTGACCTCGTAAAGGTTTCCCTCTTTTTCCGAAAGATGCCATATTACAACTTTAAATTATTTAAATTTGTGGGTGTTATCAACTCTAAATATATATTTTTTTTCGGTACGCGACTGCACTCTATCGTACTTGAACAACGACTGACTAAACGTCACATAGGTAGTGTGGGACAGAGATAACGCTTTACGAAGCCGAAATTATCCGATCGTCTCTTTCCAAAGTTCGATGTGCAATATTTATTGCCGGGTACTGTAATTTATATTGTTTTAATTTTATATAACCGCCCCATGTATTTCTTGTTCCAGAACAACCGATGATTGTTGAGATTGTTGGTTATTGGAACGCAAATATTAGCTAAAATATTCCATATTTGTTTAATAATAATTTTAAGCACTTTGAAATAAAAACTAACATTTACTTAACGAAAGAAAGACACTACTGAAGTCTCACTATTATGCTGGTTATTTTAGTAGTTTTAAAAGCAACCTGAGGCATTTTGACACGTCCGCGCGTTGTCAGTGGCTATACGACACTAAGCTCAAGTAAGACCACACATTTATTTTTTGTGCTCTTATTTCCTTAGCCACGTTTGATACCGCGATCTTGAATCTTGTTATTTTTGATCGAAGGGAGATAACAAAAAAAAATAATCAAAAATTGTATTTTTACTCTGTAGTGCACTAAATCAAGACATAATTTTGTAGAAACAATATCCTTCGAATAATCTGCTCACACTGTTACGATATTGCTCTGGAAAAAACTTGAAAACATGAAGTTTTCGTTGTGAATCAATACCTTAAGTTGCAACCTTAAGAAAAATATATAATAACTAGCTGATCCGGCAAACGTTGTTTTGCCGTATAAATTATTGATTATAAAATAGGGGTTGATGGTAGAAGCATGAAAATTTAGGGTTGTATGTATTTTTAATGCCACATACAAAAAAATAAAAAAAAATCCAATAAATAAAAAAAATGTTAAGGTTGGACAACCCTTATCACTTAGGAGTATATAAAATAGGTAGCCGATCCTAATACCTACTTGAATATGCATATAAAATTTCATAAAAATCCGTTTTGGAGTAGTACGGTAACTAACATTGTAACACGAGAATTTTATATATGACTAGTTAAACTACATAAAAAATCAATGTTACCTGTCGCACTGCTTGATAAATCTTCTCTTCGTGCGAATCCATCTCGACAAACGAACGCACCTGCAAAATGTTACATACACAATATAGAAGAACTGGGGTTTTTTTTTAATTAGAAGAGGGGTCAAATGGCCTGTCCATTTGGCTCACCTGATGGTAAGCGATTACCGCCACCCATAGGCAATAAAATAGTTCTTGCAGTTGCGTTGCCGACCTTTTAAGAATGGGTAGACTTTTTCTTGAAGGTACCTAAGCCGTTCGGAAAAAATTCTACCGATAGCTGGTTCCACAAAGGAGTAGTGCGGGGCAAAAAGTGCCTCGAGAATCGTACGGATGTGGACTTTAAGACATCGAGATGGTGAGAATGAAACTTTGAATTTTTTCACGATATCCGATCCGAAATTCGGCGGCAGGAATTAATCCAAACAGTTCTTCGGAACACTCCCCATGATAGAGCCGATTAAAGATGCAGAGTGATGCCTCATCTCTACGTAACGCCAAAAAATCAATCCGATTTGAAATAGTCTTGTCATTGATGATTCAAGCTGCTCTATGCTGAACCTGATCAAAAGTAAGGAGCCCGCACTCATTCATGAGAGCAGTACTCCATATGAGGCCGGATTTGCGCGTTATAAGCCAACCCATGAGTAGATTAACTTGTCGTCGGTATAGTTTTTCACAAAATCTTATTGTGTGCGAATTAAGAAACAGTACAAGTTACTTAATTTAAAATTTTCAGTAATTTATATGCAAACATTTTATTTAACGATACATAAAATTACGATTTAAGTTACTTTATACTTAACTAGCTGCACCCTGTAGGCCGCTATACGTTGACAACCTACAATAGACTAACATTTGGTTTCGTGCACCAAATTAATTCTGTCAATTATATGGGACTCGAGGAAAAGAAATACAGTGTCCCAATTGGCTAATTCAGAAACACTTTATTGGCATACGTATTTACAGCTCACTGGATTAGTCAGTACCAATTCTTGCATATTATTATAAGATCTATTAGTCTGATGTGTTGACAAAACAATTGGTCTGTTATAAGGTCGAGGAAAAGGAATACAGTGTCCCAATTGGCTAATTCAGAAACACTTTATTGGCATGCGTATTTACAGCTCGCTGGATTAGTCAGTACTAATTCTTCCGTATTATTATTATAAGATCTATTAGTCTGATATGTCGGCAGAACAATTGGTCTGTTATAAGGCTCTAGTCTACTCAATGCCACTGCATTATACATTTTTTTGGTAAATCCCTCAGGAATAACATATTTTTCTGAGATATTTTATGTCCTTTTTCAGATCTAGCCATTTTCGCATGATTGAGTAACAAATATTTAAACATTCACCTTTGTAATATGAATGGGATTAACGTAAAAATAATAATAACTGACCTGAGCTAAGTTTACGCTCTCCCTGTAACCCAACGCAACTATTTCATCAAAGGCGAACAGCAAGTTAAATGCCTGGTTGATAACTTCAGTTTCTGTCAACTGAGTGCAGTATTCCGGCACCTAAAACAATAATATTTTTTATACATTTATGTATTATGGTTACTGTATTTGATAAATTAATCATCTAAAGTTAATCATATACAAAAACACACACATAATATATACATACTTACATACACACATTTGTTTGTAAATATGATGTTTAATAATGTTAATTTATCACGAGATTAAGCCACAGAGAGAAGCTACTGTACTACTGTTTATGTATAGAAGGTTAAGCCTATACTTTAATTTTTTTGTATGAATGAAAGTTCCTTTTTTTCTCTTCTTAATATTTTAAATGCAGAAAATCTACATTAGACTCCTTACCGTTTGTACGTCTGGAATCTTTTTTTTATATCATATTTTGGTTGGTTTGCTTGGTTTTTTTTTATAACATAAGATAGTTCTTCTAGTGTTAATGTCCTAAAAAACAGTTTATTTTTCTATTTTTATTAAAATCAATTAGGAATATCAATATTAAATAATCAAATACTAATATCAAAAAAAAATAAAATAAAATTAAAAATTAAATGTAAATCTATTAATGTTGTTTAAAATATATATCATCATTATCTTTTAGTATAGAAGGCATGGGAAAAATAAAATATATTTGTGTCTGAATAAAGGCTTTATTATTTTTATTATTTATACTTTCCATCGTCGGCACTTGGTGAAACTCCGTCATAATTATTGTTTTAAATTTTACACTTGTACTGTTTCACAATTCACTAATTATATATAATATATACTTTTTTATTTAAATAGTCAACCGGTTTTGCATTTTACTGCATCATCAGGACTAAAACTTAAATTGTCAACAAATACGTTGTGTTAGGAATTGTTAATAATGGTCGGTAGATGTGAAATATTGAGTTTGATAGAAAATATTAATGTTGCCAACCATTATTTCCAAATCACCACAGTACGAAGATACAAAATGAGGCAAACTACCAAATAAAAATTATACAAAATTACAAATGAAATCCAAAACTAATAACGGATCTAAAGTAATAATAAAATCAAATGTCACTTAAATTACTAATTCAAAATTATCCAAAATTAAGATATGTCATTGGGTTCAAAATGTCAAAATGTTCAGTAAATACTCCATAAAATAACCGAATATATATATATATATACACACAACCATATATACATATACACACACACACACACACACACACACATATATATATATATATATATATATATATATATATATATATATATATATATATATATATATATATATATATATATATATATACACATATACATATACACGCATGTACATATATACACACTTACATACATTTTAATGTCAGGGATTAAATTTAAAAATTTAAACAACAAAATATACTAAATTGTACTAATAAACTAAATAATATGTCAAACATAAAATTAATATTATTAAATTGAATTAAATTATATAAATAATGTTAACTTAAATTATATAAATTGAAATTAATTAGTAAAAATATTTAATAAGGGGGAAGAATTTGAATCCCTATGATCATTTAATAATTTCGGATTATTTTTCTGTTTATTAATTTCTAAGGCTTCAAGGGCATTCAGCCTTTCACCCTTGTTACAAAAATGCAAGGCGTTGAAGTTCTTGGCGAGGTCAAAATTGTGCCCTTCCGTTCTGAGGTGTTGGCCGAACGCAGACATCCCTTGTCCGGACTTCCAAATCCTGACATGTTCCTCTATTCTAGACGAGACCCCTAGACGAGAAAGATTACAGGGAAGAGCTCAACACTATAAAAACAATAGCTGAAAATAATGGCTACGACCCTAAGCTAATTGACTTGTTGTTAAAAAGAAAACAAAAGAATTTGGTACGGAAAATATTGTACGCTAGGACTCCATACAGAACACCTATTGAGAAAATAAGATATGCTCGGTTACCATTCTTAGGGAATATTTCATACAAGTCAGCAAGACTACTAAAGGATAGCAACCCAGCGTTTTACACTACCAAATCTCTAAGATGTTTACTTTTTAACAACAAGGATACAATACCAAAAATGATGCATAGTGGGGTATACAGATTAGAGTGCCAGGAATGTAAGGCGGAGTACATCGGTCAAACAGGAAGATCCTTTACAAAGAGAATAGAGGAACATGTCAGGACTTGGAAGTCCGGACAAGGGATGTCTGCGTTCGGCCAACACCTCAGAACGGAAGGGCACAATTTTGACCTTGCCAAGAACTTCAACGCCTTGCATTTTTGTAACAAGGGTGAAAGGCTGAATGCCCTTGAAGCCTTAGAAATTAATAAACAGAAAAATAATCCGAAATTATTAAATGATCATAGGGATTTAAAATCTTCCCCCTTATTAAATATTTTTACTAATTAATTTCAATTTATATAATTTAAGTTAACATTATTTATATAATTTAATTCAGTTTATTAGTACAATTTAGTATATTTTGTTGTTTAAATTATTAAATTTAATCCCTGACATTAAAGTGTATGTAAGTGTGTATATATGTACATGCGTGTATATGTATATGTATGTATATATATATATATATATATATATATATATATATATATATATATATATATATATATATATATATATATATATATATATGTGTGTATATATGTATATATGGTTGTGTGTATATATATATATATTCGGTTATTTTATGGAGTATTTACTGAACATTTTGACATTTTGAACCCAATGACATATCTTAATTTTGGATAATTTTGAATTAGTAATTTAAGTGACATTTGATTTTATTATTACTTTAGATCCGTTATTAGTTTTGGATTTCATTTGTAATTTTGTATAATTTTTATTTGGTAGTTTGCCTCATTTTGTATCTTCGTACTGTGGTGATTTGGAAATAATGGTTGGCAACATTAATATTTTCTATCAAACTCAATATTTCACATCTACCGACCATTATTAACAATTCCTAATACAACGTATTTGTTGACAATTTAAGTTTTAGTCCTGATGATGCAGTAAAATGCGAAAGCGGTTGACTATTTAAATAAAAAAGTATATATTATATATAATTAGTGAATTGTGAAACAGTACAAGTGTAAAATTTAAAACAATAATTTTTATTATTATTATTATAAGGTCCTAGTCCTTATCCATGACGAGATAGCAATGCTACAAGCATCAGTCTACCTTACCCTTCAAACTAGAATACGTCAGTGACTAACACTGACGCTATTCTGGCAGGAAGAGATAAGGCAGTGGTACCAAATTCCGGACGTAACGTTGCGTAAGTTAATCGGCTACTTTACCCTCTAAACCAAAACACAACAGTGAAAGCATTGTCGCTATCATGGCAGGACTAAGTAAGGTGGTGGTGCTAAATTCCGGAAGTGACGTTGCAGAACTCAATAACCTAGTAATCACTATTGTAGTGACACATTTAACCCATTGTTCCCCTTTTTCGAACGCCCTGGTAGAATGGCAGAAAATTTGTCCTTTAATGGGGCTTAAGACCAACACCAACCTTCTCCACTTTGGGAAGTTGATAGAAAGTAATTTTCGATTTTTATCTAAGACACCATCTCTCACTTTGTTCTCAGATTTACTGCTTTTGACTTTGCTCCACTTTATTACTATAAAAGGTGTTTGGTTACGGAATTACCTCCCAGACACAAGCTTAAAAAATAGGACTCATTCAAAAATCATCTGAAAAATGGCAGTGTTCTCTCGACCGGTAGAAAAAGTGTTTATTCTATGGAATAATTGAATTTGAAAAATTAACAGATAACTTAAAAACTACTTAACTAATTTTGATAAAACTCGGACTTTTACCTAAGTTAGAACATACCTAATTCAATATAAAAAGAATTATCTCAATAAGACTTCTAGTTCCTGAGATATTCGAGGACAAATTTACAATACATACACTGGCTAAATTTAGTACATGTGCTTGGACACCTAAATAGTTTAGTCAAATATTATCCAATTCCAACAATATTACATACATACATGTCAAACTGATAACCGTTTTTCGCCGGTCGGAACCTATTTTATATGGTTCAATTGTTTGCGTCTGTTTACAATTATATCTTGAATATAGTCTAGATAGACTAAATTAGTACACACTTATATATCTTCATGCCCAGAGGCCTAATTTATGTAACGAAACCAAGAGCGTCATATATAATTCCTTGATTCGCAGTCATCTAGAGTTTGCATCAGTAGTTTGGTGTTCTCAATATATCACTTACTCGCAACGCATTGAGAGTATACAACGCTCTTTCACCAGGCATCTAGCTTTTCATTCCTCAGGTATTTCCCACCGTGCGACCTATAATGTCCGCCTTAAACACTTTGAAATGATGTCACTCAGCAACCGTCGTATATTACTCAGTATTATGTTTTTAAAAAAGATAATTTCTGGTATCATAGATTGTGACCACCTACTTCAAAGTGTTTATATAAATGTCCCATACAACTATCCACGGCATCCTATAACTAAGACCTTTTATATCTCTGTCAGTAGAACAAGCCTCTTAAATAATTCACCTCTGCCTAGGATTTGTGCCGAATATAATCGAGCAAGTGCGTCCATCAATATTGACATTTTTCACGACACTTTATTAGGTTTCAAAAAAAAGTTGTCTGCGTACTTGCTTTCTAAGAAAGAAAGAAGAAACAAAGAAAATATTTATTTGCAAGAACATGGGTGTTACAAGTTGTTAAAAATTAATTAAGTTACCAACATATTCTACCATTATATGGTGTGCAAATATTTAAAAAATTATCATTGTATAATATAACATTTAAAACACTGTATCGATTTTTTAGAATCACTACCGGATCGGAACGCGGCCACACACTGAGAAGATCCGGCGGAAGAAACTCAGCGGGCTGGTCTTTTTTTTCTCTTATTTTATGTACTTATTACTAATGTACAAGAAGGATTTCATATTACAAAATTATTTTTATAATTACAAGTTTCATTTCTTGTATGATTAAGAATTTTGTAATTTACAAAGTTTCCACCATTTACAAAATTTTACTACATTGAATTTTTTTTTAAGGCAATCAACAAACTTATATTTCTATGCATTAACATTTAATTTTATCAGCTAAAAATTCTTTAATATCATAATAAGTTTTATCTAACAGCAAATCAAACAACTTTTTGCGAAATTTATTTATAGGCAATGATTTAAGACTATCAGGAATATGATTGTATATAGTAATAGACATACAATACACATTTTTTGTAAAAATATTTAATTTTTGATTAGGCACATATAATTTCTTACTAAGTAGGTAATTACAATTCTTTTTTTTATATAATTCTATATAATTCTTGTTATTGTTATAGTATATTAGTTAATTTACCGTTTTTATTTTTTACTTCTGTTATCTGCAATAACATGTCGTAGTTTTTAGGAGAATGTTGTACACGTCTTTTATTGGCATTCATACAAGAGCCTATTTTAATGTAAGATCATATTTAAATGTATTGTGTGTACTGCTGTTGATGTGTCAAATAAATAAATAAATAAATAAAATGTCAATCAAGTCAGAGTCTAGACTCTAGCTATCTAGAGCTATCACACATTATCCCACGTAGTAGCACGATACAGCATGATGCAACGTTTTATTGTGTTTATGCGAGCAAAAGCCCTAAGCACTTTAACTCAATTAACATGTTGGTACATGAATTGGGGGCTTGTGTCTATTGAAGCAGGCATAGGTGTCTCAATACTAGCCAGGTATAACAGAGAGATATATGAGATAGTCAAATACTTGTAACTTTGCAAGAACTAAGAAATTTACTAAATTACCACTCTGCTGAAGAGACGTAAGGTTTCCAAATCCTCCAAGATGTTACTGGCCTTAGTTGTGATGAGTAACATATACAATTTGTCCAGCGGCTGGTACACATATCTAAAACAAACCATACAATAAAACATTATGTTAATAACACATATGTTTGTATAAAAAAAAGGATGAGTCTTTACTTACAAAAATCAATCATAATTCTGTATTGTACACCTAGAAGGACATTAACAAGAGAGAACAAGTAACATCAGATTATATACAATTTGACAGTCTTATCACCTAAAAAGATCTCTACCAGGCAACCAGCAGGTTAAGGATTTCTTGCGAAAGAAGCAAAAACATGCAAGTTGGTGCACAATCTAAACGATAATATATAAATTACAGTTACTATAGATACATACATAATACATATTTAATTGACTGTATAATCACTTTACGTAGGTAATGAGGTCTGTATGCAGAGTTTAGAACATGGGAATGTATTCCCTGACTATCTTTTTAAAGGAGAAAAGATAAGGACTTCTTTAGTCATCAATGGAAGAGAATTCAAGTTTTTTACTGCTCGAATAGTAAAAGAGGAATTATAAAATTTGGATAAATGAGAAGGGAACTTTAATGAAGGTTTTTGTTCAAATGTTGTTTTATCAGAAAAAAATTTAAATATTGTGTTTTATCAGAAAAAATCAAATAAAATTTTGTATAACACATGAAGGATATAAATAACATGATGACATCAAATGGTAAAAGGTAGCCATTTAAGTTTATCATGGAATCCTAGAACATGGTCTTACTTGGGCAAGCCAAATATGAATCTAAAATTTTCGAGGCATTCAAGCTTATTCAATTAAGCCTCACTGAGATCAGGATAGCAAATATCGGCTTAGTTAAGAATAGAAAGTAGCAAATTGAGCCAGTTTCACCTTGATTGAATAAGGAAGAAAAATATGTAAACGTCTTAAGGAGTAAGGAGGACCTGCAGCAAATACCTTTTGACTATTTAATTTATTAATATAAGAATTCACTGAAAAAGTACTGTCTAGGTACATGCCCAAATTTTTAACCTCTTTGCAATATAGTATAACATCTCCATCAAGATGCAAGGGAATTAATTTTGTTAGATCCAGTTATCAAATTATAGCTACCTATTATAATAGCCTGTGAATTTGCAGGATTGATACTAATTCCAAAACGGTTAGACCAGTCATAGATTCTAGAAAGATCATTGTTTGTTATACAAATTGAGTAATCAAGATCATGAAGTGTGCTTGAGTGTACATTTTCATATCATCTGTGTACATATGATAAAAAGAAAAAAGATTATTAATAAATATGAAAAAGAGCAGGGGGGAAAGTACAGCACCCTGCGGGACACCTACACAAGTAGTTTACTTACTAGTTCAGAAAAATAGGTATAAAAAACTAGACATTTTCATGTGGCAAGGTAGAAAGCGGAAGCCAACTATATTCTAACTGTTATATCCCAATATATATTTGAAAACTTGGTATACGTTCATAAAAATATTTGCTTGTTTAAAACAATCTTGTTGTGCATGCATCTCGTCTCGTTTAAAAAACATGTTAAAACAAAACTGTGTGAAAAAGAATATTTTAAAATCTCAGATTATTTGGAAGACAAAAAGCGAGGCATTAATTGCTCCTCAAACCAATCTCTTATCGACACCCCCCACAAGTATTCCGATAATAGAAAAATACAAATTGTTCAGGAAAATTAAAACAGTACTTTTTTAATATTTACTTTTCGAATAGTTTTGTATTTTAAAAGAAAGCTAATTTTTTTTAAGCTGTCTTCGTATTGAGGCAAAATACACTTGCTTACAAAAGTTTGATATGTTTTTCGTCGATGGAGAGTATAAATTAGATTAAAACCGTATTGTTTGTTTACATAAAGTTAAATAGTATATCCATATGTTTGCAAATATCAATAGAAAAATTATGGAAAAAATTCACAAGGTGAATCATGACCTCTAAATGCTGAAAATTATATAACACAAAAAACTCAGTAATAGCATATTACCAGAAAATTTGCAGGGGGCGTTGTTATGTATTTTTTGTAATATCCAATTCCATATATTTGTTTCCAATCCGGTAGTAGTTTTTGAAAAATATATTGACGTGTCAGAATAACTTGTAAAAAGTTTTATTGAATGTAGTACTTCTGATTTCTGATTTCAACCCATATCTAACCTACCACATAGGAATCTAAAAATTGTGCAGCCTATTTCTAATGGCAACCCTTTTTTCCTAACATAAGTATAGTGGGTTACAGCCAATTACTAGGTTTGGTACTGAAAGGTAACAAATATACTTCTTAAACTCTCTGAATTCAGCAATTGGTAAAATATGGTAGTCATATTATATACTTATACTTATAATAAATAAAAACATAAAAAAATATTTCTAATCCATACCCCTTCCCATAATGTGTATAATGTAGGTACAGTACCTTTACCTTTCATCGCTCCCAAGTCCTAGAATTCAAACATTACAAAAGCATGTTAGAGGTCCCCCTTAAAACCTTTCCAGTTTCAGCCCCAATTTTAAGAGTAACTCACACCCTCTAATCCCCGAATTCTTGGATGATTAAATTACACTGTAACTTAGCTTAGTGGTGTTATACTACAAAATAAAAACTAACAATTTAACAGGTTACCTGACTGATTCAGTTTCTACAAATGTGTGTTGACGTCCACCAGTCATCAGTTTAGGAAATGCAGCTAAAAGTCCTTCAATCCGCGCTTTAGTCATTTCGACAAATTGTCGCGATATCAGCGCTGAAATTTTTATATAAATGTTTTATAAGGCTATCACATTAAAGGTTACTTTTAGTATGATAATTTTATTTAACACAACAAAATATTAAATATACCTTTCCCGGATTTTGTACATACTGTAGCTGCTATGAGCACCTGAAATACAAGTCAAAATATTATAGAATTATATATACTTTTACAAAAAACACTTTTCATGTTTCTTAAAAACACATCGAAAGTACGGCGCGGTACTGATAAATGTTTACATATAATTATCATTTTAACTAATTACACTGTAGATTATTACCATTATTGTTATTTCATCAGCAAATTATCTTTACTTATTATAAACTTTTAAGACTTTTTCTGAAATTCCAACACAACAAAACATTGACGTATAACAATTGACAAACGTAACAGTGACACTGACATACGACATGATGACGTGTGCCCATTGACATGTATAATATTATACAAGTCAATGCGTGTGCCTAATATTGAATAGTGTAGATCCGTTAAGCAGACTGTAAACGTTCAAAATGTTTGTCGAACTTTACGTTTTGTTTGCACGTTTTCATCAAACGTCAGCGCACACGTACCGAAAAGTTGTCCACTTTGTTTGTTCACTATGGATTCGTAAGCTACTGAAGAGATTTCAATGTGTAGATAGATATCTACTGTTTGGTCTAACTTAAAAGATTTTTGAAGTGAAAACTTCTTTAGGCGCGTTGAGCGTTTTGGTAGAGGGTAAAATCCTCGGTTCGCGTCACCGACATGCTAATGACTTATTTCAGTTACCATAAACCTATTGTATCTTTTTTAGAATACAATGAAATGATTGAACGAACAGATAATCTAAGTATTGTCGAAATTAATGATGACAATGATGTAAATAATGAAAATAATGTTCAAACTTGAATTCATTGAAATTCGTGTAAATATAAATACTATGTATAATTAAGATAATTGTATATTAATTATTTTTTCAACCACTTTGTATTTATATTTTGTTCATGATTTGTTTAACCCATCATATGTAACTAATAAATAAAACATAAAAAATTTCATATAATTTTTGCATATAGTTTTAATTACTCTCAACTTAATAGTTCCGTTTTCACTTCTATCGGCAGTCCCACGACTGCTACTGTTTTTTTTATTTATTGGAACGAAGTTCCTTATCGCGCGTTGTGAAAGGGGGCTAGACGGAAAAAATTCTTACGAAAAGTTGTCACGACACTTTTTGCTATAGTGAGGTATTGTAAGCACAGAAATATCCTGCCACTTCCCTTTAGCTCGTGCATTGAAAGAGTCTATCTACTATTTGATTGAGTTTACTTTTTCTAGTGTATTTATACAGAATTTTGACCGAATGTCGAATTTCGACGGACAGTCGAATTTCGAACGAGTTCAACCGAGTGTCGAATTTCGATCGGTTACCGAGTTTCGATCGCCGGTCGAATTTCAACCGGTTACCGAAATTCGACCGGGTGTAGAAATTGTGAGTCGAAATTCTACCAGGTTCCTTATCGCGCGTTATGAAAGGGGGCTAGATGGAAAAAAAATCTTACGAAAAGTTGTCACGACACTTTTTGCTATAGTAAGGTATTGTAAGGTGTGCGGCGTGCGGATGTTTCTCTCTCTCTCTCTCTCTCTCTCTTTCTCTTATAGAAAGCAAGCCAGATATTTTCATTTCTATTTCGCATTGAACAGTGTGGTGTCGCGACGATTATTTTTGTTGAGTGTATACAGGTTTTTGTAAATAATAATAAAAGGAACTTCGTTCCATCCGGGTGTTCCTTGACACTTCTCAAGTTTTTTTATTTATCTATATTGAACCACATACAGAATGTTTATGGTACAAATAGTGAGCTTAATGCATAAAGCATTCTCTACCAGCTAACCATACGACTAACCAGAAAATCACACAGAGTAGTTTAATTATTTTCGTATTTTTTTTATATGATAGCAAACAAGCAGATGGGTCTCCTGATGGAAAGATTCAACCATCGCCTATAGACACCAAAGATGCCAATGTTGCATTGTTATCTCGTGGCGAGGTCTAATGCCACATGCATAAGTTTGCCGGCTACCTTACCCTGCAAACCGGAACACGACAGTGACAAGCACTGACGCTATTGCAGCAGGAATAGGTAAGGCGGTGATACCAGTACCGGGAGAGACAATGCAGAAATCTACCACCTAGTAGTCACGATGGTAGTGACTCGCATAGCCAATCGGTCGTCTTTTACGAACTGCCTGGCAGAACGGCAGTCGGTCTATTCTTCAAAGGAGCCCGGAAGCAACACTGAGAAAAATATTCTTAAATCTAGATTACATATATATACATACATTCTTACGATTAACAATACAAAAAAAATTACATACATATATATATATATATATATATATATATATATATATATATATATATATATATATATATATATATATCAATTGCTGTTCGTTAGTCTCGCTAAAACTCGAGAACGGCTGAACCGATTTGGCTAATTTTGGTATTGAATTAATTGTTGAAGTCCAGTGAAGGTTTAAAAGGGGAGAAAATACAGAAAAAAATAAGAGTAGTTAAAAAGAACAACGTTTGCTGGGTCAGCTAATAAATATATTGAATACAATGTGCCGAATGAATGAGTAGAAAAAAATTTAGAGTCTTGCCATATTCTAGATGTATCTATTGAAGAATACTATATACATATTTGTGAGTGGTTACGCAAAAAGGGACCTCAAGGGAAAATAATTGATTTCGAGTAAATCACGTTTAAAATGTTGAGTCGAAATGAGAGAGGCGCGGGGTGTTTTATGTTAGTGTCGTTAGTGAGCGACTTCGTCAGTGAGAAATAGCACGTGTTTGCGATAGCTGTATTATTGGTGACTTATTTATTCGTCTTTTACTTGTCTTTATGTGCGCGCTAGAAAAAGAAACTAGTGTGCGCTGTGTATAAGGTGTAATATTTTCAAAACTGCCTCGGCTTACATAAAAAATCATTAAAAAAAACTACGGCACCTAAAATTATTTTGATTAGAACAAAACAAAGATGAAGGACCATAGAATCAGAATTTATCAAAAAAAAAAAAAACCGTTTCCAATCCCTTCAGGTCCCTTTTTGCGTAACCACTCACATTTATTATTTAGAAATTAATTATTATAGAAAGTTGTTAAATTGTTAAAAATGTCTAGCTATCAGTTTCATCGGTAGATACAGAGTGATAGATGAGTGAGCTGAGATCTCGTCCTTTTTTAATTTATTTCATTCTTAAGCCGGCATCACTACTTTAATTCGAGGAGTAAAATAGCTTATGGCAGCCCTAAATTTAAATGTCATATTGGTGTCAAATTTTGTCAATAGACGTAAAAGTGACCACATTGTTATAAAATTATAACAATTTATTAATTTTTTTTTATATGTTTGGTTAAAAAATAACAACTGAAGATGTCTGACAAGAAGTGAAACTAAAAATTTTAGTGAGATAGATTTCTATGGAAAATACCCACATTTTACAAAAAATATATTGTCGTAAGTATGTAGTGTAAACTAGTTTTTAGCACAAAATAGCTTCTTTAAGAAGCTCGTTTACTAATATTGTTATTGGTATCATAAAAATTATATCTGCTAATGGTCAGCTATATAATTTGCATACAGTTCCTTTTACCATATGCTTGGGAATGAAATAGTTATGATTTTATTTAGGTGCATTGTCTTTAGTGATCAATTCTATTTAGGTAAACAAAGAGTAGTTAAATATACGGAGCTATAGCAGTAGATGTTTATATTCAATAAGTAAAGGTACATCTTGTACCTACGGAATCTGAATATAGATGGACGAGAGACACTTAATTGAAACTGAAAATGAGGTAATGTCTATTATTTGTTGCTAATTTTCAGTCTTTTAATTATACTTCTGTTATCACGGGTAGGGATAACAGAAATTACGTAATGTAATTCATAAAATAATATTTTTAAGGCTTGACTTGAAACAATATTCTTTAAGAATATCTACTAGAAAAATCAAATTTTTACTAAAAGTAAACTGTTTTTAATAGTAAGAATATTTCTTAGTGTTTTAATAACCTAGTACTCTGAGAAAAAGTTCTGGGGAAAAATAGAATGTTCCGTAACTTAAAGTTGCTATTATAATTAGTAAAAAACTTTAAAAATCAGATTTTTTTTGTATTTTTTTATAACAGAAGGACATTTACAGTCCCAAGTTGAGAAGTATGTTTAGACATGAAGAAATGTGATGCCTGCCGTAACCGTTCTGACCGGGGGCGTCCTGTCCCATCGGCAGATGATCGGGACCCCCTCATTAATGTTCCAACCATCTTGGAGGAAGAACCTCATGATACTCTAAATTTAGTAAGAATTATAACTTTTTTTGTAGAGATGTATGTGCACTGCTATTTTTTGTGCACTTTTGTTTTCAAAATTTTTGTTATGTATGTGTTGACATATGTATACTAAAAAGAGTAATATCACAAACACCTATTTCATATATTAAAATTGTTATGACATGTATCAGAAATATGAATTTGACACTTTAACAAGTTTCTTTGGGACTACAAGAATTTTTAAAAAAATACCTGAATTTCACAGTATAAAACTTTTTAAAATATACAGTTCTGTAGTATTTTCATATAATAAAGTTTGACTTATCTCATAAAGTTTAGCCAGCGTTTGTAATGTAAGTAAACCCACAATTAATGTTTTTTATGACAAATCTGAAATTCTTGGCTTTACTGTTTTAAGTTTGTTGTATACATATAAACCTTTGTCAATTCAATTATTTAGAGTGGCAATGCCCATCTTTTCCACAGACGATGATTCTGCCAGTGTCTTGTATTAACATCGCGCGTACTTGTTGCTTCAACCGTACTTAGTTGTTGCTGGAGTTAGTTGACAACTGTAACAACAGACACAGATAGATAAATACATGTTAAGCGGATATACTAAATAGAACAAATAAGGTTTTTGACAATAGGCTATTATTTAAAAAGCACAAGGTTTACAATTTGATTTCGTTCGAGGGAAAGTTTATAGGTAAAGGGATATTTATGTAACTTGTCATAAAGTGAAAAAGTGGTATTATTATTTGGACATGAAAAGAAAATGTGGTCTAAGGTACCTTCGTCAATGCCACATTTACAGAGTGAGTTATCCCTGACTCTGATTTTATTTAGAAACACCGGTGTACAGCAGTGGCCCAACCTAATTCTACCAGCGGCGTGCACAGGATTATGATACTGAGTATGCGGCGGAGTACTCAGCCACAAAAACTTTTTCTTTTATAAATTTCAGCGGCGTGCACATGATTATGACACATTTTATTCATTTACTTATTATTAATTAAAATCATCTAAAACGTACGAACGTTTTATTAAAATATCTGTGAATGGCAAGTAAAGCACTGCTTTTCTGCCTATAAGGAGCGCACGCGCCTGAATTCTACAGATTGCGGAGACAATAGTTTTGGGTGTATTTTTATATTTATAAAACCAAGGCTTGCTTTGGATCGTAGGTTGGATGGAAGCATAATGTATGCCTTTACATATGCTACCCTCCCTCCACCTACTCTCCCATGAAGTAAACAAATCCTTTTGGGAGCAGTTTAAGAGGTCGTAGCAATGAGAATTATAATGCAGCCTATCAACTTGGTACAAACCAAGTTGATAGGCTGCATTATAATTCTGCATTATACTTGCTGAATGCTTTGCCAGAGAGGCGACAAACTCATTCCCTACTATACCTGAGTGACTTGGGATCCAGACAAGATGAATAATTTTATTATTCCTTGAGCAGGAGCATATAGTGTTCTTAATTTCTAAAATGATTTTTGAGTGCAGATAAACCTTTGTCTTTAATCACTCTTGTCTATTGATGAAAACCGCGTTTTAATCTGTTGCTTAGTTTAAATGATTTAAGTCAACATACAACAGAAGTAACTTCGTTTTATACTATGTAAAAATTTAGGGCTGTGGTAATTTTCACTATAAGTTATTTGCCATTTACATAATACATTTAAATTACTCAAACATTATTCCTAAGAAATATAAAAGAAAATCCAAAGTAATCACTAAAAAATCAGTTTTAAACAGTCACCAAATTTTGTTAAATGGAATTTGAAATAAATACATTTCTTTTTAACGGGTTATAAATGAACCAAAACTAAAATATAGCAAATTTTAACAGATTAAATCAAAACCTGGTATTATTAATACCAGCTTTTGATTTAGTCTGCTAAAATGTGCTGACAACAAAACAAAACAAAGTGATAGTTTAACTCACATAACCCACATCTTGAGGTAATGTTGTATTATACAACCTTGATAAATAAATCAACATAAATATATGATAGTGGTCTGCCGTTGTGCATTCATCAGGAAAAAATTACTAGATAAATTTCAGTAAATTGTTTTACTTGTACTTCGTAGATAATATTTATTTCAAAAAATGTTAAGCACAATATATTTATTAAATATAAAGTATCTTCACGCCCATATCCCCTAAGAGGTAAGCAGAGGCACAACACATGCATCTACGATTAGCCGAAGATACTTGGTCCCACAATATGATAGGTGGCAAGCCTATCGCCAACTGGACACTTTTCAATCCCGGGCAACATTGTTTTTATCAGAAAATTGAAAAAACACATTCTTGAATTGCCCGACCCAGGAATCGAACCCGGGACCTCATGTGGTCAACTCTGACACCCGACCAATAGACCACAGAGGCGTTAATTATTAAATATGATAAAGAAGCCATTATTTAGACACAATTTTTTTATTTTTTACATCTATTATTAAAAATAATAATAACAAAGTGCACCTGACACAATTAATCTAATTTGATATATGGCTTTCACTAGTCTATATTTGATCACTCTGCGGTCTAGTGGTCCGGTGTCGGAATTGACCACATGAGGTCACGGGTTTGATTCCCAGGTCGGGCAATTTAAAAATGTTTTATTGCAGTTTTCTGAAAAAATTTGTTGCCCAGAATTGGAAAAGTGTTTGGTTGGCAATAAAGCCTATTGCCATTGCCACCTGTCACATTGTGGCACTAAGTATTTTCGGATAATCGTGCATGCTCTGTTTGTACCTATCTTGTTGGTGATACAGGTGAAATCACTTTTTATATGAGATATTCCTAATTGAATATATATATAATAAATTGATTTTAATTAATTTTGGTAAAAATCAAACTGCCTCAACCACTTATGTGTCTATGTGCTCTTTCTTGGCAAAGACCTTTTTCAACTGTCTCCACTTACTTCTGTTCTAAGCTATTCTTAACCATGTTTCACCTGCTACTTTGCTAATCTCTTCAACTAGTGAGAGCTCCACAGTGAAGATGTGTTTTCTATTTGTATTTTTTTTAAATATTTTTTTAATATAAATTATGTGCTTTCTATTCATATTCTTGCATAACAGTATATTATTGTTTTTGACCACTTTGAGAGAGAGACACAGATGTGTGTTTACGAAAAACAAAGGAGACAAATTTGTAGGCATCAGCTAGTATTGTATAAAGAGATAAATTATATTTTAAAACATCGACCTACGCACAGGGGGTTCCGTAACATCATCTATAAAAAACGACAAAAACTCATGTTTGTTGTATGTAATAAATATTTATTCCATACAAACAATATTTATTTTATTTCTTTTTAAGGATATTATATAACTAAATATTCTGTGAATATTTCAAATAATTGATTAAGATTGAGACAAAAATTGCCAAAAAATCACATTTGTTGTATGCTGCCGTCCTAAGAAAAGGTACAGTAAGTTATCCAAAAACGATTCTGATATAAGGCTGCCCAAAGTTGCGCTGGATAATTTTGACGACTCACACAGTCGTCAAATGTCTGTGATTTTATAAAACTGTTGATTAGTTTATTGCACTGTTGGTTAGTTCTATGATTTTCCTAGCAAAATAACACAATATGTTAATTAAAACATGACAAGTTACTGTTCGATTTCTTAGGAACTCTTAACATGTAAATTAGACATACTGTATTGTATTTACATGTAAAATCATGGGAAAACATAATACAGCAACGAAACCTAGAGAGAAAGACGTGCCATATACATTATTTAGTTGACATTTTGGTTCAATATTGAGCCTTCCTCGACAACTTTATCTTGTAAATTACAATGATAATTATTAAATATCATGTTGTTTCACAATATTACAATTAACAAAATTGGTTTGATGAAATAATTAAAATGTTTAACATAATTTTGTCATATTGGCTTGTCACTGCCATGCCTCAGCTTGGAGGGTAAAATAGCCAGTAATCTTATGCATGTGGTATTATATGGTACAAAATACAAAAACATATAATTATTTGCATAAATAGGGGAACAATGATGTTTTTGATTAATAACAAAACTTACATCTTATTTGGGCCAAAATGCAAACTTTGATGATAGCCTTTTTCAATTGATCTACTCTTTATTTTGTTATTACCTCCATTAAGTTCAACAATTTAGTTTATATATACTTACATATTACCATCTTGTGATATGGATAACAATGCACTATTTACATCAAGAGAGCCATCTGCTTATTTGCTAATATATTGAAACGGGCTTATGGTTTGTTATTGTGTAATAAAATACCATTTATATTATAACCATGTTTATTTACGACACAAATGTATGATACACCACAATACAACACTTATATACACACACACATTTTTCACATTATATCATCATCATCACACTATATTCACACTAGAACTAATCAACTAAACCAAAACACTATCCTTATTCAGACTAAATCGTTCTATCACTGTTATCGCACTGTATCGTCCAAATTATGACTTCTATTGCTTTATGAAAACTAAACTTGATTCTCGTCGACACATCCTTATATACCCATATCCCAGGTCCAACATACGACAATGTTCTCGAAAGTTCTAACATAATCGTGACTTAACAAAAACTCGTAAACAAGTCATAGTACACGCTAATTTTAACCTTATTCTTTTTGCGAGAAAGTCCATTATAGCATTGCTGTGTGTAATGGGTACTATTGTTTACTGATAAAAGCAGCTATCTCTTTCTTTTATGTCCAGATTATTACGGTATTCTCACTTTTCACTTTTTCTAGAATATTCGCAACAATATTATGATATAAAAACAAATGTAACTGTTTTGTGCAAACTGCAAACGATAAATGGCAAATCAGAAATCCGAAATCAGAAATCAGAAATACTTTATTCAATAAAACTTTTTACAAGTTATTTTGACACGTCAACATATTTTTTTAAGAACTACTACCGGATCGGAAACTAGACTAGTTCTTGATGAGTAGAACAAAGACTAGTTCTTGATGCTTGTGTCCATAACAATTAGGAAACTCTTATTTTGAACCCTACAAAAAAACTATACAATAGTAGAATTGTTAAGCGCGTGTATTCGATTTGAAAACTTCATGTTTTTAAGTATTTTCCAGAGCAATAGCGTAATAATATGAGCAGATTATTCGAAACATATTACAGTTTTTGCAAGATTAAGTCTTGATTTAGTGCACTACAGTGCAAGAATATAATTTTTGATAGCGGTTTATTTAAAACGAAGACAATCCCTACATAGAGTTTTACGAAAATAGGCGTCATAGCTATCTTTCAGGATGAATATAACCATTGTAATATGCCATAATATTTTATTTTATACATTTTTTCAACAGAATATGAATGGTCCTTAAGTGCAACACAGAGCCAAAATGACGAAAATATTGTTGTTAGATACTAAAAAATAATATTAAAAAAATTACAAAATCAATTCATTTTAACAATTTTTTTCACCAGTAAGTATTTCAATAGAAACCTAAAATATTTATGATATGTGAATTAAGTTATTTTTTTTTTTGCCGATCAAATTTTGAACCTACGGTAAATCGAGTAATCACGATATTGCTCTGGAAAAAAACTTGAAAACAAAGCTTAATTAGATAACAAACAAAGGCCTTAAGTAGACAATGAGTTTGTTGTCTTTGTCTACAATCCATACTTATCCTGTCATACCAATATTATAAATGCGAAAGTTTATGGAGATGGAAGAATGGATGGATGGGTGGATGATTATTACCCTTTTGCGCGAAAGCGGCTGAACCGATTTCGATGAAATCTGGCGCACATGTAGATAATGACCTGGAATAGCATGTAGGATACTTTTTATCCCGAAAAAATAAGTTGTTCTTGTGGGATTTACCAAAAATGGGATTTATCAAGACTGCAGATAATCAATACATATAATAAAATCGTAGGAAAGTCAAAACTGTACATTGAATATTTTTTAAAAGAATACTTGGGACGTGATCTACAATCGATATCGAAGCCAAAAATATAGTTTATAGAATTTTTGTCTGTTTGTCTGTATGTATGTCCGGGATAAACTCAAAAAGTACCGCATGGATTTACTTAATTTTGCATGAATATTACTAACAGGTCGGGTCAACATATAGGCTATATATTATTACGCTGTCACCTACGGGGAGGTGCTGTGCGGAGTAAACGAAGTCCGCGCGAAGTCGCTGGCAACAGCTAGTAGACTATAAAAAAGATTAATTTATCTAGCAGACAGTGAACATAAAGTTCTTTGTATTTATTGTCTACTGTTCGTACTAATAATATAAATGTGAAAATCTGTCTTTTAGTCTGTGTCTGTCTGTCTCACTGTTATGGTAGAACGGCCAAAATGATTTTGATAAAATTCGACAACCCCTAGTACATTCACATTTTTTTTTCCACTAGATAGCAAACAAGCAGATAACTGACCTACCGGAAAGAGAAACCGTCGCCTATAGACACGGAAGATGTTAATGGTGCGTTGCTATCCGTTTGGTGGGATGACAGTGCCACATGCATAAGTCTACCGGCTACCTTACCGTCCAAACCAGAACACGACAATGATAAGCATTGACGCTATTGCGGCAGGAAAAAGTAAGGTGGTGGTACCAAAATTCACAGGCGAGGCGTTGCAGAACTCTACCATCTCTCTACCATCTCTATACAAGATAGTAGTGATACATGTAGCTAGTCTTTCGCCTTTTACGACCTGCCTGGTAGAATGGTAGTACGTCTATGTTTCAAAGATGGTCCGGATTAAAACAAAGGACGTTTCAATTGAAAGTAACAATCACTTGTAAACAAGTACACATGGTGTCCTACAAGTTATATCCTCGGGAAAACAGCACAGATAATAGTATTAACTCAAACATAAAAGACTGGACAGATTATGGCACTAATGATAAGGTATGCTTGTTTAGATTAAAATAGATTAAAAATCCTGATATAACCCACGATTTACACTGTCATGAATGTTTGGAACTGGCTATCTTATCAATGTGTCATTATTGTGAAAGAAACCCACATCACAATGCCATATGTATTAGTATTCTTTACCAGACATATGTAGCAATGAGTGTTCGCTTTCTGCTTTATTAGTTAATTAAGTTTGAACATGTGGGTGTGACAGAGAGGGTATTTAGGAAGTTTTTGGTGATTATTTTTCTGTTGGTATTTAATTTAGTGAATGAATATAAATTGGTAGTTATGAAGAAGAAGATATATATTACAAAACTTCCAAAACAGGTTAAATTATAAACTTAAGGAATAGTTATTATTATCATATTTCAGTTGAGAAAGTTTTTATAATATTTGTATTTTTTTTAATCTCCAAATTTTTAAAATATAAATATTGTTATCGTCCAATTTCCGTCAATCAATGGAACATGACCAAAATTGGCGTGTTTGTATCTAGAGAGTTTTGAAAGTGGAGGAAGCAAGGCAAGTCTGTGTAGATCATGATTTTTTTTATTATTATAAAATAGCAAACAAGCAGATGGGTCTCCTGATGAAAAGAGTTAACCATCGCCTATAGACACCAAAGGTGTTAATGGTGCGTTGCTATCTTGTGGCGATGTCTAATGCCACATGCATAAGTTTACCGTTACCTTACCTTCCAAACCGGATCACGACAGTGAGGAGCACTGACGCTAATGTGGCAGGAATAGGTAAGGTAGTGGTACCAGATCCGCACAAGACAATGCAAAACTCTACCACCTAGTGGCCACGATGTTAGTGAGTCGTATAGCCAATAGGGTCGCCTTTTACGACCTGCCTGGCAGAACAGCAGTTGGATTATTCTTCAAAGGAGCCTGAGACCAACACGGAGACAAATGACGATGTATTGCACTCAATTCTCTTTAGTCTCTGCTTATCCGATAAGCGATTTGGCGTGAAAATATCTATGTATTTATACCTATTTCACAATTGAAGACATCCTTAATTTTTACCATAAATTGCGTCATCATTTGTCTTGTGAATAATATTTTGCACGCCTCGGCGAAGCAAATAGACTCCCGCTTTACCAAAAATAAAGTAATTTTCTGAATTAACAATCTCTGTTGTATTTATATTGCAGTTTTAAAATAATACGAATAAACGTATCTCAAGAAAAAACAATCGTTTTAACGTACGTAGTTGATATTTTTAAAAGATATTGTATTTTGGGTGAAAAAACTGATTGAAAACAATTTTTCAGCCCATCCAGATATCCTATGTATACTATATATACATTATATATACGGGTCTGGCCGCATATATACGGTTATGGCCTCAAAACGTAAAATATTGAGGTATATTTTTTAAAATAGTTCCTAGAATTACAGCGCGCATTTTTCCGAATCAAATGGCTGTGTAATTCAGTGTTGTTTAATTATTATTTTTAATCTATACATATAATAAAATCGTAGGTAAGTCAAAACTGTACATTTAATATATTTTTTAAAAGAATACTTGGGGCTTGATCTACAATCGATATCGAAGCCAAAAATATAGTTTTTAGAATTTTTGTCTGTTTGTCTGTATGTATGTCTGGGGTAAACTCAAAAAGTACTGTATGGATTTATTCAAATTTTGCATGAATATTACTAACAGGTCGGGTCAACATTTAGGCTACATATTATCACGCTATCACCTACGGGGGAGAAGCAGTGCGGAGTAAACGAAGTTCGCGCGGACGAAGTCGTTGGCAACAGCTAGTGAATAAATAGAATTGTCTTTGATACATCTCTTTATACATAGTTTGGAAAATTTAATAATGTATACCTCAAATTAGTGTTCGTTATTATGTTTATAACTCAGTTTTTTTGTAGTAAGAAATGGTCGTAGAGTCCTGATTTAAACCAATACGTATAAGAATCGAGAAAGAATAAAGAAGTTAATTTTATATTGCGTATATAGTTGGCTGTTTATTGAAATATCTGTGCCACTCTATGTCTAAATCATGTCACAAATTGATCACTATGTCAATTACTAACAATATCACTACATTGTATAAAACAAGCCTCGTATAGCCAATCGGTCGCCTTTTACGACCTGCCTGGCAGAAAGGCAGTTGGCCTATTCTTCAAAGGAGCCCGGGACCAACATGGGAAAAATGCTTAAATCATTAAAACTACGCAACGGATTTTGATGCGGTTTTTATTATAGATTGATTCTTGAGTGATTTGTTGATTGTTTTTTCGTTTCGATTTGTTGATTCTTGATTGATTCTTCGTAAATGTGACGGCAGAGTCAAGGACATCACCCGACACTAATATATTTGAGTTATTTTTAATGAGTCGATGGCAGATTATCGACTTTTAGAACTAAACTATAGACAAAACAAAACTCTTTTGAATTTGACAACCGATTTTAGCCGTAAAGAAAATAGTATACATTTTTACGTAGTATTGTATACTCTATGGTATACATGTCGACGGGTCCTATGTAAGTTGTCGTAACTTATAAAATGTGATTTTTGTTTTATTTACGAAAATGACTCTACTTTTAGAAATCTTTTAAAAACACGAAGAATAAATATGAAATTTCTATTAGAAGATGGATTTTTCTAATAGAAATTTCATTTTTATTATTCGTGTTACTAAAACATTTATAAAAGTGGAGTCATTTTTATTAATAAAACAAAAATCACATTTTTTAAGTTACGACAACTTACGTAGGACCCGTCGATGCGTGTATATTATTGTAGCGGCTCAAACAATCACAAACGCTACAAGAAAAAATAATAAAAAATAGACAAAAATTAATAAGAAATGGAAAAAATGAAATTCAAAATAAAATCCTGAATCGCGATATCACAATTATCTTGTAACACTATATACAAGTTTCAACGCTTCTCAAATGGACTTCGGTCCCCAGGTAGTACACCTTGCCTGTCTGGGAAGATCTTCCTTTTCCCCGTACTTGTCCTTGTGTGACGTCATCGACCTCCACAGTAATGACGTCATACTGACAAGAAGCTGGCCCTCTGGTGCCATCACTATGACCCTTCAGCGGTACGGACCAGCGACGCCACATTATCATGCAAGCAATGTATTGCTTGAAATATTTATTTTTATTAATTTAATATATGGACGTATTTCTAATGTATATTATTTAAAAATATTAGGTTCGTGCAGTCCTCTGCAATGTAAACTAATTGTGTCATATTTCATACTCCACCGGTCGCGTATTTGTCGTAAAAAGAGGTACAAAGTTTTTGCTTTACGTTTAATATATAGATGTTTATAATAATATAATGCGGTATATTTAAATAGATAACTACTTTGAATACCTCATCTTTATATTATTCTGAGTCTAAAAAAATGGAACCGACTAATAATATTTTGTCAATAGCTAATAGCTATCCATTGATATAAAAAATCCCAAGATGCACAGTACCGAACAAAATTGTCACGCAAAACTGTCCCTAATTTCATTTAAATAGTTGTAGGTATGGCAAAAATATATGTTTTTGCATATCCAACCTTAAGCTCAAGTTTTATAGTTGTTTTTACAATGCAATGTACAAAAATAAAATAAAATTGACGGTGTCACGTCCGACGCCATTCTATTTGAAATGAGCGCACAATTTTTTTTTTTTTTTATATAATAAGATAGCAAACAAGCAGATGGGTCTCCTGATGGAAAGAGTCAACCATCGCCTATAGACACCAAAGGTGTTAATGGTGCGTTGCTATCTTGTGGCGAGGTCTAATGCCACATGCATAAGTTTACCGGCTACCTTACCCTCCAAACCGGAACACGACAGCGACAAGCACTGACGCTATTGCGGCAGGAATAGGTAAGGCGGTGGTACCAGACCCGGGCGAGACAATGCAGAACTCTACCACCTAGTAGCCACGATGGTAGTGTCTCGATAGCCATTCGGTCGCCTTTTACGACCTGCCTGGCAGAACGGCAGTTGGCCTATTCTACAAAGGAGGCCGGGACCAACACGGCGAAAAATTGTGCGCTCATTTTTGGAGTTCGTTTTTCAGACACTGATTGTGCATCTTGGGTTTTGTTATATCAATGTAGCTATGGTGTTTTTTGCAAAATGAAATTTCTAATTTTGTCTTTGCTTTACATGATAAATGTTTCTTTTTCTATTTTGTTTGTAAATAAATTTACTGCGAATTTAATCGTCGACAAATTACACAACATTAAATTGTGTCTTAAATTTCGTAAGCATGTTTGTTTGTATGTTTGTCCACAAATTTCTCGAGAACTAAGAGCCATATCGAGATAATGCTTATTGATTTAAATTAGGTATATTCCAACTTAGGGAACAGTCCAAGTTTCAACAAAGTCGGTTAAGTCGTTTTTGAGAATTTGTTGAATTGTTGTAACAAATGATTGATTGATTGATACCATCTAACAGTAATAATTACTTATTTTTGATGACATGCTTGAAAACCAATTATCTTTTATGTACAAATATTCATTATTAATGATTTTATGATTACGGCTTACGTGTTAGTCATTTAGATATTACTGACCAATTATATTCATTATCTAAAATCTTTTAATACTTTTATCATTTACTACATAAAGTCCGCGGTTTCGCTCTTGTCAATTGACTCATTTCCCTCCTAATTCTTTTATTTCCATTAAATAGGGTACATGATTAGATCCTATAGTAAAATATGTTGCTCCTTAATCCATATCCATACTAATATTATAAATGCGAAAGTAACTCTGTCTGTCTGTCTGTCTGTTACGCTTTCACGGCCACACCACTGAACCGATTTGGATAAAATTTGGTACAAATGTAGTTTGAGGCCCAAGAAAGGACATAGGATAGTTCTTATCCCGGAAATCCCACGGGAACGGAAACTATCCGGGTTTTTATTTTAGATTTTTTTCCACGCGAACGAAGTCGCGGGCACAGCTAGTCTTAGTTATAGGCGATAGTTTCTCTTTCCATCAGAAGAGACATCTGTTTGTTTGCTATCTAATGATATAAAAATAATTTGGTTAAGAGCGTGTCGGGCCACGCGCAATGTATGGTTTCGAAGATGCCCATCACAATAATACGGACTAAGAAGAGGGATGTTATTGTTTCATACTAAGAACGTTAAACCTATTTAACGTCAATGACGTATTTGTATGAAAAGAGTTACGAATGTGGAAACAAGGCAAATCTGTCTGGACCGTGATTTATGGCACTCAATTCTCCCTGTCTACCCCGTAAGGGATTTGGCGTGAAGATATGATGTTGTTGTATGTTAATCACCGAATAACGTCATTCGCCATTACCGTGTTCGTATATTGCTCCTGACGTGACGTCATGTACATAATTTATGAGCACTTGACATTCAGACGATTTAATAAATCGGTCCTGTAAAGGTTACGAAAAGAATACGTACTTGTAAATCTGCCTTTATAAATTCATTCTCAATTTATAAAGACCAGTGGTTCTCAATCGGTGGTCCGCGGACCGATAGTGATCTCTGGAAGTATAAAAATTAGTATAATGGTGGTGTTATATTTATCAACCGACATAGAAACGGAAGTTATCAGTTTGACATGTATGTGTGTAATATTGTTGGAATTGGATAATATTTGAGTATTCCGATTCGATAGTAGATAAAAAATGTTAAATAATAATAATAAATGTTTATTTCTGAAAGTTACATAAGTAAAGTAAAATCTATTATTACAATATTTTCTTAGATATTTATGACATGTTCTCCCCGTGTTGGTTCCGAGCTCCTTTGAAGAATAGACCAACTGCCGTTCTGCCAGGCAGGTCGTAAAAGGCGACCGATTGGTTATGCGAGTCACTACCATCGTGACTACTAGGTGGTAGAGTTAGATGTGTGTTAGGCCGAGTATTTTTCATTCCACCTTAGTATATTAAATTCAACAAGTTCTAAGTCAGAAATGTTATTAAAATTAGATTGGTTAAGGATTTTTTATGTAACTCTAGATTCAGAGCTAATAATTAATGAGTATTTAAACTCCTAAAATTCTGAGCTATATGCTAGTAAAGAAAACTAAAATATCCCACTGAAATAAAGAACTGATTATATTCTATGCATAAAATCCAGATAGAATGAACTCAGAAAAAAATGATAAATCTCTGTACCTCAAAGTGTTAAAAAGTGACATATCTGGAAAATTAAAAAACATCTTATAATGTTATCAGGCATGTATTAATAGGGCTTTGTCGATTGTCCCAAATTGTCAAGAAGAATATTTATAAACGGTCCATACATCTCTGTCCATAACCCGACTTTGCTCTATTTTGTCTAATATAACTTAGCGCATCGCTAATAGTGGCCAAAAATAGAAATAATCGAGGCTCTGTCATCTGTCATACCTAATTTTAATAATCGAATCATTCCGCCAACAAAGCTTTGTTTACCAGCTACCAAATGAATATTTAAATTTTACAACTATTAAAACTCAAAGAGTTCAAACGGAGATTTTGCTTGCCTTTAAAACATGTTGTAAGGGTAAAATAATGGATGTTTGTCTTTATGATGAGAGCTGGAATTAGTGAACTTTGTCCTTGTTTTGTTGTTAATTCCTCTACATCCAAAACATCAACATGTCAAGCATATGAGAATATCAACAATTTTCCTTTAGAGACGGTTTGCGGTTAAAATTTATTGATCTCGAATTCCATCTCAGATTGTAATATAAATAGCTTTATCTTCTTTAACAATACAACTAAAACTTAATAGATCAGGAGCTGGCTATGAATTTTGGGAAGGTCCTTTTGGCAGGCTGAAATTGCGAAAAACTATAATTTTGTCAAATGGCGATACCAGGCCCGCGAGTCTTCGCAGTTATTTCGCTACTGCGCAGTATATATCATTTGCAAAAAAAAAAAAAACAAAAAAATATGTTTGGCAACTTGATTTTTATTCCATCTTTAAATTAGGTTTTTTTAGAATTTAAAGAAAGTATCCCAGACCATTTTGTTGGTTCTAAAGTGTTCCCAGACACCTTCCAATACATTTTACAAAAGTTTCCAATAAATTTATTTAACGTTTATTTAATTATTTAATAAGTTATTGTATTGTACTATATATAAAACTAGCAGTCACTCGCGACTTCGTTCGCGTGACCAAAGATCATTACTTTCGTTTGCTTAGTCGGGTAAAAAGTAGCCTATGTCACTCCTGGATAATGTAGCTTTGTATATGTGAAAGAATTTTTAAAATCGGTTGAGTAGTTTTTGAGTTAAATCGTTACAAACAAACAATCAAATCCTTCCTCTTTATAATATTAGTATAGATAAATAAATATCTTCCGTGTTGGTCCGGGCTCCTTTGAAGAATAGATCAACTGCTATCCTGCCAGGCAGGTCGTAAAAGACGACTGATTGGCTATACGTGTCACTATCATCGTGACTATTAGGCGGTAGAGTTCAGCAACGTCTCGCCCGGGTATTTGGTACCACCGCCTTAACTATTCCTGCCGCAATAGCGTCAATGCTTGACATTGTCGTGTCACGCTAGTGACGTAAGCCAAATTCACACTGTCGCAGGAAGTATTGCTCCACAAACGTCTTGCGACAGTAAGAATTTGGTAGTATATTGTATTTTATCAACCGACGAAATAATGGAGGTTATCAGTTTGACATGTAGATGTATAATGTATATGTAATATTGGTGGAATTGGATAATATTAAAGTATGATGATCTATTTAGGAGTCCAAATACGTGTACTATATTTCGTAAGTGTATGTATGTTTATATAACTTGTCTACGATTTCTCGGTAACTAATTGCCATATCGAGATCTATCTTTTGATTTAAATGAGGTAACCTATATTCCAACTTAGGGTACAGACCAAGTTTCATCAAAATCGGTTTAGTAGTTTTATGAGTATAGTTGACATATAAAGTAGGTTTAATTCTCAACCGAGTTCCCAAAAGGGGAGGTTCTCAATTCGACTGTACGTTTTATTGATTGCTACCTCAGAACTCGGTCATTTATGAACCGATTTCAAAAAATATTTTTGTGTTTGAAAGGGTATACTTGTACTGTGGTCTCGTTTTGATTTGATGAAGATCGGACGCATTGTTTCGGAGAAGTAGGAAATGGGAAGTCGATTGCTGCAGTTTTTCTGCGTTAAAATGTTTAAATTACTATTATTATTAGTTTAATTGAGTAGTTATCGTAGCGTAGACTATTATTCAAATATCACTTCTGTCGATACCTACCTTTTGTGTCAGAGACATAGTGTTTAAATCGATTTGCAAACTTTTTTCAATTGTAATCACGGATGGATCTTGGCATGTAAATATATTTGAATGTAGATTTGTAGTCTAAATTATTTTATTTATCTGCTTCTATTTCATTTATCTTGTAGTTAGTCTCTGCTCGGCTCAGATAATGACATTCTGGCTGGGCAATATGTTATTGCAACTCGCGCGAGTTAATATGAAACTGGCTTGGAATCCGTTACTCCCCTCGCTTCCCCGCGCGGCGCCCCGTCGTCGCAGTGCGAGGGAAATAGCGATAGCATCTCAGTTACCGTTGTACATGTATTTGCGGTTTAAAATTGAAAATAAAACTTTTTGCGCACTGTACTTTGTACAAGTGTCATTTGAGTCAGGTGTCATGTTAATTCCCGCGAGTTATAGTTGTTTTTTTTTAAGTGTTTATAGCAGCCCGAAGTCAGATTTCGGTATCGTCTACTCTCTTGCCTCGAAAAAGTTGTTGATCTTGGAAATCGATTAAGTGAGGCGATGGATGTCGTCACCAATTTCGCCTATCGACAAACTTGTAAATCGTGGTGAAGTTACCTAAGCGTCTGCTGACAATCGGTTCACTCTTTAAACAAACTGATATCTAATTTTTCATATTCCAAACATCATACAAATATCATTGCAAACAAGCAGATGGGTCTCCTGACGGAAGGAGAAACTGCTGTTGAAAATAGTGCGTTGTTATCCGAGCGGCTGGAGGGCATACCACATACATAAGTCTACCGGCTATCTTACGATCCAAACCGGAACGCGACAGTGACAAGCATTGACGCTATCGTTGCCAAATATTGATGAATTTCTATCCTTATGGCGGGGTCTAAATGCCAGATTCATGTTTGCCGGATACCTTACCCTCCAAACTGGAACGCGATAGAGACAAGCACTGACGTTAATGCTGCAGGAGTAGATAAGGCGGTGGTACCGAATACTCAGCGAGACGTTGCGAAACTCTACCACCTAGTAATCACGATGGTCGTGACATGTATAGCCAATTGGTCGTCTTTTACGACCTGCCTGGCAGAACGGCATGGTCTATTCTTCAAAGGTGCCCAGACCAAAAACAAGCTATATGAAAACACAGCCACTGGATGAGGAAATAGTTTTTCGACATGAGACGTCAAGTCTTCACGTGTTTTTCTCATCATCATATTGCCTGTAAATATATTTATGAGTGATAATGTTGTTTCCAGTCGTGCGGCATTTGCACGATGTTTCCTTCGTGCATGTCGCTGCTGCCGAAGCGGAACGAGCCTCGCCCGCCGCGGCCCGGACAGGCCCCGGTGGTCCTCAATGTATACGACATGTATTGGACGAACTGGTGAGGTTTTTTTTTTTATATCAACTTTTATTAGCCAAAAGTAAGACTATAGTCATATCTATATAGGGCGTATAAAAACCCAAGATACACGATCAGTGTCTCAAAAACATTTTCTAAAAATATGCGCACAATTTTAAATTTTGCGCTCATTTCAAATAGAATCGCGTCGGTCGCGACATTGTCAATTTTTTTACTTTTTGTACATTGCTTTGTAAAAACAACTATAAATCTTGCGCTTAAGGTAGAATATGCAAATACATTTGTTTTTGCTGCATCTATAATTACTTATGTGAAATTAGGGACAGTTTTGAGTATCAGTTTTATTCGGGAATGTACATCTTTGGTTTTTTATATCAATGGCTGCTGTATATGGTCCTACTGTTGGCTGGCCTCAACGGTTAAGGGATTGTATTGCGGCCACTGAAGATCTAACTGAGAATAAGCTTTATAGACAATAGTCCCAGGAACAAACTTTTTTTTTTATTTGACATTTGAGACGAGACGCACGTCTTTTCTGTTTTCAAAAATCTCGAATCGGGTAACTAATAAAGATAGATAAAAGAAACTTTAGATTGTCAGACTAAAAAAGGTTCCACTTTATGTGTAAGCAAATTATCGCTTGATTTATAATAATAATTAACAAGCTGTTGTGAGAAAATTAGGTTGTTTTTAAATTGATTAATATCAATTTAAAAAATGTTAATTCCGAAGCTTTAGAGTGGAGGACTCGTCAGAAAAACCATCGAATGTGTAGGACAGAAGTTTTTTCGTGTTTTTCATAAAATAATCAAGCGATTATAGCAAACAAATAATTATTGTTATTAATAATATATTTGTCCTTCACGGAATTCAAATGTTCGAAGCCTGCTTTCTCCTTTATTAGTTAACCGATTCGAGATTCTTCAAAGATAGAAAAGATTTGCGTCTCGTCAAAAATTAACATTTAACAAAAATTCAGCTTGTTATTTATAAAAAAAAGTTTGTTCCTAGGACCAAGGTCTATTATATATTTTTAATGGTTTTATATTAATGTATTAAACTACCACCCTGTAATAGTAATAAATGTTACCTGCAATAGAAAAAATGATTTTTTGTATTTGTTACGATATTTTGTGCAAGACTAGGTAAATATTCTGATTAATTTCATTTTTTTTATCCTGCAATCATCGAATGTGATTTCGTGAGAATCCACGGAATCTATATCAAGAAGTCAGGGAAGCACGCGATGTTTGAATTTAACAAGGTGCGCGCGGTAGTTGAATTGATTAATAAGTGAGCACTATTTGAATTGTGAATTAGCCAATAAGAAAGCACTATTTAAATTGACCAATGAGCGTGCGTTAGTTGAATTGACCGATGTGGGTGCAATATTTCAATTGACCACTGAATGCCCGCGGTAGTAGATATGGCCATTAGATTGTACCAACTTAATCAATTCTTTCTTATGGTATCGGTGTTAGATGTTATACATTGTATGCGTATACTGTAACATTCGCTCGTTTTTAAGTCTATAAAACTTTAATTATTCCGCGTAGCTTCGCTCGAAAGTAGAGTACCATATAATATAACAACCATCTCCTTTTTAAAAAAACATATTTGACCCGAAGTATTCAACTTGGTCGTTTTTTTGAACTGTTTCTTTGTCAAATTTCATCGAAATCGGTTCAGCAGCTTAGCTATGAAACCATAATGGACATACGGATTTTCGCATTTTATATATTAGTGTGGATTATTGCATTGAAGAGAATGTATGGTAGTGTTCCGCTAAGTTTGAGCACGGAAAGCTATACTGGGATACTTTAAAAGGTCCAGTTAAATTTTAAAGTTAGGAACTAAGTATTGACTTGAAAGTGCGTTTTAATTGTTATTGTAAAATTATTACAAGACAATATAAAAATATTTGTTTAAAAATATCCTACTGAATTTATAAATTGGATGCACCGAGTCTTGCGAATGAACTTTATAGTGCTAGCAGTGTTATTTTACATTTACATGTAATTACGATAGTAACTGTTATGTAAGCTGTAGCTCTAAGTTCATTTTTAATTTGGTTGAAGGTACTAAAATATTCTATTTTAGTTGGAATGTTGTGTAATTGAAATTATATCCATGCGTTTTGTTTTTTGTGTCGCTAAAAATGAAATTTTGAATATTTTAAATTATTTTTTTATGACACAAATCGAACATAATATTATCGATTCTGAACAGACTAAAAATTAGGGCGGAGGTTTATAAGTGTGGGTGTATGTGTATGTGTGCGGGTACACTGCGGGCGCGGGGGTGGGCGTGTTCCACAGCGGGGTGCAGGTGTATGTGTATGTGTGCAGGTACACTGCGGGCGCGGGGGTGGGCGTGTTCCACAGCGGGGTGCAGGTGTATGTGTATGTGTGCAGGTACACTGCGGGCGCGGGGGTGGGCGTGTTCCACAGCGGGGTGCAGGTGTATGTGTATGTGTGCAGGTACACTGCGGGCGCGGGGGTGGGCGTGTTCCACAGCGGGGTGCAGGTGTATGTGTATGTGTGCAGGTACACTGCGGGCGCGGGGGTGGGCGTGTTCCACAGCGGGGTGCAGGTGTATGTGTATGTGTGCAGGTACACTGCGGGCGCGGGGGTGGGCGTGTTCCACAGCGGGGTGCAGGTGTATGTGTATGTGTGCAGGTACATTGCGGGCGCGGGGGTGGGCGTGTTCCACAGCGGGGTGCAGGTGTATGTGTATGTGTGCAGGTACACTGCCGGCGCGGGGGTGGGCGTGTTCCACAGCGGGGTGCAGGTGTATGTGTATGTGTGCAGGTACACTGCGGGCGCGGGGGTGGGCGTGTTCCACAGCGGGGTGCAGGTGTATGTGTATGTGTGCAGGTACACTGCGGGCGCGGGGGTGGGCGTGTTCCACAGCGGGGTGCAGGTGTATGTGTATGTGTGCAGGTACACTGCGGGCGCGGGAGTGGGCGTGTTCCACAGCGGGGTGCAGGTGTATGTGTATGTGTGCAGGTACACTGCGGGCGCGGGGGTGGGCGTGTTCCACAGCGGGGTGCAGGTGTATGTGTATGTGTGCAGGTACACTGCGGGCGCGGGAGTGGGCGTGTTCCACAGCGGGGTGCAGGTGTATGTGTATGTGTGCAGGTACACTGCGGGCGCGGGAGTGGGCGTGTTCCACAGCGGGGTGCAGGTGTATGTGTATGTGTGCAGGTACACTGCGGGCGCGGGAGTGGGCGTGTTCCACAGCGGGGTGCAGGTGCACGGCGCGGAGTGGGCGTACGGCGGACACCCCTACTCCTTCACCGGCGTCTTCCCCATCACGCCGCGCGACGAGCGCGAGCTGGGCGAGCAGTTCCGCTTCCGGTAACACACGCACACGCATACACGCACACACACACACACGCATGCACGCACGGACGCACGCACGCACGCACGCACACACACGCACGCTCACGCACGCACACGCACACGCACGCACACACACGCACGCACACACACACGCACGCACGCACACACGCACATACACTTACGCACGCACACACGCACATACACGCACGCACGCACACACATACACACGCACACACACACGCGCACACACACACACACACACACACACACACACACACATACACGGACACACAACATTAAATATTTTCCCCGTTTTGGTCCCGGGCTTCTTTGAAGAATAGACCAACCGCCATTGTGCCAGGTAGGTCGTAAAAGGCGACCGATTGGCTATGCGAGTCACTACCATAGTGACTAGTAGTCAGATTTTGTAGCTAACAAAACATCTTACTCCAAAATTGCTTTGAACGCCACTCAAAAGATCAAAAACGATTATCATTTCCAAAATATACATCTTTTCGAACTTTAAAACACTCATGGTTGAGTATAGTTTTTGTTTCGTCGAGCTTAAAATACCTCAACATAGCATACAGATTTTTTTATAACATAAGATAGCAAATAAGTAGATGGTTCTCCTGATGGAAGAGTCGCCCATCGGCTATAGACACCAAAAGTATGAATGGTATGTTATTCGTATTGTTCAGATAAACTATTTTATGATAGCGCGGTCAAGGAACTAATATTTGATAACTGGAATTGTTACGAAGAAATATTTGAAAAATAAAAATGTATTTTATTTCGTTACTCATAAAGTTGACATTTGTTTCTTACTTAACAGAGAGGAAAAACGTTCTGAGCAAGACAACGACATGAGTGGATGTTGTCCCTTTCTTACAATTGCCAGTGTTAAAATAAAACTGCTGATGGTAGATTTGTATATATTCGGTAATCGTTAAATCCCTTTTATTCATACACGTCCATAAATACATTAGCATAAAATGTATTGTAATTAACATAGTGAGTTCTAAAATGTGCTTATTTTAATTATTACGTAATTACTTACGCAATGCAAAGCTGTTTCTCAAATTAGTAGAATTACTTAGTATTATTTTGATAACTATATATGGCCGTACTTATATATGGCGATTGGCGCTTTATTTAGTAGAAAGAGACACACTCCACCCATGTCGTGGTACTCTTCGGAACGATTTTGAAGCCCGTGTGGACATTCCGGGTAGAATGTAACTTCCTTGAGCGCGTTATAGACTATAAACTATATTTTTCTAGCGCGCTACGTTATAGACTATATTGAAATGTGTATCTGGAACACAACATCATACAGCGAGCGACGTCCGAGCGTTATAACTCTAAAAAATATATTATAACGTCTAGCGTCTACCGTCTAGCACAGGACTTCCCAACCAGGGCAGCACGCCCCCTTAGGCAGGAAGAGAAATGTTAGGGGGGCATCGTACGTAATATGTAAGATTAAATTTCCAAAATAAAAAATTTACGAGTAGGTAAATAAGGAATATAAGGCAAACACGAAAATATTATTTTTGGCTCGGGGAGGCTCGGCCAAATAAAGGTTGGGGAAAGCCTGGTCTAGCACGTTACTCGTAAGATCGCGTAGTTCGTAACTATGGCCTGCGCTAGCCGCTAGGTACATAGCATGGCGTTAAGTTACAGTGCCGAATGCGAATCTAAATAGCGCAAGCTACCACGCACGGCGTACCGGCGTACGCACCGGTCAGGTCACATATTTGTGGTTCAGTCAAGATAGGTTCTAATCCTTATTTGTTCGCAATGATAAATCCATACCTAGAACCTACCTGTCTGGGGGGGGGAGCATCACCCTCATAACCCCCCCTAGATCTGACCTCGCTCTGCCTACATTTTAAGGGATACTGGTGTGAGGATACTTCAATTTATCTTTCTGTCTTTTTCGTTCTTTCCTACTTCAATCAAACGTTATACTTACCGCGTGTGAACTCACACTTGTTTTTTTTTGGCAGACAAAGCATACACATAGGATACACAGACTTCAGCGAAGCGGAAGTAAGAAGACTGGTCACAGAATTAGGCAAGCAGTTCCGCGGTGACAGGCAAGTGTTTCTTTTATACTCGTCTTAATTATTTCAGAAACCGAAAACATTCTTGCTAAATCTTAGTCACTCTACTCAAGCACATACACTAACATACACTTTCTTTCTCTCTCCATCTCCCTCTCACACACATACAACCACATTCTTCTTCACATACATATCGACATACAAAAACTCACGCACAAAAAATCCCGAAGTTATATACACGCTAAGGCACACGTAGTTGTATGCGACAATGAGCGCTTCTTGCCGGCCGGCCCGATACGACACCGGCACCTACCCGACACGACACGACACTTGCCCGACACGACACTGGTACTGGCCCGACACGACACGACACTTGTCCGACACGACACTGGTACTGGCCCGACACGACACGACACTTGCCCGACACGACACCGGTACAGGCCCGACACGACACCGGCACCTACCCGACACTACACGACACTTGCCCGACACGACACCGGTACTGGCCCGACACGACACCGGCACCGGCCCGACACGACACGACACTTGCCCGACACGACACCGGTACTGGCCCGACACGACACCGGTACTGGCCCGACACGACATCGGCACCGGCCCGACACGACACGACACTTGCCCGACACGACACCGGTACTGGCCCGACACGACACGACATTTGCCCGACACGACACCGGTACTGGCCCGACACGACACGACACTTGCCCGACACGACACCGGGACTGGCCCAACACGACATAGGCACCGGCCCGACACGACACGACACTTGCCCGACACGACACCGGTACTGGCCCGACACGACACTGGCACCGGCCCGACACGACATGACACCGGTACTGGCCCGACATGACACCGGCACCGGTCCGACACGACACGACACTTGCCCGACACGACACCGGTACTGGCCCGACACGACACGACACTTGCCCGACACGACACCGGTACCGGCCCGACACGACACTGGCACCGGCCCGACACGACATGACACCGGTACTGGCCCGACATGACACCGGCACCGGTCCGACACGACACGACACTTGCCCGACACGACACCGGTACTGGCCCGACATGACACCGGTACCGGCCCGACACGACACGACACTTGCCCGACATGACACCGGTACTGGCCCGACACAACACCGGCACCGGCCTGAGACGACACTTGCCCGACACGACACCGGTACTGGCCCGACATGACACCGGCACCGGTCCGACACGACACGACACTTGCCCAACACGACACCGGTACTGGCCCGACATGACACCGGCACCGGCCCGACACGACATGACACTTGCCCGACACGACACCGGTACTGGCCCGACATGACATTTGCCCGACACGACACCGGTACTGGCCCGACACGACACCGGCACCGGCCCGACACGACACGACACCGGCACCGGCCCGACACGACACGACACCGGCACCGGCCCGACACGACACGACACTTGCCCGAAACGACACCGGTACTGGCCCGACATGACACCGGCACCGGTCCGACACGACACGACACTTGCCCGACACGACACCGGTACTGCCCGACATGACACCGGCACCGGCCGGACACGACACCGGCACCGGCCGGACACGACACCGACATGTCGGCGCCGGCTTGGCCGACACGTAGATAAGTGGTCAACGCGTTGTCTGGCTTTAGGGCAAGGTCGCTGATTCAAATCCAGTAGCTTCAAATTTTTTTCTTTGTGTCACAAAGTTTTTTATACATAAGAAGTCTCGCATTCGTAATAAAACAACGACCGAATTCATAATCACTAACCTTCGGCAATAGACCACAAACTATTTTTAGTAGGCGATACATTTTTTTCAAACTGCCATAAAGTCTTATCAAATAAGTGTAATTCCTTATTGCTTGAGGAAAACAGATGTTTTTAAGCTATTGCATAGCTTCTATCGCGGGCCTTGAGCGTGGAGACCGAATCCAGAAATTCCGTAACGAAAAAACCTAACACCCCCCACTCCGACCGGCACAGCGGTGATGTTTTTCAGTTTTTCCATCTATCGATAAATACCGGAAATTTTAATGACTTTTTGAAATATCACGCTTGTCTCTTTAGTTCAGCAACCCGCCTTTAGATGGCATTGGTTGTATTGGAAAACTACCGTAATCAGCTGTTTGTGAGAAAGTATATAGGTGTATAGGTATTTATCATCTACGTACAACAGTGAATATCTGTACTCGTATAATTTGTGTACAAAGTGTTTTAAATATGAATAAACAAAGTGCATTTATTAATGAAGAAAGAAGAAATATCAAAGAAAAAAAACCAAAGAAAAAATACTGCATAAATAAAATAAATATATAATTGTAATTGCATAAGTTGATAAAAAATGCTATGCAATAGCTTTACCGCGGCAGTCTCCGAGTGCCACACGTCTTTTTTTTCAGCCTATGTGGTGAAACTTGCTCTTTTGGTTCGGTATTTTAATACAACTCATTTTGACAAAAGTTTGAGATGAGTCTTTGTTTTATTACGAGTGCGCTGTATCAACTCAAAAAGTTTAACAATATTATAATATTTCAGATACCACCTAATGAACAACAATTGCAATCACTTCACGTCCGCCTTTTGTCTGGTAAGTAAATTAATTTAGGTAACTTAGTCACAGTCTATATTATAATATTATAAATGCGAAAGTTTGGATGTTTAGATGGATATTTGTTTCTCAATCACGCAAAAACTACTGAACCTGGAATAGCACATAGGCTACTTTTTATCCCGGAAAATTTAGGTGATCCCGCGGGATTCACCATAAACTGTTATAATGCAGCGGGCTTCACGCTGCAGCTAGTAACAGAGAAACGAAGAAAATGCTGTACACACAATACAACGGAAACTTCCAGAACATTACGTTTCGAGAGAATGAGATGAATGCGGAGTATAAAAATATGATAAATATACACACCTAAAACGCTTGAACTAGAGCAAGTATTAAATACTACGTATGAAGATACTATAAGACATCTCCTCTCTCGGTTCGACTCGATAGTACTCTAACGCACACAAGAACACACACTTAACATTTAATAGAAAAGAGTTTCTAGTCCTGTGTCTGTTGTAACCTTTCAAATTATCGGCTAGTCATTTTAAAAAAAAGAGCAAGTTGGTTACGAAGCATCGCACAAAGAGGAGACTGAGGAATATGAAACAGTGTATAATGTAATCTATCTCATTCTCTTGTAGGCTAAATAGTATAGATGTATGCGTTTATCTCTTTTCACTGTCGCTTTTTCGTTTTATCGCATTTCAATTCACAACGATTGAAAATTTTCATCAAACGCTAATTATTTTCCAAAAGACCGGCACTCTGATGAACAGATAATCCGAAATTCTGCCAGGCAATTCGTAAGATGCGAACTATTGGCTATGCGAGTCACCATCGTGGCTACTAAGTGCAAAGTATATTCGTAGTGCACGTATTGCAACGTCGCCCAAGTCTGTAGTGGTTACATATTCCTACCGTAATAAAAGTAAGGTAACCAGTAATTCAATGCTTGGGGCATTAAGACCCCACAATAAGGATAGTAACTAACAATTAACATATTTGGTGTTTATAGACGATCGATGTCTTTCCATTGGGAGAGCCAGCCAAATCAATTGCTGTTCGTTAGTCTCGCTAAAACTCGAGAACGGCTGAGCCGATTTGGTTAATTTTGGTTTTGAATTAATTGTTGAAGTCCGGGGAAGGTTAAAAGGTGAGAAAATATAGAAAAAAAAATAAGAGTAGTTAAAAAGGCAGAACAATGTTTGCCGGGTCAGCGTGTTTTTTTTTTCAAACTTCAAACTTATTTATTTTGCATAATTCAGGGTGACATACGACGTTCTTTCTAAATACATACCTTAAGCCTGCTTTACCAAATAAATGGCGTGCAAAATCTTCATCACATCATCTACATCCACATTATACATTTTTCTCCAAAATTATAAATATTATTTTAAACCTTTCAGAATAAAATTTAAATGAATTATAAAAATAGGAAAATTGAAAAAAACACATAGGTTCCTATATAACTTTCTAAAAAAAAATACTTAATACGTTTTAATACTTATAAAAAATTAAACAAGCTAAAATCAAATTAAAATGAATGTGTCAAAAGAGAATCAAAATAAATTAGAGTTGAATTAATAATTTCAATTAAAAGAAAAGAATATACGTCATAAATATATTATTTTAAATATAGATTTAGTAATCTGTGATATAGGTAATAACTAGTCTTGTATACAAAAAAATCTCCTTAACATGCTTCAGTTATGTTGTGAAACGTGCGTTGAGTACATAATTTATTTATTACTGCCTTTGCTACTGACGTGAAAGAAAGTGTGGTGGAAGTAGGTAGACTATTGTACCGGTGTGGTGGTCACCTTTAATGTTTAGGCCTTGGATAAGTTTGCCTCATTCCTTATGATAGATTTAGGCCAAAATAAATAAAGATTGAATTAATTAGCAGCGATTTATTATAACACACTTTTACACGGTAAGAAGGCGACACCGAGAGAGCGAGCATTTTCATTAGCGCCAACTAGCGGCAACACTAGACAAACTTGTCTATTATACTGTTTCGTTTATAGTCTATGTATGTACATATTATGTTCTAACACCTGCCCTTAAACTAAACAGTATGTAAACCAAGATTATAAATACAATTATAATGTTTGTCTTTACTTAAAGATTTAGTTAACACATCGGCAGTCATATGCTCAGTAGACAAATATTCTAATTTAATAATGTTATCCTTTAAAACTTGTCTTACATAATGATGTTTGATATCTATATGTTTACTTCGATTATGATTAATTATACTATTACAAATTTTCTGAGCTGACTGGCTATCATTATACAGAGTTACAAGAGGATATTTAGCTAAACATTCATATAGAAAATTTCTAATAAATTGAGCTTCTTTTGCTCCTTCACACAATGCCATGTACTTTGCTTCTGTACTTGATAGTGCTACTGTTCTTTGTTTACGGCTCTCCCATGACACTGCGGAATTACCTATCTTAAAAACATAACCCGTGTAAGAATGTCTGTCCAGTTGATTGGATGCCCAATCTGCATCTACATATCCTGCGATAGATAATGCTGATTTTTCATATATAATACTATAATCTATGGTTCCCTTTAAATATCTCAGTACTCGTTTGGCAGCTTTCCAATGACTATCCGAGTTACAGTCGTTAAATTGACTTAAGAGACTTGCTGCATGTGCGATATCGGGTCTAGTACACACTGCTATGTACATAATACATCCGATGAGACTTCTATATTTAGAACCCATATCAGATTTATCTCCCTTTTCAAAGTTTAGACCATTTTCTAATGGTGTACTCACAGGTTTGCAGTCAGTCATGTTAAATTGTTCTAAAACCTTCTGTATATAATTTTTCTGATCAAGAATAATTTTACTTTTAGTTTGTGTTAATCGCATTCCTAATACATCTGTAGCTATCCCTAGGTCCTTCATGTCGAATATTCTCATAAGTTCTTCCTTCAACTTTTTCTTCTCTGGTGTATCTTTACTGAAGATAAAAATATCATCGACATATAAGGCCAATATGATCAGATTACCAGTGCTATTTGATTTTATATAAACACAAGAATATTGATTTCTCCTTATCAAAGTGCACCTTAAGTCCTTTAGAAGCCATTTTTCCAACAGATATAAGGTTTGTTGACAAACCAGGTACATAAATAACCTCACTTATTTTTGTAGTTTCTTTTTGTCCTTTTAACAATAATTCTACGTCACCATGTCCTTCACTATACATTGTTTGATTATTTGCCACTGTAACTTGCCGGGGAGTATCAACAACGTAGTTTTGTAATAATTTTTTGTTGTTTGTCATATGACAAGTCGCGCCGGAATCGACATACCAAGCATTTGAGTTAATGTTCACTGCTAATGCTGTCAGAAGCGTTCCGTTCCACGCTTTTTCACTCCGCCTTTCATTTTTATTTATTTTTGTTGGGCAATTTTTTGCATAATGATTTGGTTTTTTACATATAAAGCACTTCAAGTTTATTTTATTTGTGTATTTATTGGTAAACTTTTTATTTTTATGTGTCAACAATGCACTATCTTCGTGTTTATCGGTATCTCTGCGTAATTTTTCTTGTAACAATTTACTCTTCACGGTTTCACTACACAGTTTAATGTTCGAATTTTCTAATGTCATGATAAGCGGGTCGTAATCTGGCGGTAAACCACTTAACATTAAAACTGACAAAAAATCGTCATCCAATGGAGCGTTTATGTCTCGTAATTGTTGATCTAAGTCTGTGATCTTCAAGATATACGTTTCCATATCACTAAGTTGTTCCAATTTCAATCCAAATAATGTACGTAATAGACCAAGACGCCTACACAGCCCTCTGTCTTCATAGGCAACTTTTAAATTGTTCCAAGCGTCAAAACCAGTCCGTGCGTTGCGTACGTGAGAAAACGATGACGGCAGCACCATTAAACATATTTTAGCAAGTGCTTTTAGTTGCTTACGTTCATCTGCGACTTTGGAAACTCCTGGGGCAGACTCTTCGATGCAGTCCCATAAGTCTTCGTGAATTAAGTACATCCGCATTTGAAATTTCCAATTTCCATAGTTTGATATTCCAATGAGTTTTTCAAAATTAACTGATATATTACCAGAACTCGTTGCAGTAGACGGCAATGACATGATAATGTTTCTCGTCCGTTAATTATCGGCGTTTTCGGTGATACGACTTCACGCGGTATTGACATATTTTCACGTTTTATTTTACTGATTGACTTTTGCGAAAAACTAATAGCGTACAATTGTTCACTGAGTTTCCTGGGCCCATAACCTGATAGATTTAGGCCAAAATAAATAAAGATTGAATTAATTAGCAGAGATTTTATATAACACACTTTTACACGGTAAGAAGGCGACACCGAGAGAGCGAGCATTTTCATTAGCGCCAACTAGCGGCAACACTACACAAACTTTTCTATTATACTGTTTCGTTTATAGTCTATGTATGTACATATTATGTTCTAACACCTTACACTACCTTTTGTTTCAGTTGAATCATAGCAGCATATAAGACTGCACGAAAATTTTGCAAATTAAATATCATAATTTCGTATTTCAGTCATTACTGTCTGTTTAAAAGACCGCAGGTGATGTCACTATAATGGCGGACATGTTATTGAAAAATTCGCATGGATGTGTTATATATATATTTGTAAGTAAATTGTAATGTTGCAGGCTCTGTGCGAGCGAGACATCCCATCGTGGGTGAACAGGCTGGCCTACGTCAGTTCGTGTGTTCCTTTTCTACAACGGTGTTTGCCAAAGTAAGTGAGTTCTTGATATTATATAATTCCGTATATAATGTAGAAGCTTCATTGAGACTAAATTGTATTCCAAGGAATAGCATTTAAAATTAATATGTAAAACTTTTTTAAATAAAATTAAAAGTCTTTTGACACGACTGAAAAATATTCTTTGTTTAAAAAAGATTCATGTTTTCCCTGCCACGAATTCAGTGATCATCATATTTCGGCGCAGCATTCAGTACGTCTAAAGTACATCTATAAGATCCTTCCAAAATAGGCGATCATATTTCAAGACAACGTTCATTACATCTAAACATAACCACCCCAAAAAATAATGTGATTCAGGGAACTAAAACTATTTGAATTTTACGAATAAAATAATTTTGTCTAATAATGCTTTTCGCCTTTCTGCATAAAATAATCCATTTTTAACGTAAGAGTGAGTAGTAAGGTAAATAACCTCGCGCCATATCTGTGGGTGAGAGACCTTGAACCGCAACTTGAACCTTGGAAGGTGAGAGTGGCCGACGGGCGGTTAGGGTCTTTTACGTCACATGATATTTATTACAACATAGGTAGGTTTAATATTTTCATTTATTTTTCGAATTACTTTTACATATTTAAAAGAAAGTTTATTATTTGATATACATAGTAATATTTTATTTCAATGCTTGAGAATATGTCTTAAACTTTTGAAAATAAATTTCAACACAATATTAATAACTGAAAACTCCAAAATAAAGTTGTGAGCTACAAATCTGCGTTATAATAATAACAAGAACATTTGAAATTGAACTGTTTTCGTTGTCCTGGTCAGAAATAGCTAATGTTATAACAGGTATTTTCGGTCCAAGCTACAGTTGTCTTTATCACACTCTACGTTATACCCGTAGGATGTGATAGAGAAAACTGCGCGGGGACAGAGCACTAGATTTTACAAACATCTATTTTTTAATTCTCTCGCCCTTAATGTTCCCTCTTAATAGCCATTAGTAAAAAATAACTATTATGCCTGTTAATCTATAATAAATTGAACAAGCCACACAAGTAGATCTATCATCTGATCAGCGTGCGCCGTATTTATATGACGTAAACAGTTACGCACTGACTCTGGCGCATACTCACATATATGGCGTGACGTTATTTACCTTACTACTCACTCTACTTAAAAAGTGGATTATTTTATGCAGAAAGGCGTAAAGCGTTATGGGAGACAAAATTATTTTATTTGTAAAAATCAAAAAGTTTTGATCTCTTGAATCACATTCTTTTTTGGTTGGATATCTTTGGTTAGACGTACTGAACGCTGTGTTGAAATACGATCACCTATTTTGGAAGGACCTTATATAGTTGAAATAAATATTGTAATTAATAATACTCCCTATGATCAGCACTTGTTATTATATTGATGATAAGGCAATTATTAAATATTAATTTGTTGTACTGTTCACGATTACATTATATTCGTATCAAAGCCAACCGGTTTCGCTAGTTCGAAAAGCATCATCGCTTAAACTTCATGAAATTAAACATATACAACGACAATAACCATAACATAAGAAGAATAAAGGTAGATAAAGCAAATTATTTGACATCTAACGTCATAAGAGAATTGCCAGATGCAGTTTATTTCCTAAAAAACGGGGTAATCCGTAAATTGCTTAAAAATAAAAGTGTCGCTACCTACCTCGTCGCTACGAATCAATCAATAGTTCCGGGCCCTATCCCATGTCTGTAAAAATGTATAATAAATTACCAGAAAATCTGAAAAGCGAACCTAACTATATTAAAATCAAAAAGAGTATAAATAAATTTTTAATTGAAAAAGTCTATTACTCTGTCAAAGAATATTTAGAAGACAAATCACTCTAAGAAGGTGCTACCCCATTCCCATTCCAGTTGCTGCGCCTGGTAAGGTATATAATATAAAGTAAATCGTCTTATGCACGTAAAGTGAAAAATATTATGTAATGCAACTGTAAAATATACAAATAAATAAATACATTTATGTATCATACATGATATTATAAATAGTATACACACATGTATACTATTTTATTTACGGCTAAAGTCAGTTGTCAAACTTAATAGAGATGTTATTGTTTCGTTTATGACCGAATTTCGGCCACAGGTGATCGATAATAATTTTGAAAATCAAAATTTATCGGAATGAAATAATAATGATAGAATAAATTTTGCAATGTGCAGTTGAAATGATGTTTCTATATATCACAAAATATATAAGTAATTGTTGAACAGTACAAGAGTTTATAGAAATCGTTCTAGTACCATTCCGTTGTTCGATTGGTTAGCGATCTTGTCTGCGCAATCGATTGGGTTGATTTCAATTCTCGACAGAACTTACATTTGTGTGATGACTGGATGGCTAAATCTGGGTTTTGGTGGATATTAAATATATGTATTTCAGTATTTATTTATGTATTTATTTATATCATTCCCACGGGACCCACTTATTTTTCCGGGATAAAAAATCAAATACCAAGTCATTATTTATCTCTGTCAAATTTAATGAAATCAGCTGAGCTATTTTTATGAAATTGAGTGCACTGGATGTACAAAAATCTTCACGTTAATAATGTCTGGAATTATCTCTGTCAGTGTAAATTAGTGCGTGTATGTGTATCATGCATGCCAACTAAGAATAGGATCGAACTTGTTGCCAACTTTATATCACTAGTGTGAAGTAAAAAATGTCAGCAAAAAATATTTGTTCAAAACAAGGGCTAATTTATTAAAGAACAAATAACATTCATAATATAAAGCCCGCCACAGACGTCGCTATAATATATATTAATACATGGGGCACAATAAAAGTTTTGCACTTCTAGCTAATCGGAACTATTCGAATTTCGAATGTTACATTTTAAAAACGTTGCAACCTTCTTAGTAATAAAAAAAACAATCGGCGGGAAATGATTTGTCAATTGTTTTTTATTACACATTAAAGTTCTACGTAAGCAACGAAAATGGAATTAAGTCGAAAAAAATTTAAGAGCGATGATTTTTTATGATTTTAAAAATTCTCGTTCTCCGCAAGATTGTGCCGCTCGTCTTCAAAATGCTTTTGGGAGAAAAGTCCCTCGTTTGAGCACCGTGAGGCGATGGTTTGCTGAATCTGAGAGAGGTCGATTTCTTTACACGACGAATTTCGTGAAGGGCGGCCTTCAACTACCGTCTACGAAAATAATGTGGCTATTGTTAAGCGGTTAATTGAAGAAAACCCCCGGATTACCTATTAGATAATTCGAGGACTATTGGGGATTGGTATGAGCCAAATTCAGAAAATTTTACACGAGGAATTGAAAGTTCGGAAACTTTGTTGTCGTTGGATCCCTCATGAACTGACAGCGGAGCAGAAGCGGGCTCGCGTGGAATAGTGTTCACAGATGCTACTGAAGTATGACCACGGACATTCTAATGCTGTTTATGACATTGTCACAGGAGACGAAACGTGGTTTATTGTTTTGAACCTGAAAAAAACAGCAACGTTGTGAATGGGTGTTTGAAAACGAAAACAAGCCAACAAAAGTGAGACAGGCGAGAAACGTTGGTAAAAAAATGATCGTGTTTTTCTTCTCAGCTACGGGTCCCACCTGTACGATTCCACTTGAAGATCAAAAGAGTGTTAATGCCGAGTGGTATTCTATCATTTGTTTACCCAGGGTGTTAGAAATAGTTCGCGAAAGACGATCCAAAAGCCGCATTCTCCTACACCATGATAACGCTTCTTCTCACACGGCCAACAAAACAAAGTCATTTTTAGCTTCCGAAAAAGTACATCTTGTCACTCATCCTGCGCATAGCCTCGACCTTGCACCCTGTGATTTCTGTATTTTCCCCAAAATCAAAGATTTGATGAGAGGTTTTACTTTTACCAATTCTGAAGAGGCAGTGATAGCGTTCAGCACGTAGAAAACATGCCTTCAGACCTATGGTCTTCCTGTTTTACAAAATGGTCCGATCGCATGAAGAAATGTTTAAAATGTAAAGGAGATTATTTTGAAAAGCAATAAACATAATATTTTGGTTATAACATGTTGGTTTTTTAAGTTACGCAAAACTTATAGTGTGACCTACGTATATAATCATAACATGGCGTATTACGATATATTTTCTATATAAATTTTCGAGTGACCACATACGCAGCTATAATGCTATAAAATTTCTATGATGTCACCAAAATATGTCGACATATATATCTCGATATATATTGGCACATTAATATATATTTTGGCCGCAAGCAGAATGAAGGTAAAATGTATATTATAGATTCCGTGTATTAATATATATCGTAACTACGTCTGTGGTGGGTTTAATTCTATAATATGAATATTATTATTCCATATCATACAACATGTATCTCCCTAAATGTACTTATTAAAATAATGTTTGTTTGTTGTATTTAGTAAATAGAATTTAAAAAAAAATAATAATTTTAGATTTATGCAAGATTCGTACACCAGTGATGGCGGCAATGAAGTCTTAATAAGCGGTGTAGAGGATTTAAAATTCGATTGACACGTTTGATTAAGTATTTTGTTTTTAAGAAATAAAACTATTTGTATTTTTATATTTTGTTTTTTTTTTCTACGCTTTACTTTAATACATCCTAATATAGGCGAATGAGAATCTGAATAGAAAATATACCAAATAGGATGGAAATTATTCTTTCTTAAGCTTGAGCGGAAATAGTACCATTACTTTTGAACGAGCATGTGAAGTATCGTATTTACGTACACAGAAAAATGAAAGTCATTGCCGGTGCGTTTCTTGTTTCAAATTCAATTGTATGAATAGACGTGTTGGGTTGTAATTTGAATCGAGAACTCTTTTATTTTAGTACAAGTTTCGTTCACTTGGCCACAAATTATTTTTTTAACATAAATGTATTTTTTTTTATTTCTCTGCATTTTACGCCTCGGTGGAAATGGCAATTGCTTGTCTCGTATCATTGAAGCTCTCGCCTACGGCTCGGTCTTCAAATTCATACCCGACCTGCAATTACCTATTTCCAGGCCTTTGCAATTATGTACTTTTGTAATGTATTTCTTTTGTTAGTATTTTTCTGCTCATTATATTCATCACTAATGAAGTTTTTGCAAAATGCGGAACAATATGGCGTCATGACAGTCCTCATAGTCCGCATAGTCACTGAAATGATCGCTGAGCCGCGTGTGTGTGTGCACAAAAAACTACAGAAGACAATTTAGATACACCTAGTCTTCGAGCAACGCACACATAAACAGCTCTCACGGATGCGAAATCTCGGTAGTTTCGGTTCAATGTGAAAGCGGATGCCGTCCGCTATTCACGTGCGTGACAGTAGTTAATTAAATACGTGTTTGTAAAATGGAACAAGTAAAAAGTTATCTGAATTATCCAGTGGACGGCTGTTTAAACTCGTCATTGAACAGTTATGTGAATATATGTGAATTATCGTTTTTTAAGCTACCAGATGTTTCATGGAGGCTTACTTATAAGTATTTGTTTGTATTCCCTTACGTGTATGTTATGTGGATGTCGCAGGCAAATTGTATAATTTACATGTATACAAATGGCATCATCAGATTGCTAAGATAAAGTTTCTTCGTTTTAAAAAATGCCTTACGCCGATGATAAAATCTTGTTAGTCCATACTAATATTATAAATGCGAAAGTAACTCTGTCTATCACTTCTTCACGTTTAAACCGCTGAAACAATTTGGATGAAATTTCGTATAGAGTTAGATTGAGACCCGGGAATGGACACAGGATAGTTTTTATCTCAGATATTCTACGGGAACGGGAACTATGTGGGTAAAACCCCTGGACTTTTATTATAGAAATTTTTGCACGCGGACGAAGTTGTAGGCACAGCTAGTTTGTAATGTGCATGATATTCTCCGCCACCGTTAACAAACTGACGCGGCATATTGTTTAAATTATTTTTGGTTTGTTTGTAAGTGGGTTATTTATTTTGAACTTTATTTATTTTATTATTATTATATACTTATTTGGAACGCCATTTATGTCATCAACTCAAAAACAAATAAAATACCATTGTTTACAATTTTTGTCTGTCTGTTTGTTCCGGCTTATCTCTGAAACGGCTGGACCCATTTTGACATGACTTTCACTGGCAGATAGTTGATGTAATAAGAAGTTAAGCTACTTAACTTCTTTTATAAATAATTTTAGAACTTTTTCCACGCGAACAAAGTCGCGGGCACAGCTAGTTTAAATTTAAAAGTACATCAAATTCATACCGTATTATTATTTCACATTTGATTATATAATGTTATTATACGTATTTAAAAAGCTTTAAAAATATTAACAGTCACATTTAAAATTTAAGTAATCTATACAAATAAATAAACTTGAGTGTATGTTTGTAATATTTAAATAATCGCTTTTTGGATATATGGATGTATACACGGTACATATACCAAAATAATATTTTCTACAATTTTTGTCTGTCTGTCTGTTTGTTCCGGCTAATCTCTGGAACGGCTGGACCGATTTCGATAGGACTTTCATTGGCAGATAGCTGATGTAATAAGTAGTAACTTAGGCTGCTTTAATTTTCAAAATTTTTCCACACGGACAAAGTCGCGGGCTCAGCTAGTCATTTATAAAATCATTCACTGTAAACTTAAAAACCTCTCCAACTCGGTTAATTTTGACCAGAGGAGGAAAAGTCATATAACCTTTTTGATGTAAAATTATAAGTTCTATGCATTTTATTCAGAACTTTTTCAGAAAAGCAAACAACGCTTTATTTTTTTTTTCAACGTTTGCCCGGTGGTTGCCGGCCAAATTACCTTTAGACATCGTTTTTTTTTTCATATCATTAAGACTACATTATATGCAAAATGTAAAGAAGAGTGACATATTTTGATTTAAAACTTTACTGGAGTAAGATAGTAGTGTCAGTTTTTTGTACATAAGCCAAAGTGACAACCCTAGCGCGACCGCCGAGTTTAGGTATAAAAGTGAAGTACATACACAAGATTGACTTCTGCTGTCTTTTTATTCTGTGGTGTGTGTGTCAGGGAGTGGCTGACGCCGGCGGCGCTGCAGCAGTCGCTGGCGGGGCACTCCTCCCCCGCCACCCCCACCACACCCACCACGCCGCAATAGCACCGTGAGTACATACATACACACACACTAGTACATACATACACACACAATAGACGCTGGCGTGGCACTCGCGCTCCTGCGAAAGAACTCCTGTATCCGGTGTCTACTCAATTAATTGATTACATTTGCTTATTGGTATCTTTTTAGAAAAGGAAAATAACACTAAATTCATAAAATATCTTTAGATATTATATAAAATATCTGGCTTGAAGGACCAATAAATGTATAAGACACTAAACTCCTGGACTAGTTGTCTTTATTTGTTGATTACATGTGCAAGAGGAAAAAGAACGCCAAATTGTATGAAATATCTGTAGATGATATATCCGGCTCGAAGGATCAATAATAATGTGAGATTCAAAATTAAATTAAATACATTACAGCAATTGTCTGATTTATTCATTATGAAATATAACACACTTAAAATTTGAATCCCGTTTGATTTGTGAGCAATATAAACTTTTAAGAATAGGTCATCTGCTATTCTGTCAGGCTATTCGTAAAAGGTGAACATTTTTTTTATAAGATAGTAAACAAGCAGATGGGTCTCTTGATGGAAAGAGTCACCCATCGCCTATAGACACAAAAGATATTATTGATGCGTTGCTATCTTATGGCGAGATCTAAAGCCACATGCATAAATTTACCGGCTACCTTACCCTCCAAACCGGAACACGACAGTGACAAGCACTGACGCTATTGCGACAGGAATAGGTAAGGCAGTGGTACCAGACAATGAAGAACTCTACCACCTAGTAGCCACGATGGTAGTGACTCGTATAGTCAATCGGTCGCCATTTACGACCTGCCTGGTGGAATAACATTTGGCCTATTCTTCAAAGGAGCCCGGGACCAACACGGGGAATAATTGTCTATACGTACTGTAATGGAATTTCCACTTTTCAGTCCATCTAACAAACTTCCATTTTGTTTGCAGACGAACGCCTGCGGTAGTGCAGAAACATCAAAACACGTGTTGTGCGTAACATTATTTAGTAATACAGCTAGTTGACGATCCGCCGGGTGCATTGTCAAATGTATTTTAATATATTTCATGTTAATTTTGTCGTTTGTCATGACTTTAACAACGCGTACTTCAAATCACAAAATAGGTAAAAATTTGATATAGATTATTACGTAAATATCCTATACGGATTTTTGAAAATTCAACCCCTTAAAGGGTATTATTGAATTCAACGCTAGAGAAGCCACGACCAATTGCTAGTTATAATGAAGTCAAATAAAAATGTTTACACTTATATAGTCAAAATTAAAACATGTTCGTACTTATATAGTCAAAATTAAAACATGTTCGTACTTATATAGTCAAAATTAAAACATGTTTACGCTTATAATAGTCAAAATTAAAACTTATAAAATCAAAATTACAACAAATTTACACTAATAAAGTAAAAATTAATGTTTTCACTTAAAAAGTTAAAATTACAACAGATTTACACTTATGAAGTAAAAATTAAAACCTGTTTACACGTATAAAGTAAAAATAAAACATGTTTACACTCATATTGTGAAAATTAAAACACGTTAACATCTATAACGTCAGTGTTTACAAAATTTCAAATATTAGGATTTTGTTACTCTCTGTAAATGTATTTAAGCGCGCAATACTCCTCTGCTAATTAAAAATATTGTAAACAAAAAATAGAGTTTATTGCTTTTTGGACATTAGCCAAATAATAATCGATCGGTCTGGCGATCTGTAACTTGTTCAAGTCATTTCTATAGAAAAAATAACTGTTTTACTATTCTTTATAACGTCACGGACCTACCTATATGCCTGTTTCAGGTCGGGTCGGGTTGTAGTTACTCACCATAGACCAGTCTTTCCCAATCTTTATATGGCCGAGCCTCCCCGAGCCAATAATAATATTTTCATGCCCCTTACATTCTTTATTTACCTACTCGTTCATTTTTTTTTGGAAATGTAATCTTATATATTACGTATAACGCCTCCCCCTAATATTTCTCTACACCTCCCTAGGGGGGCGTGCCTCCTAGTTAGAAAGCCCTGCTATAGACAGTGGTAAATACTTAGTCATTTTCGTCAAAATACTGCCCCAAGTTAAGAACCGTGTCACATATGAGACATCCTGGCGGCGGGTTCTAAGCCCACCAAACTTACACTCTGACTGAGCACTCTACTTGCACAAAAAGCCCGGTTTCGCAGTAACGGACATACAGACAAATTGCCTAAGTTCGTTTTAAAAAAAAGTTTTATCAGCCTCTAGTTGTTTTTTATTTCTTACATGAAAAGCAAGCCTTTGTATTTTGTTGAACGAAAGAATTTGTACAAAACCTGAATCATTATTCGGTGCTCGTTTCGGTTGTGTAAAAATAGTACCTTAAATGTTAAGCAAGTTTTCAAGCCTTACTTTTATTTAAAATATTCTACATACAACTTTTTAACCAAAGGAAATATGTTTATAATTAAAAAGTAAACATGTTAAATTATAAGTAAATATGTTTACATTTAAAAAGTAAATATAGCTACAATTTAAAATTGTTTATAATTTAAAATAAGTAAATATGTCTAAAATTTAAAATGTAAATATGTTTACAATTAAAATGTAAACATGTTTACAATTTAAAATCATAAGTAAATATGTTTTCATTTAAAAAAGTAAATATGTTTACAATTTAAAATAAGTAAATATGTTTACAATTTAAAAAGTAAATGTTTTTATAGTTTAAAAACATAAGTAAATATGTTTATAATTTAAAAAAATATTTGACAATGCGCCACTATTTTCGTATTATGTAGGGATGCATATTAGCTAAACTATCGATAAATGCATTTGTATCGATTTACGTATCGATATATTGAAATGCTGAATTAGAATGTATAAAGACCGTCCTTCCCAAAAGACCATGTGATCCTATGGTGTATAGTTTCTGTGGCGATACTAAGGATGACACTTGTGATAGCAACAAAGTCACTCGCAGGGGTTGCACGTAAACTATCGAAAACCGATAACTATTGTGTTGATGTGAATAATGACTCGGTTAATTAATTTCGTTAAACTTTATACATTTAAACGATTCATTCATTCATTTCAATATGTGTGCACACACTATAAGAATTTTCATATATAATAATCATAAAAATCAAAATTTTGAGGTTTATTGGGAAATTATTTGACTTATTACGATTTCATTTTCACAAACTTGATGAATTCAATAAGACAATATAATTACCGTAAAGTTGGATCTCTCGTGTTATATAAATGTATAAATTATTATTGTTATTCTAGTAAAATAATTACTAGAATATTTTTTCGATAATATTAACATATTTTTTCATCTACCCTTTTAAATGTGACAGAGCGTAATAGTCCACAGCTTATGCTGCTAAGGAATAAATTGAGTTTCAATAGTTATTTTGCAAATTTTTTAACGTATTTTGACACGTTGTAGCACTTTGACATTATCGTAAGCAGTAAATTACCTACAATTAATAACAAATCAAAATATCATTTTTACGTATCTCTGGAGGAATGAATGAATGACAAATCTTTATTGTACATTAACTCACAAGTAACGAGTATATGTTTAGTATAATTAATAATGAAACTCGTAGTGCACAAAGGCTTTATCGCTAAAAAACCGCTTTCTATTAGACAACCTTTGTTGATAAGAATTATACTTTTTTAAGCTTTAAAATATTGATTTTTTAACTATTTTACCCTTAAAACTCAGGCTATTATAATTGGCAGCCCGGGGCTAGTAAATTGACTGGAATAATTTACCAGCAGTTAAACTTAGTGGTGTCACTATTCCTTATAGTGATTATGTTAAAAATCTGGGTGTTTATATAGATAGTACTCTTTCTTGGACCAAGCAGATTCAAGAGATTAGTAAAAAATTTTTTTGTAGTTGGAGTTCTCTAAAGCGTCTCAGGTATTTCCTTCCGATTCCTACCAAGATTATGCTGGCTGATTCGTTACTTCTGTCTATTTTAGATTACGCGGACGCTAGTTTTGTAAATCTCTCCTTAGAACAGATTAATAAACTCGAGTGACTCTAAAATCTATGTATACGATTCATATTTGGCCTGCGCAAATATGATCACATTTCCGAATTTCGCATCATGCTCAAATGGTTACCAATTCATCTTCGTCGGAATACACATATTCTCTCACAGCTTTACTCCATTCTTTATGATCCAAATTCTCCTGTATATTTGAAGGAAAGGTTCACTTTCCGTATCAACCAAGACAAATATCTGAGATCGGCTGACAATCGTTCTCTTTTAATGCCAATTCAAAATACTAATTATTACAGCCGTTCATTCACTTCTCAAGCTGTGACACTCTGGAATTTTCTTCCTGAGGATATTAGGAAAGCGCCGAGTCGAAACATTTTCAAGAATATGATTAAACGTCACTTTCTATACACCTAATTGTAATTTATCCATTTTATGTAATGTAAGTATAGTTTACGTATTACCAGTAATCTGTTTGCTTATTTTTGTTTTTTGTTATTTTATATTATTGGAATGTTGTCTTTATTTCTATTAGAAGCAAAAACTATAAATGTACTCGAGGTTAGCACCACTTTTAGAATATATTATTATCCTATCCTTAAGGTTGTCTGGAAGAGATCGCTTTCTTAGTGATAAGACCGCCTTTGTGTATCTAATATGTGTAGAGAAATAGTCATGTGTGTTGTATATTTTGTCATTTACTTTTGGTGCACAATAAAGAGTTATTGTATTGTATTGTATTGTATAGCTTATTATTTCATCAGGAGAGCCTTTTTTTTTGTTAAAGTTAGCTTTTACTTAATTTTCTACATTAAGGTTTACAAATAGGGCGACAGCGATAATAGTCCACCCACTTCCACCACACTTTCCACTCATTGACATATTTAAGTTTATAGAACGATTATTTTCAAAATATAAGTTTTAACAGCTTAAACAACTGAACGACATATGATCAAGATATTGTTTATGACGACTTTTCGCGTTCGCAGCTGGACGGCTCCATACGCGGTCAATCGGCAAAATTGCGTATGGCTAAATGCGAAAGGCTTTCGATCAATGTGTTATGTAATTGTACATCAGACTCTTATGTCATTGTATAATGCAAATAAATTATTTGTATATAAAGACTTTGTTTATGCCATTCAAAGACGGAGCAACTTACATAAGTATGTATTTATGTCGTGTTCTGGTGTGCAACCTTTTACTTGCTGTTATAAGTGTCATGCTCTAGTGTCGTGTGTTAATCTGTTTATACATAGATCTAGGTAACCGCTGTGTATATTAGCGCACTGATTATAAATATGTAGACTGCACTTGTAATTGTAACTTTTCTACTATCTATAATCTCTCCAGTTACATTTGTTTTGTATGGATAGGTGAGTCTTAGGGTTTATGGTAATGACACATTATAACGGCACATATTGAACCGATCAGATAACTTTTGATTTTAGAATTAAATCATGTGCTAATATTTTTCACAATTAAGCGGTAAGTACGTTGGCTGTTCTGTTCTGTTATTATATTGGCAAAGGCCTAGATTATACTACGGATTATCTACCTTTTCTTATTGTTGATAATTTTCTCTCAAAAGAAATGCAAAAAAAGAAACGGGGCATATACGTCAGAATAAAACAATTCTTACAAGTTACAAAGTACGATATGATTGAATATTTCCCTTCTCTTTTCATTTTATTAACTTTATTTAAGGTAATGTATTGCAGAATTGCAGCCATTGTAAATAATATTATGTGACACATGATTTAATGTTCAAATTTGAATGACAATTGATGGGGTTGGTATCGGTGCCGGTATAGTGTGCTATGACCTTTATGTCAGCACTTAATCCCACCGCCGCAATTATTAACCACCCCACACAATCATTTATAAAGCTCAAAGAAAAATGAATCGATTTATGGACTTGTATCTACTTACTACATGACCACATGTAGTTTTGTCCCAATATTACTTTCATTTGACATCCTTATAGAAGGCTTATAAATGTCAAAATTAAAACAATGTTTTAAAAATGATGCAGTGCTTGGGAAAAATTAAAATGTTTTAAAGCAAACAAAAGTCTTGTCTGGTTTTAGGGCATGGTCGCTAGTTCAAATGCAGTCGTGGCAACAATTTTCTTTGTTCAAAAAAATGATTAAATATTGAGTTATTGTTTTGATTTTTATTTTACTATAAGATTTAAGAGGCCTTTGTCGGTTTGCGTGATACTTACGTACCCATTGCGATCATGTCATGTATGTGCTGGATAATACTGCATTACTGTAGTGTTGTTAGTGCCTATGTTATTATTTCGCGTCAATAAAGTCAATACCACTACTCTCTCAGTTCGCGTGCACCGTAGAGCGGGCTCGCTGCTTGTGCGCCGCGTTTGCGCGGACTGGCTCAACGCTTGCGTTCGACCAATGCTAACATGATACCGCCCTTGATTATATTTGTAGAAAATTCTCAATGCCCCACTGCTTTTTCAATTTCATGCTTTTGTTTCTCTAAAAGGCCTATTTATACAGGCTGAATTTTTAAGATTCTTGCTGAAATCTTGCGATATTGCGTGCTTGTTCAATAAAAATGCCTCCGATTTAGAAATATACATCGAAAGTATTTACATTTACATTAAGCCACCGCCGTCGATTTCGCTCAAGTGATATAGCCTTAAAACCTTAATGTAATTTATTGCAGCCGTATGTGGCACATTTTTAAAACAAAACGTTTTTAATATTTCTCGGGATCTGTAATTTTTAATATCGATCCCTAATATATTTAGTTATGATATTAAACTGTGTTTCTACGCAAGTCTGTTCGGCTATTGAAAAAAACCCAAAATTTAGCATTTATAATATAAGTCATTTGTTACTTTTATTTTATTTTGATAGAAATTTATAGTAACTTCGACGAATGATACACAACATTGTACACTGTCACATCAACATAATATTAAAAAGCTTTATATATTTCAGTAACATAAGCAGTCGTAATCGATTTTATTATTGTTACTTTTCTTATCCCCGTGTACAACACTAGCTGTGGAGAAAATTCGATTTTGAGTAAAAATTAAACATTTTGACACAACCGAATAGCCTATATTTGATTTTTTTAATAAGTTTATGCTGACACTTATGGACCCTTCTATAATTATATATTAATTTTTCCTGAGCCGTAAAGGATTTATAATCATGTAATTGCTACCCGATTGTTACTTCGTAACTTTCGTTAATCAAAATAGTATTTTATAATTTTAGAAAATTTAAAGCATCATATATTTCTAATTCTATCTAATAACTAATACAATAGATATATCCACTACATTATAACAGATATTCTTATGACTAGGATAGGAGAATAGATTTTGACATGCAATAGTCAATGTCACCATTGGTATAACAGTATTAGATGTTATAATGTCGCCCCCATGAGTAAATCCGGATTATTGATCTTAAATTTATTCCGTATGTCGCAGGCTCATTAATTTGATTATATAATATAAGCACTTGTACTGTTTCACAAATGTAATTTAATCACTTTTAAACTTACAGCCAACCGGTTTCGCCTATTAAAGCATCATCAGGGCTTTCACATTAACATTTTTACATTATACTATTGTAAAACTTAAATGTTATACATATACAAAGACTTTAATAACTAAAATGCGAGTACATAAGGTAGATAGACAATAATTATTTGCGAAGTACCTTCATATATAGTATTGCCAACGTCAGATTTTTTCCCTAAAAAGTGGGGTAAAATAGTAATAACATTTAAAGTAAACAAATAAACTAATGTCAAATATATTATTTTAATTTAATTTTATACTTAATTTAATTCTCTTCTTCGCTTTCTTTTTTTGCATTCGTAACATATAGCATCTTTCTCTTTTGCGCATAACTTCTAAGATGCAAAAAAGTATATTGACGGCCAATTGCACCAACATTGTCTTAGCTCAGGAAACTCCTGAGTAGTATGCTGTCACTCCTTGTTTTAAATGAAAACAATAATGACAGCATGTCACTAAAGACTGTCCTAAGCAATTAGCCATGAGTGCCCTAGCTGTGGTATTGTTATATCTCATATTTCTTCTCGCAAAGATGCGATGGTGATAGCTCTTTCCTTCGGTGCTTGTAAGAGAACTTATCAACTCACAGCTTAGAGTTAATATCTTAGTTTCTTTAGTGATGTCTGTGTATAACTACCATTTATTAAATTTTCATATATATAAGCCGCTGTATTAAAAGGATCACAATATTTTTAACTAAATTCTTACATAAGTTACGAAGCAAGAGCTCATGGCATGTCAAGGGTCTTTAATTGAGGTCATAATTATATTCTGTTGAGTACCCTCAACTTTATTTTGAATAAACAAAATCCTTAGTAGGTTTTTGTGTATGTATGTTATTTCTTTACGCTGAAATGATTATTGAGATTATGGAGAGAATTTGGTGAATAGGTATAGACTAGTAGTCTTTATTAATCTTAACGCATAGTTCTTATATCATCGAATGAAGCTGATTGCTATAAAAAAAAATTATCATTATCATATGGTGTTTCATTTTTGTTCACACTAATTCTACTGTTATTCATATTATGGAAATTATGCAATATTTTTCCCAATAATTCCAGTGTAATTTGTTCTGTAGAATTAGCAAAAGAATTACAAATTCTGTTACAAATAAAATAATTGTTTCGATAATGCTTACTAAAACTGTCTGAAATAAAAAACAATACGGTACTCGGTTTAATAAACGTTAATTTTCGATAGTAGTACATCACTTTTTAGGTACAAATTGCAATAAATTGGCAACACCCATAATGTCATTTTTGAATGAGATTAAAAAACAGACTTCAATAGTTCCGTCGATCCTAGCCATTAAGTATTAGGTAGAGGTGGAGCAAGCACTCGAATTAATCACTTGAAATATAAACCTACATGATATCTCTGTCTATGAGGTCTCGCCATCTCTTTTTATACATGCTGTGTTAGAAAGAGAGGATAAGACCTCAGAAGGTGACAGCAGTATTCTAAGTTATGTTTCAAGTAGGTATTAGAAGTGTTGTCTCCAGATATAATGCAGCTTCATGATCCTAGCTATAAAGTTGAGTGAACTATTTAGTCCTTTAATTTATATAAGGACTCTGTTTTATTGAAATGTCGATATGCCAAATTACAAGTAATTTACAAACTGCTCAAATAAAATCGCTGCACAGTACCCACCAAATGATTGATCAACATTTGATAAATTACACAAAATCTAATCCCAAGTTTTTTAACTAACGGCAAACGAAATTATTTTGAAATGCAGTGGGATCATTAGTGGGATCCAGGTACGTTTACCGCTTTGAAGTATGATGCTTTCGGGCACTTATTAGATAATTTTTCTACTTACCAAACGCTTTTAAGACCCAAGTCAATTTTATTCTTTTTTAAATACGTTTTTATAATATAGCACGCACACAATCAAATTAGTCGCCGTAGTTTGTACAAAGGCTCAAAATGGTAGAAAAAGTCGTATATATTTTTGCTATAAGCCAGTTCTATTTTTTAATCATCAGTTTTTTAATATATTACAAATACAAACATTTGATTTTAAGGCATTTATTTCTTTTTTTACTATCTATAAGGAAATTTTGTTTTATATGTAATTTGAGAATAACGTGTATTAAATAATTAATAGTATTTACTGTAGTGGTATATGAGGTAATTATCTGAGAATACTAGTCTGTTTTTACAACAATCAGACGTTTTAAATCGAATTAAAAAATAAATGGTTGTCTGTAAAGTCAGTTTACGGACGATAATTTTACTTGATAACGTAATAAGAAAACAAGATCATGCTTCTCTATCGTTTGTTCCGCGCTCTCACTTGCACGCTCGGCTCAGGCGGAAGTGACAGTGAATCATGCTTTTTCATGCGCGCAGCCGGCGTTCACGATTTATAAGACGTTGTCACGTCAAAATTATTTTTTTTCAAAATTTATTTTTGATTATTCACGCGTTAATGTTGTCCCATTACTAAATCGACGGCGCGACGAACGGTTTGAGACTACATTTTTAAAATTATTAGACACTAGGCGAGTCGTCAGAAAATATCAGCCTTTATCAGCCTCTCGGAGCAAAGAGTATAAATACCTTAGGGAATGATTTTAAAAAAAACCTATAATTGAAACCGGGTCTGCAACTATCTCCTTGCTAAATTTCATTAAAATACGTTCAACGGTTCAGCCGTGACAGCCAAACTTTCAGACGGACAAACAGACAAATTTTTGCATTTATAATATTAGTAAGTGATTTCGATAGAGGTATGTTTGTTTACAAGACAGGCTTTCGCATTTATCATATAATATGGATATGCGGAATATATTATGACGTGACTAGTAAGATTTTATTTTGAAAAAAAATGTAGAAATCATGTGTGCATTCACAAATCTAGCAAAAGTTTGCTAGTTGATTAAAATATTGGTAGGTATATGTTTAAAATTTATAATGTTATTAGGTATCACTAAATAATAGAGTTCTGCATTGTCTCGCCCCGGTCTGGTACCACCGCCTAGCCTTGCCTATTCCTACCGCAATAGCGTCAGTGCTTGTCACTGTCGTGCTCCGGTTTAGAGGGAAAGGTAGCCTGTAACTTATGCGTGTGGCATTAGACCTCGCCACAAGATAGCAACGCACCATTAACATCTTTGGTGTCTATAGGCGATGGTTGACTCCATCAGGAGACCCATTTGTTTGTTTGCTATCTTATAATATAAAAAAATAAGTAAGTCCTTTTCTCTAGCCTCCACAGCTACGACGAAAATTGCTAAACACGTGAGTTTAACGGAATCGTATTTTGTGTGTCAGCTTTATAACGGAATTGTTGTTACTTTTAAAAATAACAATAGGAGTCCCGAGTTATTGTGATTTCAGTGTAACAACGTACCAAAGCTGGTAATAAAGTTAACGGCTCCAATTATCTAGAGGGCGCTCTAATCAACATAAATGATAGCAAAAGAAAACTTCGCCAAATTGAATCGAGGAAATTATCATAGCATCGCCTGTGCTAAAAAGTTGAAATTTTGCGATTTATAAATATTATTTACGCTCTATACGATAGTCATCTATTCTCATGTGATACCCCTTCTTCAATACTTTATTAATATTATTACTATGTGCCACGATACCCCATAAATTTATAATTGTTATAGGTTTAGGATACTTTAAAGTTAATTTAATTTTAATAATTCTTTAAATATATAGATATAGGGTAACTTAAATTAAATTCCTTACTAGTTAATACATATAATTATAAACTGAGTTAAATACATTGGAGACTTTTAAAAAAGTATTTTGGGAATCCAAAATCGACGCTTTAAAATTATTTTTTATTTTTCAAATATCATAGCTTGTTTCTAAAAGTCACTAACTTCATATTCTTCATTTATTTTTTAAATATAAATAAAAACGATGTGGTGGCGTAACATCACATAGGAACGACGTTCATAGTTATAAAAAAATCTTTAAAGTTACGGACTTTTTTGCCGTCTGGGGTACCCCTCCGCAACGTCCCATAAGGAAATTCATTCCAAAAATGTTGTCGTGTTGAATATTGAAAATAAATATCTTAGTGGTGCGAATTATGCATTGCGATATGCTAGTGGCGATATAACCTCATGTACAAGACTACCAGGCAGTCCACCAAGCAGCCCATAACAGTGACAAGCACTAACGTCATGGCACGGGTATCTAACACCCAGAGAGTCAGAATTCAAAATTAACTTCAATTTTTTATTCAAAATTTTCAAATCAAATTTCAATCTCTAAACACTTTAATATTAATATTTCTAGATTTAGGGCGGCTTGCACGAAAATGCTTAAATGCATTTAGTCCCATAAACATGTTTAGCAAATGTCAAAACATCTTAAATGCTGTTTAAACGTATTTAGTGACTTAAAATGATTTAAGCATTTTGGTGCAAGTCGCCTTAAATATGTTACGTATCGATGGAACAATTACATAGATACAATTAAAATACTAATATTAGCACAGACCGTATGAATAACACGGCATTGGGAAAGAAACGTGTCGCCACGCATATGAGCGAACGCTCCAATTACTGTTAAAAATGTCATATATTTGTAGGTTATATTTATATCATATTGTGGAAAAATAATAATAAACCATGTTGTACTGTTTTATCGTACCGAATGAGATGAAAATGTTTGTAAGTTACCTTTGAAATGATTTTATTCCAACGGTATATAAGTAGGATAACTTTGTATTTCTGTGCGTAAATGCAAGCTACACTGACAAACTAAAAAATTGTTTTGAAAGGCGTATCCATTTAATCCGTGAATATAAGAATATTAATTTAATAATATGTTTTAAATAAAATTTCAAATTTCGGGTAGGTTTTTTTTGTTTAGTATATTTCGTAATGTTTTAGCTAGTTTCAGTATAGCAGTAATAGTTAATTAAGACTACACTGATTAAAAACAAAGCATAGATTTATTTAATCGATAAAAGGGATACACGCCTAAAGTCGAATTTAGTGGCTTTTGGAATTAAACCATGAATATTTTATATACGTAATTAAGTATCGCAAAGGATAATTTATCCACATTAAATCATTGGCAAGAAGCGTGAGAGCGTTGCCTGTTTTTAGGGCAAGATGGCCACTGATTCAAATCCAGTTGGTTAGAAATTTTTCTTTGCTTATAAAGAGTTAATGAAGTTATCGTAATTAACACAAAAGTCATAACAAACTTGTATTTTCAAGATAAATATAATAAGCAAATGTGATTAAATAAAAATTATTACTAAAAAAATAGCACCGTTTATCTTATAAAATGTCGTTTGATTCGAAAATTAACTAGCCAATAATTACTGTTAAGAAGTATTAATTCTTATTAAGATTTATCTTATTAGATCTTTATGATTATTAAATAATTAGATTTATCTTATTAACGTATTTTACTGAACTACGTGTCTTTAAAACGACCGGTAAATAAACGCAGGCGAACCAAAGATGTTCCTTATAACCATTAATTTAAGAACAATAAAAAAAAATCTAGGTTTTCCTTAAACTCCATTATACAAGTTGACTGGTATATAACTGTACCTACATATCGAAGGACAGAATAGCTAATTATCATGTATAATCAATAAAAATATAATAATAAGAATATTGATTAACTACATAGTAAACCTCAACGAAATTAGTATAGAAATATTCAAAAGTTGTGGTCACCGTGCAGGTGATAGGCATGCGCTTTGACTAAAACGTGTCGCGACGGTTAATCGCCGTTTGTATGCGCGGGTGTCCATGTATATACATTTTTATTGGAAAATTACGTCTAAACTTATGTACCTATTGTTTTTAAATGTTCGATATCAGAATCGAGTACTGAACACCTGCTTAAGTAGGTACAGTCGTAGCGGTCAACCTATATACTACACGCTGTTAACTTTCCTGTGCAAGTAGCATCAGTGCTTGTCACTGTCATGTTCTGGTTTTGAAATTAAGGTAGCCGGTAAATTGAAACACACCTCACATGTTGACTTAACAATTTTATGATGTTCAAGATTTAGTAATTTCAAAATTTGCTTATGACATTTTACTAATTCATGCATGACATTTTTATTTTTTTCAATATTTGAGAATTTATTTTTCATTTATCAAATATTCAAAGGTACGGAAAATATAGAGCGTGGTCCCACGAACAAACTTTATTTTGATTAATAACAAGCTGATTTTTTGTGAACAGCTTCGTTTTGACGAGACAACCATCTTTTCTATCTTCCAAAAATCTCGAATCGGGTAACTAATAAAGTTATGGGGCTTTGAAAATTTTGATTCGGTGAAGGAAAAATGTTTATTAATAATAATTATTATTTTTCGACTTTAATCGCTTGATTATATTATGAAAAACATGATGAAACTTTCGTCCTATACATTCGATGGATTTTCTGACGAGTCCTCCACTTTAAAGTTTCGAAATTATGAGATTTTTAAATTCATATGAATCAATTTTGAAACAAACTAATTTTCTCACAACTTGTTAATATTATTGTAATTCAAGAGTAACACTGCCCTAGACGTAAAGTGGAAAATTTTCTTAGTCCGACACTCTAGACTTTTCTTTTTTTATCTATCTTTATTAGTTACCCGATTCGAGATTTTTCGAAGATAGAAAAGATTGTTGTCTCGTCAAAACGAAGCTGTTCACAAAAATTCCGCTTGTAATTGATCAAAAAAAAGTTTGTTTGTGGGACCACGGTCTAATATAAAAACGTATTGTTAAATCAAAAAAACAATTGTTAAATCGAATTGGATTCTTCATTAGAACTTTTTCTTGTGTGTTTTCTATCTTGGTATGTCCAATTTTAATTGCATTTTCTAATACTTTTTAAATTTATATTTTATTTTTAATTTAGTTAATAATTAGTTTTAGTATATAGCATGGAATATGACAAACATGCGAATGTGTTATGTGTACCTAGTAGATAAAAATCTTAACAATATGGATCGAAGGGAGTTAATTTGTAATTCCTTTGTTTTAACTGTATTATTTATAACAAATGATTTTATATTAGTTTAGGGAGCGCTCATCGAAACGATTAGTAGGGGAGCCCAAGAAAGGATATTGGGATTTACTCGAGCGCGTCAGATTATCATAAGGAGGATACCGCGCATACTGTTGAGGCTCTCCACCAAGCATAAGCCTGTATATACAGCCGAGTATTAAGGGATGTAAAAAAACAAAGTTCCGATAATTTCGGCTTTTGGACATTATCAGGTAATGTTTTTTTTTTGTTTTTCTTACACAATTTCCTCTAAAATAAAAGGAAATTCAGACGCGCTCGAGAATGTCAAGACGTTTTCCTTGCAATTTTATGACCCTCCCATTCCCTTACGCTACATTTGAATAGTCAGATTTTCTAAATTTTAGCTTGCAATTAACCCACCAACACCTTAATCTGACGCGCTTCAGTGTTACCATGTCCCTGTTTTTTTTTTAAACTTTTTTATCTGTAGGTTTTTCCCACCATTGAAACCTTTTATTTTTCATATAATTTAATCTACAAAATCCAACAGGTCGAGTGTATTATAACTACACATTTAGCATCTTGTGCTCCTCTACTATATGATTTGTAAATTTCAAATATAACGATTTGAAATACATTTGTGCAGCTTCTTTAAACTTTTTTCTCTGCTGTTTCTTTCATTGTGAAACACACCAAATTCAATCTACATGTAAACACGGAATCGCTATTTCCGTGGCCTTATCCTTTTCTGTCACTCAAAACCGCTGTTGCTAGAGCGAGACCGATACCAGGAATGCGATAGGACGCGACGGAATCTTCAAGGCAATAGCAGTCTTGCTACCTTTCTCGCTCTAGCACTTAGCAGTTCTGAGCAACGGAAAAAGACGATTCCGTGCTGACAGATGTAGTGCAACCTGAAGAGGCGCCCCCTCTTTACATGAGATCGGATCGATCCTTCTATATTGTTTTGGTATCAATCTTTTCGCCATGTGTAGTTAAGTTGGTATACTAGTGCGTTTTGTATAACGAATTCCATGTGCCTGTGTCGTTTAAGTGGCCAATCGAAACGCTGATATAGAATATGTATTTGAAAAACATAAATAGCATATACGTCTCTATTCTACAAGATCACATTTTTGTAACACCGTGCTAAATCTAGCCGTTTTCTAATCGTGTATATGATAAAATCTTAAGTTGAGGTGCATATTTCTTTACAAATTCAAGTGTTGTATTTTAAAAAAATACAGATGGACCTGATCTTTATTTCAAAACCTCGTACTATAGCCAGAGCTTCCACATCCAATTAAAAGTAAAATCACATTATAGCGACTCGCAAAAATATATTTATGCATTCAAAGTAAGAATAGGATTTACCCATCGCATTAAAGGACGTTATATCAACATTATTTTAATTAGGAAGTTTACATTTTAGAGAAGTGTAGTAACATTATGTCTCAAAATTCACATATTCTCGTTGTCAAACCTTAATACTAGCTATTTAATCCAACCTGGATCGTTCCCGGCGCAAAAGTGCCCATGAGACCCGCGTTACCGCGTTGAACCGTGATGGCCAACCTTTGCACCAAAAACGATCCAGAGCGGGAGTCACCTGTGATTTCGCTAAGCCTGCGTCCAATCTCCCTAATTAGGCCCTTTGCATAGTTTATGTATAACATCATAAATATGTTAGAAACAATATATTATATTAATAATATATTTAGTCGTTTTTTATAATAGTTGACATGATAGCCAAGAGACATTCCTGTTTTTAGTTTTACACGTGCAGAATGAATTGTTTCGCGTCGCTATAGTGTAATTTCATTTAAAGACTAAACTATGCCACTATTTCGATGTAAAATTGTTATTACTAAATTAAGTTGTGGCCATATTAGATTATTGTAAAAACGTTAAATATGTAAATTGGCAATTGACTGTTGTTTGCTGTGGTTTGTTCTATAAATACGACTGTTGATAAACCTAATATTTAATCTAGGAATTATTATTATTTACGTGTGTCTTTTTAAATTTATATCACCATTTCTTTATATTATACTTCGAGGAGTTAACTGAAAATGGGCAACTGGAAAACAATCACATCAAGTCCGGTTAGTAAAAATCCCTGCTCAAAAATAATTAATTTTTTTATTGTAATATAAAAATATATTAAACTCCATATGTTCCACTCCACTTGTTCGTCCTGTTCCTTATTTATAAACAAATAATATATTGACTAAAATTAAATTGTAAATACCGTTTTTATGTAACGCAGCAAATGATCATAACAGATATATTTTCACTGTAACAATAAGAGTTTAAGAAATTCCAAAAATTTTTTTTTCACGTATTATTGAAATCTATTTAATATAGCATTTTTTACCGATCAATTTATTCTTTTTTTTAAATGTTTTATAAGTATCGCGGTAGATAAAATATTTACTGTTAATTTTTAAAATAAATGTATAAGGGAATGGTGAAATAAGTTTTACTATTTTTTTTAATTTTGGTGTTCAAATTAAGTGGAGTTTAATCTCTATTTTTACAGTTTAAGATGTTGTATAACGAATCTAGTGTAAGGTACACATATTGTTACAAACTATTGTATATTTCGTTCGATGAGTAATGGACAATTGATAGCTCATTGAATGAATATTTGAATTGATTTTCACGATATTGTCAAAATAAAAAAAAATATTGGCGATACACTTTTTGAGGAAATAAAGCCAAAAATTTATATGCGTCTTTTATTTGTACCTTAGAGTAACGGTTTTTGAATTTAGGTATTGATTACTGGTCACACTATAAAATCTGACGGAATTTTATGGAAGTCTACGAGTCGTAGGACTTGAGCTACGCTCCGTAGAGGTGCTACACGAATTCAAAATAAAAAAAATCAAAACATATTTACATATTTCTTGGGGCTGGACCCCTTTTAACACGTTCACTGTGTAGCCAAAATGTTGGTGTCGACCCCCTACGTGTAAATCCAAATTGTGGAAGGTTTATTGCATTAGGTATAAATGTAATACAATACACCATTTTTTATTGCCTTACCCCAAAAAGCTAAAATTAGTGAGTGATTCACTTTTGGTTAGGCTCTTTGTTGCATGCCCCTACAACAAAGAGTATACAATACTATGCCCTACAAAATGACATGCATTAGGAGCTCTTACTTCGATGGTTCTAATTTTGACATTCTCATCACTGACAAAATAATGTCAGTTTGAAATACATCTTGACAATTCCAATATTCTGAAAAGTTTTCAGTGATATTTTGTATTAGTTTGTGAGTGAATTGTTCTTTTTGCTGTGTTGGAGAAATTTTGTTTGAAGAAAGCTTATTAGTAGCGGCAGCAAGCTTGAAAGCCTAAAAAACGGATATGCAGTTTTTTTAGGTTACAGAGTTGTAAAAAAGCTTTTTGCCGTAACTGTTATAATACTTGTCATTAAATAAAGATACCTACTTGAATTAACACATTAATTGTTTAATTATTACCTCATTTTTTATGGTAACTGGCAACCCTAATTTTAAATTTCAGCCAGTTTAACGTCAACTTTTTTTAGATTTGGTCGTACGTGTAAGCACAGAAAAGATTATTAGCTTGCACATGTTCAGATTTAAAAGCCATGAAAGTTGTATACAACTCATGAGACATCGATGGGGTATCTACGCATGACTACTACTCTGAATTCCAGATTAGGAATCTTGACCAGAAAACCCTACATATACAGCAAGCCTTAAACCCCAAAATAAAGCTGGCGCTGTATGACAAGCGAGCAGAGATAATAGCACAGAACACTATTATTCCAGGGATAATAGGTGTACAGAAGAGCAGGTGAGCTACGAGTGAAAATGTCCCATCGATAAAAGAAAACATACCTACATAATATTAGGAACATGGTATACCTACTGTTTCTCAATGCTTGCCGCATGTGCATTAGGAAATCGTATCTGATTGGCCTCAGAAAGTGTTGGGTTCTACAATAGGCTAGTTTAGTATATAAACGTGAAGAACTATTTAATGCTATACCCTAAACGTATTAATCAACTATTTTTTTAAATATCGTACATTTATAATAAAAATATCGCTTTTTCAATTTAAAATTTACCGCGAAAACTCTGGACTATTATGGCATCTTGAACATCATGCCGTGATCATGTACCGTTACATACTCTGTGGTTTCTATGAAAATGGGTGTGTTTCTGTTAACTTGTTTGACTTTTCCCCGTGTTAGTCCCAGGCTCTTTTGAAGAAGGCCAACTACCGTTCTGCCAGTCAGGTCGTAACAGGCGACCGATTGTATATGCGAGTCGTTACCATCGTAGTTACTTGATAGTAGAGTTCTGCATCGTCTCGCACAGATTAGGTACCACCGCCTTATCTATTCTTGTCACAATAGCGTCAGTGCTTATCACGGTCGTGTTCCGGTTTGGAGGGTAAGGTAGCCTATAAGCTTATGCATGTCATTAGACCTCGCAACAAGATAGCAACGCACCATTAACATCTTTAGTGTCTATTGGGGAATGATCGACTCCAGACCCATCTGCTTGTTTGCTATCTTATACAAAAAAGTGTGTCTACCAAGCTTATTTGTACCTATTAGCATTTAGAGTAAACAAAATTTATTTAAGTTTAGCCAGTTTCTATCGGACAAACTTTCTATTTACTGTCAGTATAGAAAAACTCAGAATTATGCAAAGACGCTTTGACTTGCAAAGTAAAATGGCGGCTTTGGATTATGTCAAATAAAGGCGGATCCTGGCCCTCGCCGTGATTAACGTCAGGATGATGATTAGAATGCCTAAATGCCAATAATGCCATAGGGCCCTGAAAAAAATTAGTTAGCCATCTGTGAATTTTGATGAGTTCCGACACTCGTAAAGAACTCACATACCACGGCGTGACGTAACGCTTATTTTTTCTTTGTTCACTGTCACGTGACAGACGTTTTTGGATTAATTCCCAGTACTACCATTAATGGTACTACTGGGTTTTTTATTCTCATTAGTACCATTGATGGTACTACTGGGCTTTTTTATTCTCATTAATACCATTGATGGTACTATTGGGCTTTTTGTTCTCATAATCTCTTTGTGTGTGTTAATTACAGCCAATAGTTTTTCAATCACTATAATTTTGTATTAATTTTACAGTAAACCAAATAACAGAATGACAACCAATCCATCCGATCGTCAGATATTTTCTTAACGTCGCCTCGCCGTCACAAGTATTCTTTTTTATAGCGCTCGATGTCATAGACTACAACAGCGGCGCGTAACATGTGAAAAAAAAAACAATTGACAAATAATATCCCGCCAAAGAAGGTTGCAACGTTTTAAAAATTTAACATTCGAAATTCAAATGGTTCCGATTAGCTACTAGCTAGAAGTGCAAAACTTAGTGTGCCCCATGTATATGTGTATGCACATCTATACATATAAATATAACTGGTGTCTGTCTGTGACTTCAAAATAACTTTTTTGAGTGCAATGTGTTTTTTTACAATGCTAGGTAAAACCTAAATAACCATTTTTGAAATATCCGTCATTCTGTTTAAACGGGGTAATCTCTGGAACGGCTGCACCGATTTTAATGAAACTTTCACTGAAAGATAGATTTTATAGGGAAGGACATAGGCTTCTTTTTACCCGAGTGCGCAAAATGAAGTTATGATTTTGGATTACACAAAGTCGCGAGTAATAGCTGATATAGCTATTACTCGCGACTTTGCGTGAATGAAATAAAACAAGAACATCTTAATATCTATATTTATTAAATCATATTTGTTGTCAGTTTGACATTTGGAATCTATTCCACAGCACTAACGTTTGTACACACTCGGAGCAAGGCTCCACATTCACACAGTCATAACGTAAACGTTGAAACTTATCATAACTCGGAGTCACACAGACCGCTCGGGCGCGGCCTCGCCCGCACTCACTCGCCACAGCCTTCACAGGCCGTGCGATTGAACTAGCTACAACCACAATACGACTAACAGCACTTGTATATGCGAAAATGAAATACGGCTACAATTAGCCAACACTATTGACAAATCGGTCAAATCGTTTTATTTATCTCATTCTGGTTAGTAAAATACAAAAATATAATAATGTGTTATCCGATAGTATACATATTATTATTAATGTCACTTCGAATCAATATAGCAAAATATAAAGATATATTAACTATACGTTAAAAAAATTAATTATAATTTATATTACACAATATTAACACATGTCGAAAAAAAATATATTTTTAATTCAAAATAACATGTATAATATTTAGACTTTATCTTTATTAGGCGTAAAAGATTTTGATAAATTATGAAAAAGATGCTACTAATTTTATAAAACGATTTCAAACATTTTTTAAATACAGCACTTCCTTAACTTACTGATTGAACCACCAATAATCTTGGAGGTCAAGAATTTATCAACTTATACTATTTAAAGTTTAAACTATCCCTATTATATTGAGTTAAATGTAAAAAAGAACTGTCTTTTAACTATAGTAAAAAATGAAGTAAATAAAAGCAATTCCGAGCGTACACCATAAACATTATTTTTAAAGTGAATTATATTTAACATTAACATAAAACAAAGTTAGTTTTCTCCGCCTACCCCTAAGGTATTTGGCATAAATATATGGCTGTATGTGTTAACACTGATGTGTCTTGAAGGTCGATTGTAAATGTAACTAATTCAATCTTACGCCTAATTTATCTGAAAAATGCCTAAGATTTTAAGTCTTACAATTAAACTAAGAACAAAGAAAGACAACTAACTATTATACTGTATCCTCAAACATACTCCAATCTTTTATATATACGTAAAAAATTAGACCAACACGACAATAATAAATTCTTCCAGTGCTAATTATAAAAACGTAAGATGATCTAGACATAATATGCTCTTGTGATTGTTGTTCAAACATCATCTAAAATCAAGACATCATAAAGAAAAATATATATATACACAAAATATTTTATTGTGATTTGCATGGACAAACAAATATGTCGATTATAAAGTCACATTTATAAGCTAATTTATACAATTATATCAGAATATCAGACTGTGTTTCATTAGAAAAAATAAGCATTACTTTCACTTGGGCGAAATTAAAAGGTAACAAGTCTAGAAAGAGTGGGTACAAGCAACTAAATAAAACATTATTCAAAATCTACGTCCCTAAAATAATGCATTTTAAGGAATACAGGTTCAAAATGTGTATTTAACCGAGAGTCCAGCCTTATCCTTAGTTTACATGTAACACGGTTATATATTTACATTTAAACGGTAGTTTAAGACAAATGATTCATCAAACAAACCCAACACAATCGTGCACAGTGCTGCTATACAAAAATACATCTTAACGTAATATCCACGGATTGGCCATCTCGAAACATACTTATATCAGAGTCGGTAGGCAGGACAGCGGGGAACTGTGCGGATATATAAATACTGCCCGGGCAGTAGATTATGTAAAGTTGTCTGTCACACATGTAGTTTCAATAACCAGTCAAGCCTGAGTTGCATAATATACCACCAAGGAGTATTCCTCTTGTAAAACAGTTTAGAATTATACAATAAATAACAAAAACCCTGTCTGATAGCTTTCCCAATCTAGGTGTCTGATTATTTTGTTAATATTAATACATATATTTTCCCTGATCACAAAATCTTGCAATATTATCTATGACAACGAAAAATTTCAAATATATGTCGTCTCCGTGAGAATATAGAATCGGAAGTAACATTATGAAAGATGTTGCCACTGCAGAATCGATGGGGATGTCCAGTTTAAAATATCTGTTTATTTAAGGGAAATTAAAGGGTAAGGTACAAGCAGTTTAAAATACCATAATACTTATTTCCATGAATTATTTTTTAATGTCAACAATCCACCTGTATACCCCTGAAGAGTCAGACAGTTTTTGTTACTTATTGTATAGTGTATGTGTTTGCACGGATTCATCTCATTAAATACAGTAAAAAAAGAGCCATTTTGGTGACACGTCATCTTCACAGCGCCTACAGTTTTTCAATGTGATATATGCACAAGTGCGCATCACAATAAATACTTTTTTAATACTATTACATAGATATTATTATTATATCTGATTCTATAATCAAAAATGTAGAATATAAATAATTACAGCTTGTTCACGGAGAAATGCTTGTAAAGAACCACATAACTTATAGTTTTATAGGGAGTAAAAAAAAAAAACTTCAATGTAAAACTCCTATTTGGGCAGCTATTATAATTTAAAACATATGTTTGAATTGTGAAACAGTAGCTAAGTTCTTTCTTTCTCTGCTTAATGGCAAATTTCAGTGAACTCTGCGTTGTCACGTTTCTTGTTGAGGTCGGATGATGCCAGTTTGCAGAACTCTGGTCAAGTTTTCATGGAAGTGACACATTACCAGTTTATGTCTAAAACAAAGGACATCACAAACATGTGTTATTGTCATCACCAGTTATACACGCAGAATTATAATCTAATGTTATGTAATTCTGTCTGTAATGTAATGTAATTAAGGATAATTTCCAAGTTACTTGCATTGGGAGAGTAGAAATGTTGTAATAGTAAATCAATTTCATCAAGTTCGAAAAATGGGGAGAATTAATTATGTAGCTGGGAAAATTTCATAATTTATGCCCCAAAATACCGTAAAATCAAAATCATTTAAACTATATACATAAGCAGTTATTGCTAATAGAATGAGCTAGTACTGCTAGTTTCTACTTTTATTGTTCTTTTATTTGGTATATGTGTAAAATAAAACTCTATCAACGTAATAACAATAGAGTTTTCCGAAAGCCCAATGTTAGTGTGTTCTCTGTTATTTTGTATTTCTCCATGAACACAATGCAGACATAAAAAACATAAATGGCATTAAGATACACATATTGTATTAGACATGTGTTGTGTTGTGTCCCCGAGTGGCCCGTGCCCGCCCCGGCTGGCTGCGGTGACTTCATCACTTTTTGTCCAAAGCCGTGCTCGATGCATTGTTTGAGTTTGCATTGCCACCACCGTAATTCTGAAAACACATTTCTCTGTCAATATCTATATACATAAAAATCAATTGCTGTTCGTTAGTCTCGCTAAAACTCGAGAACGGCTGAACCGATTTGGCTAATTTTGGTTTTGAATGAATTGTTGAAGTCCAGGGAAGGTTTAAAAGGTGAGAAAGTATGTAAAAAAAATAAGAGTAGTTAAAAAGGCAGAACGTTTGCCGGGTCAGCTAGTATATAGATAACATTACAATTGTTAGCAACTGCGATTATCAACAATACTAGTTGGCGAGGTGTGGCGCATCTGTGTGATTGGTGCACCTGCTATTGTGAAATAATGACGTCACTATTAACAACAATGAACAAATATAAACAAGGGTAGTATAAATAGGCTGTGATATGTTTTCGATTCATTGTAATTCTATCGTTTCTTGAGGGCGTTACTCTGCCCAAAAATTATACTTTGCATGTAAGTGCTTCAAGTGTTTTATTCAGCTAACTGCTTATTGATACAAATTTTTGTCTGCAAAAAAAAAAATTGATAAAAAGACAGGCGTTCGGACGGTGGTACCGTAAACTAAAGATGTGGCATTCCAACCCCGCTACAGACGGTAACAAACGTTATTGGTTTCTACAGTTGATTGCTGTTTTTATCAATAGTACCATCTGTTTGTTTGCTATTCTATGAAATTCAAAAAACTATACATAAAAAAACGATACATATTAAATTATTTACATATTTTCTTCAATATATATGTAACCACATCCGGCACATTATAAACAGGACCACCAGAGAACCTTTGGAATCATGAAAAAAACATTGATAAGACAATACTAGTTCCTTCAGATCTTTTTTACAAAATTTATTAGGTAAAACGTCTTGAATTTTTAATCAAAAGTAAGGTAAATTCTTGTATTATCTGAATAAATTTTTATTTATGTATGTCAAAAACAATGTGACGTTTTACCACGGTGTGACGTAACCATTGATATAAGGTAGAGGATAAGCCCTAAATCGCATATATATTTTTCGTTATACAAATAGAAATCGTCACAGAGACTTCACATTTATATTATTATTTATTAGCATGGATGCGTGTTTGATGTGTGTGTTAGTGTGTCTGACCTGGTAGTACTGTGCCCAGGCCTGCGCGGCGTCCGTGTTGCTCGCGCCGCCCGCGCCGCCGCCCTGCCCGTACTGTCCACACACACCACACATGTTAACTCAACACCTTACACCATTATATGCATTGTACAGTATTATTCATTGCTAAAAACTCTACATATATAAGGTTTTTCCAAAATAGCTGAACATGTTTTAACACAGGATTCAGTATGTCTAACCAAAGCTATCCAGCTAAAAAAAGTGCTTTATAATAAACTAAAATTAAGATTTTTTTGAATAAAATTATTTTGTCCCATAACGCTTAATGCCTTTCTGCATAAAATAATCCACTTTCAACGCAAGAGTGAGCAGTACGGTAAATAACCACAAAATGGACTACTTAATTATTTTATTATGTCAAAATTTAAATACCCATTTGATATCACAATCGAGTACTGAACATCACACTCCTTCAATATAATATGCAGTGTTTTACCAACCAACTTGTACAAGTATATCAACATACAAACATTTACTTTACTAAATGGTACAATTCTGGAACGTTTTGCTCGGTTTTGGTACCATCTATGTGCTGCAATGTCAGGTTTCGGTTTGGTGGGTAACTCATGTATTAAGCATTCCATCTACGCACAGCAACGCACTATTAACATCTGTGGTGTCTAAAGGCGATGGTTTTCTCTTCACACCTCGATGCTCTCCTCTCCTGACAGCGATCAGTCAATTTGCTATCTTAATACATATGTTATACAATCTATCTACTATCTACAATACTATCTTAATAACATGGTATACAAAAACGTTGTAATAAATAAAATAAAAAAATGATTAAATTCAACCTTTGATTTTTAATTGGTTATACTTCTAGTGTGCAATCCAGAACCACCCGCTGATTTGCTATCTAATGAAAAAATCCTCAAATTTCAGTTAAAATAAAAGTAGTGAAAATGTATGCGTGTTTGCTTGAAGGTCATAGCGCACATATCAAACTCGGACAGGGAATGGCATCATACCAATTCGAGCCTTTAGTATTCATTGTATGAAAGTTGTTACCGAAATACATACTACTGGCAATCGTACATTTCGGGACCTCACTTCGGGACAAAAGGCGATACGACGTTGATCCTTTTCCAAGGTGATATTTATCTTATGACCATATCGGGTAAGCAGCGGAGAGTCTCTTTCTGGTAAGCAGTAGACAGTGTGTGTGTGTGTGTGTGTGTGTATGTGCGCGCGCGTGCGTACCCCGGGCCAGCCCTGCTGCTGCTGCTGCCACTGCTGCCACTGGTACCACTGCTGCGCGGTGTAGTTGGCGGGCCACTGCCCCGCGGCCTGCCCCTTGCCGCCCGCGCCGCCGCCGCCGCCCCCGCTGCCGCCTCCCCCTCCGCCGCCGCCGCCGCTGTTGTTACCGCCTTGCGGCCAACCCCAGTTACCCCAATTGCCCCAACCTGCTGAACAATTCAAACTTAACTATACAGATCAACACAATTTTGACGGATGTTTAATTAATTTACTCGTTACTTAATAATTTCAACAGAACATTAAATTTTAATAAAATGAACTTTTCTAACAATTTATAAATTTACAATGATTAATAAATTTTGAAATTAATATATTTTGAAAATTGTGTTATAAAAACAATATAAAATATTCCATTGAAAATTTTCAAAATTCTTATTAACTGTTGTTTGATGTTAAGTTGTTGTCTTAAAATAATAGATGTCGCTGAGCAATATTACATCGTGGTAGTATTTTGTATAGTTTATATTAATATTAGTGATACATTTCATTGTTATGTTGCTTACGCCCTCCTGGTGGCAGACTGTTGTATTAAACGATAGTTATTGAAACCAGTGTTTTTTTGAAGTAAAAGGCATCGGCTTGGTCCTCAAACATTGGTCCTATCCGAGCGGATTGCGGCGCCGAGTGTGTTGGCTGTATTCTGAAAGCCTTATTTTTGAAACACGCTAATTCATCAAGGTGGATGGTGAATTCAGAATTGTTATTATGTTGAATGAAGTACTCTGAATGTACAGAGTTACAGAATACAGTACCAAAGCACTAACAATTAGCACTGGATGGATGTACGAATCCGATGAGTTATCTACGCCAAGCGGAGTGATCTAATAAGGAGTATAAACGGAGTGGCGTCACAATAACAAAATTGGTTTGTGAAGTTTAAAACTGTGAGTACATTTTAAAGTTTATATACAGAAGAATTTCAACTTAGAATTTGGTGTTTGAACCTTGTCATCATAAAAGTGATAGTGTTAAAGACTTGTGAAATTTTTAAACTCAGCTAGTTTAGGACTTAGAATAGTTTATGAAATTTGGTTCAGACGGGAGATCTATGCCCGATTTCTGAGTGAATTAAAATTTATCAAACACTTAGAAAATTTTCCAAAATTTATTTTGACTTAGAAGCTTTTTGATTTAATTTGCCTTAGTAAGATATAATAAAATGGAGTTATTTAAAATTCAAGAAGATCTAAGATCACAATTAGACAAAGTCAAAGTAAATTATAGAAAATGTTCCAAGGAACGATTGACTAAGCAGTATGTCGAAACTAGATTACAACAGATAGAAGATAAGTGGATAGATTTTACTAAAAATCATTATCAAATATTGAAATGTAAAGAAGATTATAGTAAGTCACCATATTTTGTTAATGATATTTTTAGTGAAACTGAGGAATTTTATTTGGACTTTAAAGCTGAACTAAAGTACGTGTTAGATAAATTTAGTCAGTCTATTCCACTAGCTTCTACTTTAAAAGATTCAATTCCTAGCAATGGTACGAATGTAAAATTGCCAAAAATTACGATACCAACATTCAGCGGAAAATATACTGAGTGGCCTTCATTTAGGGACTTATTTGTGTCACTGATTCACAATAATGGATCTTTGGATAAAGTACAAAAAATGCATTATCTAAAGAGCCATCTTTCAGGAGAGGCCGAACAACTGTTAAGACATGTTCCGGTTACATCAGATAATTATGATGAATGTTGGTCTAATTTACAAGACAGGTATAATAATAAAAAATATTTGTCAAACTGCTTGTTAAAAAGATTTTTTAATCAAACTAATATACTCACAGAATCTTCTTTTGCCATTAAAGAACTACTGGATACATCTGTTGATACTTTAAATGGAATAAAACATCTTGGCATTGATATAACTTCTTGGGACGTTATTGTAATTTATGTTATGTGTTCAAAACTTGATAATGAATCACGAAAACTTTGGGAATCTAAAATTAGCAATTCACCTGATTTGCCAAAATTTTCTGAATTCAAAGAGTTTTTGGAGAGTCGTTTTCGGTCGTTGGAATTCTTGGACACTAAGTCAAAAATAAGTAAAACATCTTTTAATTTTAAACCCAAGGTTCATCATGTTATTAATGCCATAGAATCCAGTTCACAAACCAAAAGGGTGACGTGTCCTTTTTGCCAGGGCGACCACAATTTGCTAAAGTAGATGTAGATGCACGACGTAACTTTATACAATCAAGTGGGTTATGTTTTAATTATTTTGGTACCAACCACTCGATTAAGTATTGTCGTCTTAACGTTACTTGTCGTATATGCAGAAAGAAACACCACTCCTTATTACATGCTAAGTCTGTCTCAACTTCAGCCACGCCATACACAGAAACTAAGCCAGTGGCTGAGGCTAGCGCTACTGTTTCTAACAAAAACGTAGCGGAGGGTGAAGCCAATTACAGTCCAATTAATACATATTTCTCTAAGGAGAATATTCATACTGAAGTGTTGTTAGCAACGGCTGTTATCAAAGTAGAAGCTAAAAATAAATACTACCAATACTTGAGAGCTTTGATCGATCAAGGCTCTCAAGCATCATTTATTACAGAGTCAGCCGTGCAGTTGCTTGGCCTAAAGAAGATGCCTTCTGTAAACGTGATAACAGGATTAGGGAGAGAAACAGGTTCAGTCACATCGAAATTTATAGTTAGTTTTAGAATGCAATCTCTCTATAATCCAAACTTTACCACTCAAGTAACTGCTTATGTATTAAGTAAACTCACTTCATTTCTGCCTTCGAAGGAATTAAAGGATTACAGCTGGCCCAAAATTGAAAATTTACAATTAGCAGATCCTGACTTTGGTAGGCCAAATAAGATTGATATCTTATTAGGTGCAGAAATATATGGTCAAATAGTTGAAGAAGGTTTAATCAAAGGTCCTCCTGGAGCTCCAATAGCACAAAAAACATCTCTAGGATGGATTCTTTCAGGCCAAATACAACCAAAGTTGGATCCAATTCATTGTCACCATATAGCTATAAGCGTAGATTCGCATAACAATGACAGTGAATTAATTAGAAAGTTTTGGGAGATTGAGTCAGAATACAGCCATATTGATAAAAAGTGTATTTTGTCTGAAGAGGAAAAACGATGTCAAGAGTTTTATAAAAATACCACCTCCAGACATGCATCAGGGCGGTACATAGTCAAATTACCGTTCAAAGACGATGATCCTAAATGCAAATATGGCCATTCTGAACAGATTGCTACAAAGAGGTTTTATTTATTAGAAAAAAGGTTGTCTAAGGATCCAGATCTCAAATCAGAGTATTCAAGAGTAATTCATGAGTATTTAGATTTAAACCACATGCAAGAAGTACAAGCAGAACCACAGGTTGGGATCAAAGCTGTGTATCTTCCACACCACGCTGTAGTTAGAAATGATAAGACTACGACCAAGGTTCGTGTCGTTTTTGATGCGTCATGTCGTGGGAGTAACGACATTTCATTGAACAATGATTTAATGGTAGGTCCAAATCTTCAATCTGATCTTCGAACAATTATTATGAGATGGCGTCGTCATCCTATATGTTTAACGTCAGATATCGTCAAAATGTATCGCCAAGTAATGGTAGAAGAGAGCGATACTGAGTTTCAGCGGATTGTGTGGCGTGACTCTCCAAATGATGAATTAAAACATCTTAAATTATTACGTGTCACATTTGGTACAGCCTCAGCGCCGTATTTAGCAGTCAGAACGTTACAACAAGTAGCATATGATGAAGGAGGGAAATACCCTATGGCTTCTGGAACAGTTATTGACGATTTTTATATGGATGACTTGATGACGGGACACGAAACTGTGTCAGGTGCTTTTCAATTGTACCAAGAAATGAATGCTTTGCTCAAATTGGGAGGTTTTGAATTACAAAAATGGTCAAGCAATAATAAAGAGTTATTAGATAGAATGAGTGAAGAAAAGAATAAAGAAACAAAAAGTTTAGAAATAAAATGTGATCCCATTTTGAAAATTTTAGGCTTGATTTGGAATAGAGAAAAAGATCAGTTTGAGTATTCTGTGCAACTCCCTAATTTGAGCAAACCAATAACCAAAAGAAAAGTCATCTCTGACATATGAGTCATCTAGTTGCAAATCCCGCTAAAACGGTTTTTTTTCAAAAAATTAGCTGAGTATGACATTTCAAAGTACTCTTCGAATAGTACAAATCCGTAAATTTGTTCTTTATCAAACTCCGCTTTAAACGCCAGTAAAATGTGTTCTAATAACAGTGTTCGGTGCAAATGGCTCTAAAACGAAGTATGTGAGTTTCAAATTACTCTATAACAAATCCAACCAATGGCAGCCGGGCATTAGATCACGTGACACGACAAATTAGTATGGCCAATTCTGCTAACTGAGAGAGTTGTTGTTGTGGTTTTTTATTGTTTTTGTGCCGTTATAATGGAGGATTTACAAGAATTTATAAAAAAATCGGAGCCCGGTAAAGCACGCAAGAGATTAGTTAACAGATCAAAATGGAAACGTGAAGTACTACGTGAAAAAAGGTTGGTTTCTTTCTTCTACCATTTCGTCAACTGCCATTTTAAAAGTTGTTATGCAAAACAGAGCCATGAAAGTGGTTAAACATAAACATGCTTTGCTATAGTACAAAAAAATATGTTGTGTATTTGAATTGTATGTTTAATGCAAATAAAAATAAAGTAAAATATTGTTATGTAAGTTTTTTTATCTTTGTATACTCTATATAAAAAACTTAAACTTAAATTAATAAAATATGGATATGAAATAAAATAAAAAGGCATGTATTTGTTGTATGTTCGTTCAAATTGTTATATTGTAACAGAGCTTGCTTTTCGCCTACATACACAAGTTATTTTTGCAGTCAGGTTTTATTGTTTTTTTTTTGCTTGTCTGTTCATAATGTAGCAGAATTAGATTAAATTTGTCATAATACAAATGTAAATAAAGGGACATTTGTTTTTGTTTTAGATACAAACCAAATACGCTTCCAGAATTTCCGACATGTGGACACAGTCGTAAGGCATTTCAGTGTGCGAATTTAAGTTGCACAGAAATTCGAAAATTCCATCAGTCATTTTATAAACATTTCACAAAGATTTCACAAGATAATTTTATAATAAAACACTGTACTATCACAGCATCTAAAACCACGAAACTTGGTAGCAAGCGAAATCATTCCTTAAAATATTTTATTCGCAAGAAGTGTGGTAAGATGGTTCCTGTATTAAAAGGTGAAATTAATTAAATTTGCTATTATCCGCGAACTAATATTCTATGTATCCTCCGTGATGGTACCGAAAAGAGAGACGTCGGTTTAATAAATGGATTGGACTCACCGATGGTTCCGATCAAACGAAGACCCCAGCGGCACACTTATCCGCCCACATCCACCACACTTTTACAACCACGACCTCGCCGGCACCAATCACAAAAGCACACAATTCATGTACGTACTCAACGCACGTTTCACTTCGAAACCGAAGCATCTTCAGGAGAAACGAACACTACCTCACTCTACGCGAGTGTAAGTAATACTGATTCGCGCCGGTGTTTGACGCGCTTTTTATTCTATTCGCAAAGTGTGGCCAGCCCAAACGCTCTTTTGTAACAGGGGTGAATTTGAAAGATTTATTTGTTCGTTTAACAATTTGATTGAACCGTTATTATGTTTTATGATCTCTAACTGCTCTAATATATTTAATTTTAAACCCTTATCACACGTATGTAATACTTCAAAAGTATGATTCGCTGTTAAACTATGACCGGTTTCTAAAAGGTGTTTAGCAAAATGAGACTTATCGGGATGTTTATTTTTAAAGGCGGATATGTGTTCTTTATAACGTGACTCGAAATTTCGACCGGTTTGACCGATATACACGCTACTACATTCGGAACAACGTAATTTATAAACTCCAGATTTATTATTATTATGTGTTTTGTCCTTTCCATTACATAATATGTTTCGTAGGGAATTATGTGTTTTAAATGCTACGTTGATATTATTACGTTTTAAACATTTATGTATTTTTTCCGAATCGCGACCAAAATACGTTAGACTAGATTTAAACTTAAACTCTTTTTTGGGTGGTACCGCATAAAGTAATGTTCTAATTTTTTGTGTTTCTTTCTTTTTTATTAAACTTTTAATTAAATTACAACTATATCCGTTTGAAACCGCCATTTTAAAAATTGTATTGAGCTCTTCGTTATAACTCTCTCTACTAAGTGGTAAAGTTGTTAATCTGTGTATGTAACTATTAAACGCGGCTATTTTGTGTTGCCATGGGTGGCAGGATGACGCGGGTATTGTAATATCTGTGTATGTCGGTTTACGGAAAATCCCAAAGTGGTGTTTATCATTTTGTTTTGTTATTGTTAAATCTAAGAAATTTATTGAATTTTCCTTTTCTAATTCTAGTTTAAACTTTATTTTTGGGTGTTTTTTATTTAAATTTTTTACAAAAAGATCTAGTTGTCTGTCCGTACCGGTCCAACACATAATAATATCGTCAACGTAACGGTAATAATATAATATATACTGATGACCTACAATATTTAGTTTTTCAAAATTATCCATAAAAAATTCTGCCATTAATGGACTTAAAGGAGAACCCATAGCTAGACCTTCTTTCTGGATGTATATATCTTCGTTAAATTTAAAATAATTTTGACTCATACATATCTTAGTTAATTCTACCACCTCATTTATTTCCGCTGGAATTAAACGTTGTTTTTCTAACATTTTCGACATTATATTTATACTTTCGTCAGAGGGAACATTAGTGAATAAACTTTCTACGTCTAACGACAATAGTCTAGCATTGCGAGGAAGAACTATGTCCTTAATTTTATTAACCAGTTGAAGACTGTTTTTTAAACTATAAGTTGGTTTAAAATTTGTTTTTGCTTTAATAATTACATTTAATGACTTTGATAACTCGTATGCGGGGGCCCTAACATACGAAACGATTGGACGTATTGGACAACCATCTTTGTGAATTTTCGGTAAACCGTATAATAATGGTGAACGAGGATTCATTTCGATTACTCTTTCTTGGGATGAAGTTGTTTGGAATAGATATTTTGAACTTTTCAATGTATTACGAATTTGTTTAGAAAACTTATTTGTAGGGTCGTACGATAACCGAGTGAAATCCTCACCTGAGATTACGTCGTTAACTTTATTATTATAATTATCGCGATCTAAAACAACAACAGTATTACCTTTATCTGCTTTTGATACTACTAAATTATTATCTGATATTTTATTTTTTAAAGATTTAATTGTAGCTATTTCTGCATTAAATTTTTGTGAAATGGGAATATTTTTTATTTGGTGGGCAACGACACCCTTAATTATATTATCCTTTTTATTTAACACTATTGCCATTTCCGCGTCAACCGCTAAGGTTTCTAATGATTTTTTGGTCAAGTTTGGAGTTGGGCTATACTTAAGTCCTTTTTCTAAAATTGACATTTCGGACTGAGTAAAACGGATATCGGAAAGATTTTTTACCCGCGGGTGAAAATTATGATTATTAATTATATTATTCGAACTATTATCACTATTATTACGCGAAAATTCGGTAAGATTATTAACACGATTGTCAAAATTTTGAGAATTGGGTATATTGTATGTATTATTATAATTTTTATTACGCGACGCATTACGAGTAAGAGAATTAAGTTTTCTAAGCTGAATCAAGTATTTACGGTGAGCTTCTTGTGACGCAAAATCTCTCGCTTTTTGGTCTAACAGATCAAATTCAATATTATGTAATGAAAAGGAAAGCTCTGAATAAAGAATTTTGAGATGAGATTTTAAATTATCCCTTACTGTAAACCAATGTCGTGATTCCTCATTTAACCATATACGTTCTGCCTTTCGCAAAGCTATTCTAGCGGTTTGACTATGTGTATTGGAACGGACATTTATGTAGTTTGGAATGACGTTTAAATGTTTACATTGTTGATTGAACCAAACGTTTTGGACGGCCACACGATGTAACTTAGTTAATTTTATGTAGATTTTTGCCTGTTCGGTAATGCTAACCGTTTTAAGATATTTTATTGATTCAGGCGTTACTTTGCGGAAATCCATTATTAAAAGGTGAAATTAATTAAATTTGCTATTATCCGCGAACTAATATTCTATGTATCCTCCGTGATGGTACCGAAAAGAGAGACGTCGGTTTAATAAATGGATTGGACTCACCGATGGTTCCGATCAAACGAATATTAAACCGACGTCTCTCTTTTCGGTACCATCACGGAGGATACATAGAATATTAGTTCGCGGATAATAGCAAATTTAATTAATTTCACCTTTTAATAATGGATTTCCGCAAAGTAACGCCTGAATCAATAAAATATCTTAAAACGGTTAGCATTACCGAACAGGCAAAAATCTACATAAAATTAACTAAGTTACATCGTGTGGCCGTCCAAAACGTTTGGTTCAATCAACAATGTAAACATTTAAACGTCATTCCAAACTACATAAATGTCCGTTCCAATACACATAGTCAAACCGCTAGAATAGCTTTGCGAAAGGCAGAACGTATATGGTTAAATGAGGAATCACGACATTGGTTTACAGTAAGGGATAATTTAAAATCTCATCTCAAAATTCTTTATTCAGAGCTTTCCTTTTCATTACATAATATTGAATTTGATCTGTTAGACCAAAAAGCGAGAGATTTTGCGTCACAAGAAGCTCACCGTAAATACTTGATTCAGCTTAGAAAACTTAATTCTCTTACTCGTAATGCGTCGCGTAATAAAAATTATAATAATACATACAATATACCCAATTCTCAAAATTTTGACAATCGTGTTAATAATCTTACCGAATTTTCGCGTAATAATAGTGATAATAGTTCGAATAATATAATTAATAATCATAATTTTCACCCGCGGGTAAAAAATCTTTCCGATATCCGTTTTACTCAGTCCGAAATGTCAATTTTAGAAAAAGGACTTAAGTATAGCCCAACTCCAAACTTGACCAAAAAATCATTAGAAACCTTAGCGGTTGACGCGGAAATGGCAATAGTGTTAAATAAAAAGGATAATATAATTAAGGGTGTCGTTGCCCACCAAATAAAAAATATTCCCATTTCACAAAAATTTAATGCAGAAATAGCTACAATTAAATCTTTAAAAAATAAAATATCAGATAATAATTTAGTAGTATCAAAAGCAGATAAAGGTAATACTGTTGTTGTTTTAGATCGCGATAATTATAATAATAAAGTTAACGACGTAATCTCAGGTGAGGATTTCACTCGGTTATCGTACGACCCTACAAATAAGTTTTCTAAACAAATTCGTAATACATTGAAAAGTTCAAAATATCTATTCCAAACAACTTCATCCCAAGAAAGAGTAATCGAAATGAATCCTCGTTCACCATTATTATACGGTTTACCGAAAATTCACAAAGATGGTTGTCCAATACGTCCAATCGTTTCGTATGTTAGGGCCCCCGCATACGAGTTATCAAAGTCATTAAATGTAATTATTAAAGCAAAAACAAATTTTAAACCAACTTATAGTTTAAAAAACAGTCTTCAACTGGTTAATAAAATTAAGGACATAGTTCTTCCTCGCAATGCTAGACTATTGTCGTTAGACGTAGAAAGTTTATTCACTAATGTTCCCTCTGACGAAAGTATAAATATAATGTCGAAAATGTTAGAAAAACAACGTTTAATTCCAGCGGAAATAAATGAGGTGGTAGAATTAACTAAGATATGTATGAGTCAAAATTATTTTAAATTTAACGAAGATATATACATCCAGAAAGAAGGTCTAGCTATGGGTTCTCCTTTAAGTCCATTAATGGCAGAATTTTTTATGGATAATTTTGAAAAACTAAATATTGTAGGTCATCAGTATATATTATATTATTACCGTTACGTTGACGATATTATTATGTGTTGGACCGGTACGGACAGACAACTAGATCTTTTTGTAAAAAATTTAAATAAAAAACACCCAAAAATAAAGTTTAAACTAGAATTAGAAAAGGAAAATTCAATAAATTTCTTAGATTTAACAATAACAAAACAAAATGATAAACACCACTTTGGGATTTTCCGTAAACCGACATACACAGATATTACAATACCCGCGTCATCCTGCCACCCATGGCAACACAAAATAGCCGCGTTTAATAGTTACATACACAGATTAACAACTTTACCACTTAGTAGAGAGAGTTATAACGAAGAGCTCAATACAATTTTTAAAATGGCGGTTTCAAACGGATATAGTTGTAATTTAATTAAAAGTTTAATAAAAAAGAAAGAAACACAAAAAATTAGAACATTACTTTATGCGGTACCACCCAAAAAAGAGTTTAAGTTTAAATCTAGTCTAACGTATTTTGGTCGCGATTCGGAAAAAATACATAAATGTTTAAAACGTAATAATATCAACGTAGCATTTAAAACACATAATTCCCTACGAAACATATTATGTAATGGAAAGGACAAAACACATAATAATAATAAATCTGGAGTTTATAAATTACGTTGTTCCGAATGTAGTAGCGTGTATATCGGTCAAACCGGTCGAAATTTCGAGTCACGTTATAAAGAACACATATCCGCCTTTAAAAATAAACATCCCGATAAGTCTCATTTTGCTAAACACCTTTTAGAAACCGGTCATAGTTTAACAGCGAATCATACTTTTGAAGTATTACATACGTGTGATAAGGGTTTAAAATTAAATATATTAGAGCAGTTAGAGATCATAAAACATAATAACGGTTCAATCAAATTGTTAAACGAACAAATAAATCTTTCAAATTCACCCCTGTTACAAAAGAGCGTTTGGGCTGGCCACACTTTGCGAATAGAATAAAAAGCGCGTCAAACACCGGCGCGAATCAGTATTACTTACACTCGCGTAGAGTGAGGTAGTGTTCGTTTCTCCTGAAGATGCTTCGGTTTCGAAGTGAAACGTGCGTTGAGTACGTACATGAATTGTGTGCTTTTGTGATTGGTGCCGGCGAGGTCGTGGTTGTAAAAGTGTGGTGGATGTGGGCGGATAAGTGTGCCGCTGGGGTCTTCGTTTGATCGGAACCATCGGTGAGTCCAATCCATTTATTAAACCGACGTCTCTCTTTTCGGTACCATCACGGAGGATACATAGAATATTAGTTCGCGGATAATAGCAAATTTAATTAATTTCACCTTTTAATAATGGATTTCCGCAAAGTAACGCCTGAATCAATAAAATATTTTAAATGGTTCCTGTATGCCAAGAAACCTTTACTAAGGCATTGTGTGTGAAGAAAGACCGTATACAGGGAGTTATGCGAAGATTTTATGAAAAGGAGGAACTGGCAAAAGAGCGTAGGGGTGGAGACCGTAAAAGCCAAAAGTTTGAAGAGAAAAGAAAAGCAGTACAAGCATTTATCGAGTCATTTAAAGCAACTGAAAGCCACTATTGCCGGTCAAAAACTATGAGAAGAATGTACCTGGCCCCTGAACTAAATATAAAAAAGCTTTGGAGGATGTATAACAAGGACCATCCATCCTTAGAAGTAAAACAGCATTTTTTTAGAAATATATTTAATACTTGCTATAATATTGGTTTCGGTACACCTAGGTCTGATGTATGTTCAACTTGCCTGCTGTTAGATGAGCGCATTAAAAAAGAATCAAACCTTGAAAACAAAAATAAATTGATGACTGAAAAGAGTTCACCGTTTGAGGTTCAAGGCCTTCTACGAGATATTGCAAGAGCAAAGACCTGACCTACTAACAATAAGCTTTGACTGCCAAAAGAATTTAGCACTGCCTAAAGTGCAAGATCAATCAGCCTACTATAGCCGGCAAATAAATTTTTACAACTTTACTATAGTAGTTGGTAACTCTAAAGCAAAATTAAACAAGGAAAACATATTTGCATATACCTGGAATGAAACCATGCACAACAAAGGTAGTAATGAAATCATTTCAGCAGTTCATCATTTTTTGACTAATTTAGATATCAACGAAAATATCAAAGTCTTAAGAATAGTAGCAGATGGCTGTTCAGGTCAAAACAAAAATTCCGGTATGGTAGCCATGCTTGGAAAGTGGTTAACAACAGAAACACCCAGACACATCAAAAAGGTAGAAATAATTTTTCCTGTAGTAGGGCATTCTTTCATTCCGCCCGACCGTGTATTTGCTCAAATAGAAAAAGATTTAAAAAGACGTGAAGTCATTGCATCACCTGAAGAATATCATGAAATTATTGATCAATATTGTACAACGACTGCTTTGGATGCAATTACCGTACGAGATTGGAAATCAGCCTACGCCCCAATCATCAAACCAACCACTAGCTGGCATGTACAGTTCCAAAAGTGTAAAAGGTTTTTATTGACACGTTCCCAAACGAACAATTTATTACTTCAAGGAGAGCTGTCATATAAAATTGACATTAACGCGAAGAAGACCATAACAAAGAAAACTAAAAGCATCACAATGTTAAATCCAGGTGTTATTCAAGCAAACCAGATAATTCCGAAGAAAGCAAAGATTGTAGATGTTTCCAATCTACTAAAAAAACATTATGGAGAACAATGGAGGGACATTGAAACATTAGCGTTTTATAAAAGAGTGGAAGACCGACGGCCTACTGAGCAGGGAAATAGTGACGAAGATGCAGCAGAGACACCAAGCGACCTCTGTGAAGAGGGCTTTGACGATATTAACCTAATAGTATAAATTAACTAACCGATTTTTTTATATGATAAATTTTGTGTCTGACTACCAACTCACGTCTTTTTTATTTTCCATGACAAATTATAATGTTGATTATATTGCTCTTCTGTAATTTTATTTACTACCTTCCCAGCTGTTGTTGCATAACATTGACCATCACCACGTATTAGGTCAGTTTCAAATCCCGCTATTTCGTTAAGCTCAGTTGCAAATGCCCCTATAGTACATCAGTGAGTTTCAAAATCCGCTATCTTCGAATTTAAAACCTGTTTTATCTAATTGTTTTAATAGTAATGACATTTTTTACGTTTGGTTATCGTGTGTATCTTTTATTTCAATAGAACTAAACAAAAATCATATAATAATATGAGGTTATTATTGTCTCAGATGTTTTTTTTCGTTTACGCAAATTTTCGTTAAATCATTTTAGAGGGATTTGCAACTAGATGACTCATATGTCGATTGTTCGATCCATTAGGGTGGATAGCACCCACTATAATAATGGCAAAGATAATGATCCAAAAAATTTGGATTTCAGGAGTGGGTTGGGATGACCCATTACCATCAAACCTGCTTGACGAATGGTTTGCTTATAGATCGAATCTATTACAGCTGACAGGATTTACTTTGCCTCGTTGGATTCACACCAACTCAGAAAATAAATTAGTTGAGTTACATGGTTTCAGTGATGCATCTAATTACGCATACGCTGCAGTTGTATACATACGTGTTATTGATTGTAACGATACGGTACAGGTAAATCTAGTCACCTCAAAAACTAAAGTAGCGCCTGTTAAACAAATCACCACGCCTCGTCTAGAACTATGTGGAGCAGTGTTGACTGCCAAGTTACTTAAGGAAGTAGGCGAAACTTTGAATGTACCAAGGAAAAATATTTATGCATGGACAGACTCATCAGTAGTTTTGGCCTGGATAAGTAGCCATCCTTGCAAATGGCAAACTTTTGCAGCCAACAGGGTGTCCAATATACTCAGTATAATGGATAGCTCTCAATGGTCACATGTCAAATCAAAGGATAATCCTGCAGACAGTGCTTCCAGAGGTATCAAAGCGTCAGATCTCATCAACTTAAGGTTATGGAAGGAAGGTCCAGATTGGTTAAAAAAGAAAGATATCGATTACAACAGACCAAAGGGAATAGAAACAAGGCTAGAGGAGAAGTCAAAGAAAGTATGTCATGTAGGAGTTATTGTAGAGGAAGAATTATGGACAAGATTCTCGTCCTTAAAAAGGTCAAAACGAGTGATTTCGTGGGTTAGAACATGGTTATTAGTATTACATCGAGTGAATAATAATAAAATTAAAAGAACACCTTGGTTGACTAGCATGGAATTCAAAGACGCTCTAAATATTTATATAAAATATTGCCAGATCCAGTATTTTCAAGACAATATTAAAGAACTATCAAAATCAAATGCAGCGAACAAAAGAAAAAAAATAATAATGAAATGGCTCTATGACTTAATAACAGATAAACATTCTGGTATCGACGAGGTTACCCGTGTTGTTAGTTTCAATGCAAGGTTGTTATTATAAAGAGGCCTGTATCAAGGCTCTGTATTTTGCCTGTGGCTAAATAAAGATAGAGTGAGTATGTTAGGTTGAGTTTATATCTGATTTAAATGGAGTCAAATGAGTTATTTTATTGACTTTTGTATTTTTCCTTTCAACTGTATTCAGTTATTTATCTTTCATAGTTTTAGGTTTCAAAGCAATGTTAACATTTAGTATAGTATTTCGACTTATAGCTTATATTGTGTGTTAGTTTGTCATAATTTTTACTTTACTTAATTTAATTTATATCCAAGCTGTAAAATTTATGCTGTTAATACGTTCTACATTCCCACGGGAAATATTTGATACAATTACTAAATGTTTAGTATTCTGTAATTTGAAGGAGAATTTGTAATTATAATTATAGCATGGTGGGCGGTTATGTCTAATGGAAAGGACAAAATGTTGTCCTTGGTGGGCGGCATGTTTGATGTTAAGTTGTTGTCTTAAAATAATAGATGTCGCTGAGCAATATTACATCGTGGTAGTATTTTGTATAGTTTATATTAATATTAGTGATACATTTCATTGTTATGTTGCTTACGCCCTCCTGGTGGCAGACTGTTGTATTAAACGATAGTTATTGAAACCAGTGTTTTTTTGAAGTAAAAGGCATCGGCTTGGTCCTCAAACAACTGTCATTAGGCATTTTCAACCAACGAAAAAAACAGTGGAGATGAATTTATGTAATATTTTTGAAATCGATAACACTTGAATATGAAAATCAATTTGTGTCCAAACATTTGTACCTAATAAATTTTGTAATGTATGATTGCCCACCAACTTCTCAAGAATTTGAAGATATATCGATAAGATTTTTTTCTTTTCGCTTAAAAAAGTCCAAATTTCATCTAATTGATTAAGTAGTTTTGAGATATGGGTATAGTTGAAATATATGAAGTCAACTTCATTTTTAAAAATATTTTTATTATGTAATACCCACATTCTTGTAGTCATGTTAATGGTTGTCACTTATGCTGGAGCGGCAATTGCATCTATCGTCACAATGACACGATAAATGCAGATATGATCGACTATTATCACATACATTCTGGACTGCGTGTTCCTTAGCGTGCATATAACTTAGGGACAATATACGCAAGTGCGGCTCCAGCATTATAAGGTAGTCATTGGAATATATTACATGAGTTTTATTGTGCTTAACAATTTAATATGGCTTTCAAGAAATGTCTGTATCTAACAAACCAAATTTAAAAAAAAGAATAAGTTACCTTGGTTCTGGTTACCCCAGTTGCCCCAGCCTCCCCATCCGCTGGCCCACTGGTTCCAGCCTGGCTGATTCTGGTTTTGGTTTTGACCTTGGTTTTGATTTTGGTTCTGGCTAGCCGGTTGATTTTGGCTCGCCTTCTGAACCTGGTTCTGGTTCTGATTGGAGGTGTTATCCTGTTAACAATACAATATATTTAATAACATAATAATATAGACATCTAATTCAACATAACCGAAATTGAAACCAATATTTGTTGTCATTTACTGGTGTAAAAGAAACAAAGCAAATACGATGTAACTTTGACCATGTTTGCTTGGTTAATGACGTGCGTAATATATTTTGAAGCACTAGTCGTAAGACCTAGTTTCTATTTAATTTAGTTTAAACAAACCATGAGTAGACAGCTTTCTGGTGGCTGAATATAATGTATGTATTGGTTTCAACATCTATATGAAAAGGGAGCAATGGTTACATAACCGTTTGTGACAAAAATAACAATGGCTCTCCCGGTGTGCCCACAGAAGTGAAAATTTAAACATTTCACCATTGTATGTATTTTGATTTGGACATCCTTTCTGCCACCTTCCCCTTCCTTCCCTCTAACTTCCTGTTACTTCCCCCCTATAAGTTCTTTGCCGCTGTATTTATCTATTTATGTACAGTAGCGGTACGAATAGATTCGTCAGTTTTCAAACTGATTCATTAACAAGCTGCGAGCACATATGACTTTTTGAAAATTTGTCGATAACGATTGTTCGATATCATGGTTCAGATTTGCTTGCATCAACACTATTTTTTTATTTTATCTTGTGTAAATGATTATTATCTAAAAAGATGCTTATGTTTTTTATAATTAAAACCTTTTAATTGTATTGACCCGACATTAATAATTATGATACAACTATTGTCATGGTTAATGTCACCGTTGCTATTTCTAGATTTCTAGTTATTAAATATTTTATTGCAAAATATGTTTGTCATAAATATAATATCCTTTATTTTCGTAGTGTCTAATAATAACGCCGAGACCTTTAAGAATTAAAGAACGAGCAGCAATAATTGATGCAATAATTATTGTTAGATAAACTTTATTTGATAGAAAACGTCACATTTATTTAATGTTAGTAAAAGTGTTTTTTGTACTGGTATGTTGGCATGATTGATTCGTACACTCGTGCAAGCGAAACTAAACCTTAAGGTGATGAGCCTATTTATACCGTGACTATACATACACAATATATGTACACATCATATGTCCTGAGTTCTATGGTTTCCCCTTTTCACACGCACTTGTAATATAATTGTATTATTATTGTATATTATTTAATTTTTTATCTAACACTACATATTTTTTCTTTTAATATAATTGAATTTTTACTTCTAACTTTAAGCTAACTGTATAAGCTGTCTATAATTGGGAAGGCACTACCAATGCTCATTACGTATTACATAAAAATCAGAGATGAAGTCAGTTTTATACGGTGATTCGGAGCGATAGTTTGAACGATCAGTGTGATATGGAAAGTGTATTAGTTTAGTGATTCGGATAGTCGGTTAACTTTAGTGTTTAAATAGTGAGTGTTATTGGTGTTCGTTAGTGTATTTAGGTATTGCGTTGTAGCGTATTGTACATTTTTGTGGTAAATGCATGGTTTTAATATACAGTACCCGGCGATAAATATTGCACATCGACCTTTGGAAAGAGACAATCGGCTAATTTCGGCTTCGTAGAGCGTTATCTCTGTCGCACAAAATACAAACAGTCCGGTACCTATTAGGAGCTGTTAAAACAAGTATGATTTGCTTCTTTTGATATTTTTATTCTTTGTATAAAATACACTAATTTTTCTATAAGTGATGGCTTTAGGTTGGGGTAAAATAAAATAAAAAAACATTTTTACATTATGTTTACGTATTTAATTATTTTGGAACATTACAGCTTTAGTGTACATAATAAACACCATTATACCTATTGCTAAAATGAGACATTGCAATAAAAATAATAATAATTCTAATTCTCAATTACTTCCATTTCACTATCTGTGCTCTCAAAGAGGTCAATATCACTGTCACTATCAGCCGTATTTATTACTAATCTATCAGTGTAATTGTCTAAACTGTGTTGAATGCTTCTATATTCATTCTCACATTTGATTGCATGATCGCAAACCTTTTTCCACTCTTCAGCGCCGATCATGTTTACTTTTTCAGTCAATAATGTTTTTACTGTAGTTAAGTTCATACCCACATTTCTAGAGGCTACATAGCCTTTCAGTTGAGACCATATATTTTCAATTGGATTAAAATCCGGATGATATGGTGGCAATCGCAACACAGTGTGCCCATGTTCGGCAAGTATTTTGTCCACAGAAAACTCTGTATACCTCTCCTTGTGCTGACATATAATAGCGTAAATCTGGGTTTTTGTAAACATAATGTAAAAATGTTTTTTTATTTTATTTTACCCCAACCTAAAGCCATCACTTATAGAAAAATTAGTGTATTTTATACAAAGAATAAAAATATCAAAAGAAGCAAATCATACTTGTTTTAACAGCTCCTAATAGGTACCGGACTGTTTGTATTTTGTGCGACAGAGATAACGCTCTACGAAGCCGAAATTAGCCGATTGTCTCTTTCCAAAGGTCGATGTGCAATATTTATCGCCGGGTACTGTAAGTGTTATTTTATTGCACAATACGAACACTAAACCAGTAGCAGTATAGCAGTACGTGGTGGTGGTGCAAGTACCGGGTTGTTCCTGGCGGGCGCGGCGGGCGCGGGGCGCGGGCCGGGGCGCGCGGGCGGCGCCGCGGCCGAGCCGCGCTGCCACGACCCCGACCCGCCGCCACCACCGCCACCTCCGCCGCCCATGCCGCCGCCTCCGCCGCCGCCCATGCCGCCGCCACCGCCCATGCCGCCGCCTCCGCCCATGCCGCCACCATCGCCGCCGCCTCGCCCGCCGCCACCGCCGCCGCCGCCCATACCCATACCGAGGTTACCTGTTTACAGTGAAATTGATTAAATTTGCTATTTTCCGCGAACCGTTCTACGTATCCGCGATGCCACCGATTTAATTAATAAATAAAATTCATCAATGGTCCCACATCCTGACCTATCCTCCTACATTCTGACCCACTTCAGTAGCAAACACAAAAATACAATTTACGCACTCAACGCACGTGTCATTTCGAAACCGAAGCATCTTCAGGAGAAACGCACCCTACCTCAATCGACGCGAATATAAATTTGCTTAGTCACTCACGTTGAGCAAATTTATTAATTTTACCTTTTTAATTATGAATTTCCGGGAAGTAACGCCTTAACCAATATATTTTATTACTGATATACAAATAACGCCGCTTTAACCTGACTGCATTTTGTATCATCTACATATTGATATATGAAGCAAAAACTTTGTATCCCTTTTTAAGACACTCGAATGGTGGAGTACAAATTTTCACTGAGGAGAACTGCAGAAACTTATTATCCGCTAGCCTATTAACCAATCAAATCATTCATAATCACTACAAACTTGGCTTTCTAATTATCACACTTACCAAGCTTAATCTACCATTTATGATTACCAGTATACAGTTCAATTTCTGATTCTCAAAACAATTGAATCTGTGATTTCATTATCTGAGAGTACCATTATTCAGTGTCACCATCTATTTCTACTATTTATTTAACTATTTCTACCACTGCAACTGAAGTGCTTATCATTGATTTCTCTCAGTTTGGAGAATGGTAATGTATCTTACATATGTCTTTACCACGGATTAAATGGATACGCCTTTCAAGACAATTTCGTAGTTTGTCAGTGTAACTTGCATTTACGTACAGAAATACAGAGTTATACTGCTTACCGATGAAATAAAATCACTTCATGGGTAATTCTTAAAGCTTGTCACTTTATTCGTTACGATAAAACAGACAAGGTTTATTTGTAATTTTTCACAATATATCTATAAAACTAGCTGTACCCGCGACTTCGTTCGCGTTTGGCCATCCTTGCAGAGTAATTATTAGTAATTGACCACAGTATTTCTTGTATTCAGCAATACTTTGGACGGCGAAGCACTTTTATCAAAGGAGAAATATTAAGAAAGGATTCTTTTAGTGTGGATTTGAAAACACGTTCAATTTGATAACGACCCTTGTGCCTTATAGGGCTTTAAGCAGTGTTTAACTGAAGTCACCTCGCCTTTTATTTTCTACAGTCATGCTTGCAGTTTTATTTGCCTGACTTTATATACTCATTCCATATGACTAAATTTGACTAAAGATCATTTTTACAAAACCTATTTTTTATTGGGAGAAAGATCACACACCGTGAAGAAAAAGTCTTTAACGGTATTGTCATTTTTAAGCATGGCTGGGGCTATCCTTCCACCGGATAAAAAAGATTGAAGGTGAAATTATCAGCTTGTACCTAGGTTCTTAATGGGCAACGATGATTATTCAAGCTAGTTTGAAATTTGTGGCGTATGTCTGATAAATAACAATATCTGACTCCTTTGCAGTAGGCTAAATTTGACGACAGACTTATTAGTCAGGGAGAAATAAATAGTATTTGCCTGCAGTAAAGGTTATAATTGCAATGTTATTATTATTAAGCATAATATCTTGACCGTGTAGGAGGTTAGGAACATTTTGTTTAAAACAATTAAAAAACGGCTTTTTGCAATTTTTTGCCAATATTTCGTAAAATATAATATAAACATGTTTTTTTAATTATCTATAGGGAAACGCTTGACCACGATCTCGCCTGATGGTAAGCTAAGATGCGGCCTAAGATAAAACGCGCTTCTCTAGAAAGTACCTGTTCACTCTTCTCTTGAAGATCCCCAAATTGTACTCGACGGGGAGCACAGATTTAGGAAGCATGTTTCAGTCCTTTGCGGTTCGAATGAAGAATCTTAAGTCTAACCGCTTTGTCCGGGCATGTGGAATGTCCACCATATTATGGCGATGCCTAGAATCTGTGCGCCTCAACGATCGATAGCATGTATATTAACGTATTTGGTCTATAAAAATTCACTTAGTGGTAGGCTATTGTGAAAATTTGCAATATTTGTTTTTATGTCGCAAAATTAGCATTCAACGTAAAAAGGTAAACTTTTCAAAATTATGTAAATCCTAAAATTATCAAATATTCTAATAAGATATCGACATGAGAGAAAAAGTAATCAAAATGTATTTATAATAATTTTATGTAGTGAATATAAAAATCTGTAATACGGTTGACCCTTCTTGCCATCCCTGAAACTTCCCGCTTCATTGCCGCATAAGCTAAAAGAAGCAAAAACTATACCTAAGTATAGATTGTTGAGTTCGAAGAGTTCAAAAAATCTGGTTTGTAAAAATGATATTTAGGAAATTAATGGTTGAAAAATATACATCATATTTTTTTTAAATTGATGATCGATTGTGATCTTTTGAATGGCATTCCACGCAATTTTTAACTCAAAATTGTTTTAATAGCTGAAAAATCGATATGTTAAGAAATCTCAAAGAAATGTAAAAAAAAACTTTTCTTTTTAAATTTTTTTCATTGACAAATCCCAAATAAATCAAACAATTTTGATCCAATTTCCAGTATTTGGCGCAGTTTTTTAGAGGGAAACTCTAATTCGATTTTTATATCAATCGGTATATAAACCTGAAAGTTATTTAAACAATATATAATAAGTTTACTGTATACCGACCGATTGATATAAAAATCGAAAGTCTAATTCGATATTTTATATTAATCAGTATATAAACCTGAAAGTTATTCAAACAATATGTAGTAAGTTTACTGTAAACAACGTAATTTTATTGTTTGAAAAGCTGTAACTTTTGAAAATTTGATTCGATTTTGATATTTGAAACGGCATTCAATCTAGTTTTTTAGTACTAAAAGATTAAATCTTCTGCAATATTTAATGATTAGTTAAAAAATTTCGAAATTATGCCGAAAAAATACTTTTGCAAAATTTTTCGTCGACTATAAACTCCCGAACGGATAAATAAATTTGATGCAATTTAAGCATTCGTCATAGTTTTTTGAGATGTAAAGCTGATTAAATTTTGTACTCTGTCGGTACATTAATCTGGAAATTGTGTTAAAAAAATACTGTTTCGCCAAAAACGTATGTGAGGTTTTTTCAAAATTTCTCAAAATATCCTTGACTGAATTGGTTAAAATTTTCAGGAAGTCTAAGTTGAGTCCAGTCGAATCCTGTTAACCGCGTTTCGATCGGTCAAGTCGTTCAAAGTTTTGAGATGTTTACATACACACATACACATACACACACACACGCATACGCACACACACACGCGCGTCATCATGAAAGTAGTCGAAAAAGGTTCCTAGGACCTCAAAACGTGGAGACTGGTGAACACTCGATTTTCGTAAATCGGGGTAAAATCAGTAACTTCCTTATCTAGACACGTAGCGGGAAGTTAAAAATATATACCTAGTTAGAAAGATGAAAAGTTATTTATTCAGGTTTATTTTTTTGAATCATTTTTATTTAAGGAACTTTTTGTAGCGGGAAGTATAAAAATAAAATAATTAACACATGGCTTTATGGTTTGTTATTAATAAAAAACAAAATAGCTTTTGACTAAGAAGCTTATCTTTTTTTATTGAAAACGATTTGCAGTAAAAAATCTTGTTGCACTTTTCTTAAATTTATTATTATTTTTAAGTCTCTAAAAGATGTTTTTGATGTAAATTTGTATAATTTTCAATAAGCCAGATAAACAGTCAAGGGTTTTTTAATTAATAACAAACTACTCTGCCTCGTGGTCTTGGGATAGCCTATTGGGCTTAGATCGTGAGGTCGTGTTATTGTGATATTTTCGAGGATTTTCTCGAAAATCTAAAATCTCAGTAGCAACTTGAAGACTGGCGAAGTGGTGTATTACCACTCCCGTGCCTCGGATGAGCACGTAAAACTGTCGGTCCCGGTTATCGCTAAAAATAGTCGATAATCGTTAGCGTGTCGGTATATGCGGCGATGAGGATTACCATTTATATCACCAACGGACAAACCGGTGAAACGCGGTGAAGCGGAAAGTCAACAGACGTTCGGTTTACTCTGCCTACCTCGCAAGGGAACCGGGAGTGATGATACTTCAATAAAAAACAACAAAGCCACGTATTTTATTTCTCACATTTTTGATTTTCGATTCTCACAAATAAAGGAAAGTTACGTAACTTTTTATTGAATTTGTTTTGATGAAGTTATCTATGTCTAAAGTTTTTTCTGTAATATGGTGATCTTATCCAGGCCCGAAGTTATAAGTACATGTTCGTATATTCTACTTAACAATTTTTTAAAAAGTATTTTGGAGTCTGACTTTAATGAGTACACTAAGTAGTTTAGGCACTCCATCTACACTTCGCAGAAATTTTATTCATTTTCAAAGAATTTTGAAATATTCACCGTGTTGTTAAGTGATCCGGTGTCATCGTTGACCATATGAGGTCCCGGGTTCGATTCCCGGGTCGGGCAAAACAAAACGTGTTTTTAACTTTTCTGATAAAACAACATTGCCCGGGATTGAAAAGGACCCGGTTGGCAATAGGCTTCCCACCTATCACATTGTGTGAGATGGTATATATGGCTAATCGTGGGTACACTTCTTGTACCTCTGCCTACGTATTCCGGGTATGGGCGGTTAGATACTTTTTTTACCCTTTTTTACGTTATGCAATGTAAAAACAAAATAGTGAATTTTCCCAATAGCCTATCCTTACGTAAAATTTTGTAAAAAACAAATTCTATTAGTATACTTAATGTCGATTAGATGCATATTTTCTGAGATATTGGCAAGAAACTGAAAAATGACCTGTTTTATTTTCAAATGTATTATAATTCTTATATAAATAAATAAAATGTTTAGGTTTACATTTTACACATATTTTATTCATTTTTAGGCTAGTAAAAATGCATTTATAACATTTTAATAAAACAGTATACATTCTAGAACTGATTCTCTCGGGTTATGTCCATTACACAAATACTATGAAATGATAACGCTAACTTATAATGAGCCGTGCGTTCAAAGGTTTTGTATTCATTCCGGGTGTCACGTTCAACTGGACATTCCATCCGAAACCGTTGAAACTTGCGATGTCTGTAACTTCTAAATTATAAAACTCATGACCTTGAAATTTATAAGGGATAATCTTTATAGTAGTTACTTTTGAACAAAAAAATAATAAAGGATTTCGGATGATAGGTTAATGAATTAAAGCTAAATATACGTTTTTATTTTCATCCCCTATCCCAAGAGAACCGTGCTGAATTTTGGGATAAAAAATATCCTATAACCTTCTTCGGAGTATGAACTTTAATCGTGCTAAATTTCATTTGAATCCGTTCAGTAGATTCGGCGTGATGCGCGGCCTTGATACAGACAGACAGACAGACAGACAAAAATTAAAAAAATTACATTTTTCGCTTCAGTATCGATTAAAGAGTATCTTCCAAGAATTTTTTTAAAATATCTTCAATGTACAGAAATCGACCTCTTACAGTTTTATTATATGTATAGATGTCATTTTTGACAGTGATAGGAGTGTTTGCTCATATGAGAGGCGACGTTTCTTTCCAAAAGGCGTGTCTATTAGTATTCATGTGGCCTGTGGTCTCTACTGACTTGGATTTGGTAGAAATTGTAATATTACCTGGCGGTTTCCCAGGCGGTGGTCCCTGCCGCTTCTCAGCCAGCATGGGCGGTGGTCCCCGGTTCTGAGGCCGCTCCCGCTGGAATCGGCCACCACCGTCGCCACCACCCATTGGTGGTCCGCGTCCACCGGGGCCCCCTGGCCCACCCGGGCCCATATGTCCCCCGGGTCCGTGTCCGCCGGGTCCATGTCCACCGGGTCCACCAGAGCCGCCGTGTCCCCCGGGCCCGCCATGTCCCCCAGGTCCGCCATGGCCCCCGGGGCCCCCTGGCCCGCGGTCACCCCGCGGGCCCCCACCACCGGGGCCTCCGCGACCGCCGCGGAAGTTATCGCGATCCATGCCTCGTCCACCAAAATCATTGCTGCAACAATATTATCCGTCAACAAAATGCAAGAACACTATTTACTTCACTACACATGGCGTACCAACCGCAAAAATTTAGTGCCACAAACTCCATCTCCATAAATACATAGGAAACTTTGTACCACAACCAGATGATGGTGAGAATTATCTTTTAAATGTTTAGGACTCTATGGTTGCAAAAGTATTTTACCTTTTAACTAGCTGTTGCCCGCGACTTCGTCCGTGTGGACTTTGTTTACTCCGCTCCTACTGTTCGTAGCATGATGTTATGTAGCCTATAACCATCCTCGATAAACAAGCTATCCAACTCAAAAAGAATTATTCAAATCGGTTCAGCAGTTTTCGAGATTAGCGCGTACAACCAAACAAACTCAACAATTTTATAATATTAAGTATAGATGTCTGGGGCTCTAGATGATGAATGAAACGTTTTTTTATTTTTAAATATCTAAGGCACTAGATGATGGTTGGAACGGTATTTGCCTAAATGTTTAGGTCTCTTGATGATGGTTAGACCGGTACATCTACACATATAATAAAATCGTAGGAAAGTCAAAACTGTAAATTGAATATTTTTTTAAAATAATACTTGGGGCGTGATCTACAATCGATATTGAAGCCAAAAATATAGTTATTAGAATTTTTGTCTGTTTGTCTGTATGTATGTCTGGGGTAAACTCAAAAAATACTGCATGGATTTACTTTAAATTTTGCATGAATATTACTAATAGGTCGGGTCAACATATAGGCTACATATTATGACGCTATCACCTACGGGATAGGAGCTGTGCGGAGTGAACGAAGTCCGCGCGGACGAAGTCGCTGGCAACAGCTAGTCTCTTATAAATATTTAGGTCCATACATGATGGTTAGACCGGTATATCTCTGATAAATATTTAGGTCTCTAAAGATGAATAGACCGGTATATCTCTTATAAATATCTAGGTCTCTAGATGATGGTTAGACCGGTATATCTCTTATAAATATCTAGGTCTCTAGATGATGGTTAGACCGGTATATCTCTTATAAATATCTAGTTCTCTAGATGATGGTTAGACCGATATATCTCTGATAAATATCTAGGTCTCTGATGATGATTAGACCGGTATATCTCTTATAAATATCTAGGTCTCTAGATGATGGTTACACCGGTATATCTCTTATAAATATCTAGATATCTAGATGATGGTTACACCGGTATATCTCTTATAAATATCTAGGACTCTAGATGATGGTTACACCGGTATATCTCTTATAAATATCTAGGTCTCTAGATGATGGTTACACCGGTATATCTCTTATAAATATCTAGGACTCTAGATAATGGTTACACCAGTATATCTCTTATAAATATCTAGGACTCTAGATGATGGTTACACCAGTATATCTCTTATAAATATCTAGGACTCTAGATGATGGTTACACCGGTATATCTCTTATAAATATCTAGGTCTCTAGATGATGGTTACACCGGTATATCTCTTATAAATATCTAGGTCTCTAGATGATGGTTACACCGGTATATCTCTTATAAATATCTAGGACTCTAGATAATGGTTACACCAGTATATCTCTTATAAATATCTAGGACTCTAGATGATGGTTACACCAGTATATCTCTTATAAATATCTAGGACTCTAGATGATGGTTACACCGGTATATCTCTTATAAATATCTAGGTCTCTAGATGATGGTTACACTGATATATCTCTTATAAATATCTAGGTCTCTAGATGATGGTTACACCGGTATATCTCTTATAAATATCTAGGACTCTAGATAATGGTTACACCAGTATATCTCTTATAAATATCTAGGACTCTAGATGATGGTTACACCAGTATATCTCTTATAAATATCTAGGACTCTAGATGATGGTTACACCGGTATATCTCTTATAAATATCTAGGTCTCTAGATGATGGTTACACCTGTATATCTCTTATAAATATCTAGGACTCTAGATGATGGTTACACCAGTATATCTCTTATAAATATCTAGGACTCTAGATGATGGTTACACCGGTATATCTCTTATAAATATCTAGGTCTCTAGATGATGGTTACACCGGTATATCTCTTATAAATATCTAGGTCTCTAGATGATGGTTACACCGGTATATCTCTTATAAATATCTAGGTCTCTAGATGATGGTTACACCAGTATATCTCTTATAAATATCTAGGACTCAAGATGATGGTTACACCAGTATATCTCTTATAAATATCTAGGTCTCTAGATAATGGTTACACCAGTATATCTCTTATAAATATCTAGGACTCTAGATAATGGTTACACCAGTATATCTCTTATAAATATCTAGGACTCTAGATGATGGTTACACCAGTATATTTCTTATAAATATCTAGGTCTCTAAATGATGGTTAGAGCAGTGCGGAGTAAACGAAGTCCGCGCGGACGAAGTTGCTGACAACAGCGATTCTCTTATAAATGTCTAGGGCGCTAGCCATTTTTTTAACATTATTTGCAATTATGAAACAGTGGTCCAGACGAAAAGAACCTTGTTGCTTTTTTGTGCTGAATTATGGCTCCGCTAAATTTTTAGCGATTCCGCCAATGTCAAGGTTGATGTATGCACATTTATTATCAGAAAAGCGATTTTAGTGTTTTGTTATATTCCTGTCAAACATTGAGAGCCAATGGAAGACAAAACATAGCAATATTAGTATAATGTTAAAATTAAGATACACATTGGGGTTAAAATTTTGGGAAGAATATTTTACAAATATTCAAAATACAGAAAAGAAACAAACTGGACAAACAATGTTATGCTAGATAAAAGTACATATTGCTAACTACACAATCTACGTTTGTTAATTTCAAGGAGTCCTGACAAGAACTGATATTCGAGGGGAGGGAACTTGAGATAATAATTTAAATTGATGGGTTGAGGGAATTTTTTGGCAGAATGCCATAAAGTGGCACTGTAATTTTAGGGCAAAAAAAGAATATGTGCTCAAGAGAGCCTTCCTCCAATCCACATTCACACAGAGAATGATCTTTTATATGAAGTTTTGCTATTTTATTTTGCCATAGAAATTTACCAGCGCGTTTGGAATTTCACAGACACTTAGTTTTTTTTTAATTATCACCTATAGATACTATATACATTAATATTTTTATTCGTGAGGCATGGATTTTCACATGCATAAGTTTACTGATTACTTTACTCTGCAACATGAGATCAAGCACTGACGCTATTGCGACAGAAATTGGCAATCTCACTAATGTGACAGATGTGTGTGTAATTTGCAGATGATCCCTTAAGGGTTTCGTCGATGTGCATGTTTGTGTGTGTGAGCCGTTTCGAACGTTTATAGGTAGTTCCTGTACTATAATTGTAGCGGTGGACGTATTTCCCCGGGATCGCACAGTTGCAGATGTATTTTGATGCGTTATGGAATGGTATGGTATGGGTGTAGACTGACCGGTTGGGTGGCTGGGGTCCGGGCCAGCCACCGCCGCCGCCGCCGCCCATCCTGTCGAAGCGGGCAGGGGGGCCCCCTCCGCCCATGGGGGGCCCACCGCGCTCGCGGCCCCCGCCGCCGCCGCCGCCCCAGCGCCCGCCGCGGCCCCCGCCGCCGCCACCGCCACCACCAGCGGGGCCCCAGCGACTGCCGCCGCCACCACCACCACCACCGCCGGCGCCGCCACCGCCGATGCCCCAGCGGTCCTCTGCACAAACATTTTACCATCAATACTTTATATTTAAAAATATTATAAAAGTATAATTTTAAACTAACATCCCTTTATAAAATTAAACGCAGTATCAGTCAGGCAATTTCTACATACTATAAGGTTTTTTAATATAGGTGAACATATTTTAACATAGCGTTCGGTATTAGACGTATCGAACGCCGTGTTAACTGACCCACAAATATAGCGCGAGGTTATTTACCTTACTACTCATAACGTTCTTACGTTAGGTAAGTAACGTAAGGTAAGTGACGCCGCGGATTATTTTATGCGGAAAGGCGTAGTGTTTTGAGACAAAATTATTTTATTCTTAAAAATCAAATAGTTATAGTCCCTTCAATCGCATTATTTTTTAGGAGGATATCTTTGATTAGATGTACCGAACGCTGTGTTAAAATATGATTACCTATCTTGGAAAGAACTTATATATGATAATGGTCCTTTGAGTCAGATTTGTACCGGCGACCTATGGATAAAACAACATAATTTGTTTTTCAATATCAGATTTTCACCAAAGTGAAATTAAATCATGTAAATGGAAATTATATACCTACGTGTATAGTTTCTTTGTTTTTAAACAATTCGAATCCTCATTTACCCTAATCAATAAGTTTAATCAAGACAAACTTTTTCTATCACAATTCTAAATTAATGTTAGTGATCAACAAATCACTATGTTATACCAGTAAGTCTCATGTCCGGGTTCTGCCTCTGTAACGGGCTGCGCTGCTCCCACCACGACGTACCTTTTTCCTTCCCGACGATTGTCTTGCACTGTTTCCACCACCGAGTCTCTGTTCCAGCACCTACTCCGCGCTGCACCCGTCGCCATATCCCTACCTCTGTCCCACACTGTTCCCTCCACCATGTCTTTACCTCTGTCTTGATCAAGCTCCCTCTGCTGCTGCCACAGTGTCCCTCTACCTGCCTTACACCCTCTGCTCCCGCCGCAGCACCCCTACCTGTCCCTGTCCCGCCAGTGGGATACCTCTGTCCCGACGCCTGTCCCGGCCACAGTCGGCGGAGCGCTGCCGCTTGGCCGGCGGGGCGTCCCGCGCCCCTTGCCCCCGCCGCAGCGTCCCTACCAGTCCCTGTCCCGCCAGTGGCGTACCTCTGTCCCGGCGCCTGTCCCGGCCGCGGTCGGCGGAGCGCTGCCGCTTGGCCGGCGGCGCTTCTCGCGCGGGCGAGCGCGCCCTCTTCTCCCGCTCGCGGGCCGCACCGGCGGCCGCGGCCTCCTTGTGGAAGGCTTCCACTATGGCCTTGGCCTCTTCCTGCTGCAGTTCGGCGTAGATCACCTCGTCCAGCCACGGCCCGGCCTCCGGCAGCGTAAAGTTAGCTGCAACATAACGGTCGGTCAGTGGCGAGCACTGGCGGCGGTGGTGTCGCGTGGAGTTGTCAAGTCGCCGGTGGTCACCAACCTTTCATATCCACGATGGCGCCATCGGGCACCTCCTTGCCGTCGGCCTCTTCGCGCCTACGGGCCCGGTCCGCGTACGTCTCTTCGTCCACCACCACCACGACGGCGACTCGGCGGTAACCTTCGAACTCCTTCAACTTGCGTCGCTGAGCGGACGGGTATACGTTGGTCTGCACCACGCGATTGTGTAATCGCGATTATATACCGACGATTCGTGTGAAGCAAAACATTTTTCGTTATAGATATGTCGCCTGGGGCGGCCGGGCGACACCTAGAACAAGCTCAATAGAGATCCGGCACTACCGCCCCCACTGCTAACACTACGGCTTAGCTTAAGCACGTACCTTGTTATGGAGACACGGGCTGATCTTAAACATTACAATTGTATTACTATGTACAGAAGTAAGTAGACAGATACATAGACTGCATTTAGTCTTGTATCTACCCATATTTGTAAATCCATTCACATACATATTCAACATCATCATCCCTATATAAATGCTTTCTCGATCTCGATTGTTCCTGATGTAAGTGTGGGCCGCCCAAAGAAAAAACATATAGGGGTATTTAAAATGTGGAAAGAGTCTCACCTGATCGAGAATAAAATTCCTGCGCCTGCCCTTGGCGATTTCCAACAATTTGAGCACGCATTTAGCGCACTTAGACACCATCGCATCCCACCGGCCTTCGTAGGTTGAGCGGAAGGGCTTACAATCCACCTGTCAGTGACACATACACATACAGTCTCACCGTAAGCACCGTCGTGATAGCTTACGCTACTTAACTAGAGTTTATAGATATAATACGATATTGATACCCCATGGATGGATGGATGCCCCATCCATGTAGCTTCAGGACTCGACTGTACGTCCTCTTCGCACGCTATCCACCGGTATCTTTTACAAACATACCGACCAATAAAGGTCTAATCTTTTTAAAATGTTTTGAATATAATTGTTGCACATATTGTAACCCTGTTGAAAACACAGACCAGCATTAGTATCAGTGTACAGTTGGAGCTTAACGCTCTTGCAATTTTTCAAACCTTGAAATGCTGAAAGGAAAAATATCTGTATAGTTATAAGTTTTGCCTTGCATACTTACTACTAATTCCAACATTTAAGAATTTTAAATTTATATATGTCACATAGCTTTGAAATACTTCAATTCTAATATTCAAAAGTTCAGTTTAAATTTCGTCTTAGAATGGGCCTAAGATATGTGAATTTTATGAATTGGTATCAATAAGATTAGTGATTCATAACTTACATAAGCATGCATATTTATCATAAAACTTAAATATTGAATACACTCAAAACAGTTTGAAGAATATGTTCCAAAACTTCGATGAAAACTCTTTCTATTATTATGTCTAAAATATATAAATTTCCATATATATTTGCCAAGTTTCTAAATTTCAATACTTTACGGCTTTATTGCATATATTCCTGTGAATTCATGTGTGTGTGCGTGTAGAATAACTATAATAATACATACCTTCATCTTGTCAAAGAGAGCTCCAGTGGAGAGGATGTTGTATCTCTTTTCAGGGTTGGCAGCAGAGTGCTGCTTTGCCCAGTAGGTCTTGCCAGAGCCAGGCATGCCAACCATGAGGATAACCTGATAAGCATACAATCTAATTGTAGCATATGATTGAATTAGACAAAAGAAATTGATAAGATAGGCAATACGACGAAAGATTCGTATATTGAAAGGCTGTTTTAGTTCATTGGGACATCTTTCCGTGGGACAATAGTTACATGACAACCTAAAACAAACAATCAAATTCTTTTTAATTTATTTTTCATTCTGTATCCAACATATCGGTTTTGATACTATCGTAAAGCTAAATACGCACAGATCTATTGACTTCTCTACCTCTTAGAGTTGGATATTTTCCCATATACAAACTTACATACACATACATAAAATTCCAGCACTTTCAGTTAGATCAGGTTTTTTAAAGCTTTTGGTGTCACTGGAACACTTATTTTATCAAAATTTCATGGCACACCGGAAAGAAATTGTCAAGTAACCAAGTGTCAGACTGCAGGTGTTCCACGACGGCTAACATTTTTTTTATATTCATGATTTCAATGTGGCTTACAATTCATAGTACACTGGGACACAACCCGGTGTGTTACATACTCAAATAATTACTTGTTTGCCACCTTACACACTACAATATTTTTATATACTTAAAATATAATTTTGTTTAATAGTGTAAGTTGTTTCGATAATTCTTTCATGTGGTATTATGTCTAGACAGTTTTCCGTTGAGCTGAAATTAGTTTTATTTTTGTTATTGTTGACTTTCGTTTTATATCTTACCAGTACAGTAAGATAATTGCCTCCTAGAAGTAATTTAAGTTGCTGGTACTTAGAACATATACAAAGTAATGCTGCATGAGTGTCTATTTATAAAAAATATTTGTGATTAAACACAAGCCTGCCTCTTCACACCTAGATTCCGCAGTAGGTGATATCCCATATCTATTGTATTTCGACCCTCTAATGATCGCCTGGTAAACACTGCTGCAACCGTAATATGGTCATTGACATGACACTTCAATACCATTCGGTTCTAAATCAACTGAACACAATAGGTTAGCTAATACCACAGCATTTGTGGTTAGTCATATCAACCAAAATATGTCTGTCATAAACTAACAGATATACTTTTACTCAGGTTCATTTTCAGCAATGTACAGGATATAAGATGGATAGAAAATGACCCATATTACCAGACAGCTCATCCCCATACCGTTTCGACCAAATTACTTGGCTCCCCATATATAGCCAGATTCGCACATTACAGTGTTGAAGGTAGTTTTAATTTTATTTATACATCAGCTTGTATCTCCTTATGGTTCGACATTAGCTTATACCTCCGGCAGTGGTTTCGCTCACCTGCATTCCATGGATCTATAAATATCTTAATATCTCAATATTGTTACATAAAAAGATTGGCGGTATTGTCTAGGCTAAAGCCTGAACAAACACACTTCAACTATAAATCAGTATGATCCGTAAATCACCTAGGTTTGGGTAGTGGCGGGGTTCCCCTCGGTCTCCTAGGAATGTAGCAGTAAGGTGCTAGAACAAGACACATTAGGTTCATAACATTCATATAAATTAAATAATGGTGTCGTTTTGTGGTGGCTTTAATTGTAACGGACATTATAGATTGTCCGAGATAGACAAATGCCATTAGATCTCGATGGTCTTCAGTTCAATTAAAGAGCAATTTAGCTTTCTCTAATCATCATTATATATCATCGTTATAAAAGTTAAGATCATAATAACCATAAGAATGCAGTAGAATATGCTCCTAATTTTTGTCACGGTTAAGAGATAAAAATAACCGTTGACACTTCCCAGATAATGTTGGATCCAAAGAAACTATTATTGTAGAAGTTATGAATAATTTGATGTTATAAATGCTACAAACATACATACACAGAATACATAACCTCTTTTTGCATTCAGGCATGTCATAAGCATTGTGCTTGAATTTTTCAGAATAGAATCTATGAAAATTGCTGTTGTCATAAAAAAGACAACTCCTTAGCAGGCACCACAATGGATTACATAAACAGCAATCATTAGTAAAATTGTAGTTAACCTTACTAGAGCATGAATTAATAATGACATTGTGTACTATTTACACCCTCGTCAAGCAAATATCATCAGAAGAACATCACAAGTAACTATGCAATCTTAGTACATTTTATGAACTCACATTTGTGATAAGAACATATTTTAACTGATATCAATTTCAATCAGGGCAGTAGTTAACGCCTTTGCTTGTTTTTAACAGTAATGATTTATCGATTAAAACTAACATCGTCAATCTTTCAATAATTGTCAGATCTTTATCAAATTTCAATGAGATTACACGGTAAGTATACCCACCCAAAGAAACAAAAATCCAAAATCGGTTCATAAATGACTTCGAGTTCTGTAATAACATTTAAAAACATACAATCGAATTGACAGCCTCCTCCTTTTTGGGAAGTCAGTTTAATAGTTGAGTTTCATAAACATTTAAATCTTTATAAGTAAAAAATCACAGCAAACCATTGTTGCATTAGACAAACTACCAGACACACCTTCGCATAAACTAATTTAGATAGGAAGCAAAATTTCGCTGATGAATCGAAATTTCCTCAACAATTTTACTTATTTAAACTTGGTCTTCATATGGTATTTAATTCTGAGAATATAAATTCATCAGAAATAATCAGAGGCAAGAAAAAGAGAATATGCCTTGAGCCAATTAAGAGAGTAATTTTACTGATGGAATTATGAGGGATAGCAGGAATGAGGCTAGGATGGTGAATTCTGGATTGCAGGAATGGACCTAGAAAATAATTATACTAGATTTGCACGCGACTTGGTTCGACATCTCTTTTCATTTTATAAAGACATTTTAAACACATATTTCTTTATGCTTTAACCCCCTGTTATGACTACATCATTAACCCCATGATCGTCCCAATGCCCTTTGAAGAATAGACCATCTTCCGTTCTGTCAGGTAGTTTGTAGCGACTAGCTATGCGACTCACTTATCGTGGCTATTAGGTGGTAGAGTTCTGCATTGTCTCGCCAATTTGGTACGGCCGTCTTACCTATTCCCGCCGCAATAGCGTCAATGCTTGTCACTGTCGTATTCCAGTTTGGAGGGTAATGTAGCCAGTAAACTTATGCATATGTGAAAGTTGTATCTTTCCATCAGGAGAGCCATCTTCTTGTTTGCTGCCTTATGATATACTAGTTATCGCGTGCAGCTCACTGCATTATAAGTTTTTGGCGTACCCCGCGGAATAACATGCTTTTTTCGGGATAAAAAGTAGCATATGTGCTATTCCAGGTCATTATCTACCTGAGTGCCAAATTTCATTTAATTTCGTAACAAACATCCATCCATACAAATCCAAAAAATATTAATATAAATAAAAATTGAAATATTAACCTAAATCGTAGTATTATAATTATTTATCTTGTAAAACTATTAACAAGTTTCAAAACTGCTCAGATGGAGGAATCTCATCCCCGGAAGAACTCCTTGCCAGGTTGGGAAGATCTTTTCCAAACCCACATTCTTAGCATTTGTAGTAACTTACCTATTAGGTTACTACAGATACGAACCATATGCCTAGTATTTGTAATGTCTTCTACTATTGATTCAGAACTAAGAAAAATCAGATTTTGTAAGCTATGAACCTTTTCTGCGATACCCTTAAAATCTTAAAATTTCTTCGTACAGTTACACTTAATATTTCACTTAAAGTAAACCTAATATATTTTTCACGTCACTTTAATTAATATCTAATGATGTGAACTTGTTTTGTCGAAGAACTAATGAATACCTATTGAAAATGACTGTGTTCACCACCTTTATTATGACGCCACCTCCTTTCAACTTTAAAGTTTGCTTTGGCGCCCTATGACTAACCAATTCTTAATTCTTCAGTCACCGTACATATTATTGTTAATGGCCTTATAACTCTGAAGCATAACAATCCTGAATATTAAAGAAAAATAGTTAGCTTTACCCTGGCTATTTTAGGGCCTGGTTTTTACCATTGAAACTAAGACAAACTTTATTTAATACGTATCAAGATTATCATTCCTTAAATCAAAATTGCATCAATAAGTTGAAGATGTGGAAACTGAAAATACTTTTTTATAATAACTCGAGCCCTTGAGATTTCGATTGAATCGAAATTAATACTTGTAAATTTACCAATGAAAAACTTTTGCTGAGCGACCATTTTTTGAACTATGTTGATTTATTTAATCTATACAATCTCTGTAGGAATGCTATTTATTATCCCAGAGCTCAGCCTTTCACGCAAACTAAAATATACTGTTAAAACTTTGTCAAATCAGCTTCCCTAAAAATAAAATCTTACCAAAGAAGTACTGTGTCAAACACCCTTACAAAATATAATTCCATCGGTGAAATATTGTCAAAAAAACTAGTCAAGCCTCACAAATTTCAAACATCTGAAATTACTCAGCAGTTACCTAATAAATCCACAATATCAAAAACAATTTTACGTGTTTCCATCATTTCTTTCCACCTCACCACGGACGGGTTTCCGCAACTCGACGATTAGCGCCTTTTTTGCGTATGATTAAGGATAGTCTTACTCTTGCTATCCAAACTTCTCCAGGAAGCCCAACAACCCTTACCTTTGAGCGTACAGTTTAAGAAGTCAACACACAAGTGTAATAACGCATTATTACCAATAATAATCTTTCTGAGAAGTATACTAATTCATTCACGAAACGAAACTTATTCCATTAACATTTATCTTGAAATCAGTTGAAGAAAGCACTTACCACTACTTATTTAAAATTTAGGGCTGTATCTGCTTTAACAGTTGTCCATTGGTGGCAGCGCGTGGTAAGCCTTTTAGACGAGTGGATTGAATGACACAAACCTTTGATCGACAGTTAACTCTACTATGCATTATAAAAAGCTAGCTACTGCAACAGCTGGCCAGCTAAGTTATTTCATTGGTGATCATTTATCAAAAGTTCTTATTTAATATGGTACCTAAGCTTTTCAACAGATACATGTAACTCTTAAACTATTAGCGGTGTCAATGCTTTCTTGTTCATTAAATAAAAACTTGAACATTAAAATATTTTAGCATATGGTTTTAGAGATAAGAATCAGTTGAACGGCGTCTAGGCTAGTTACTCATTCTTATCTTTAACCAGACGAATGCTTCTAAATTAAGAAGCAACATAACAAGAATTAGAGGCAATAATTAACCTACTATCGTCGTATATTTTGATAGGGACATATTTTTAATTTAATGGTATTGTCATATTTACCTTTCAATAAAAGGAGGCATTTCGCGGAATGCATTTAATAGATCACAATTTGTCAAATGAAGAATTTTATAACTAGACAATACAATTGGACAGTTTAAATATCAACAGGCCATTTCCTGAGGAAAGGTCTGCTTGTACCAAACCTCAACATATGTTCTGGCTCCTCACAATTTGTTTAGTCGGCTGGCGACATGACGTATGTTATAAAACTGATCAAGGACCTAGGTCCTTTTAATCAATTATAAAATGTTAGCATATTGTATTACATTTAAGAATACAAACTATGACTAACCACATTAATTCCTAGATTTAGTTCAATCAAGATGACGCTTTAAAACAATATGTATTTAAAAATTCCAGCACTTTTTGTATTGTATAAACTCTAATGCCTAAAAAGAGCAAACCAACAAACAAATTTTCACATTTATTAATATAATGTCAATGCAAAACAATGCCACTGTCTTTGACTATAGTTAATAAATAGTAACATTCATACGCTCACGACTTCATCTGCCCTTTTCTTGTCATTTAACCTTTTTTAGTATAAGTAACATATAAATGTTGATTACTTATAAGCATCATGGCTTACAGCTATAAACTGCTCCCGTCGACTTGTTAACAAAAAGTGGACTGTATCAAAAGCCAAACTTTTACTTCTGTGTTCACTAAGCATTTCCATGGTTTTATTAAAATTTATCACATTTTTTATTTATACTTTACCGGTATGCTCAATTTGTCTTAAGAATATTGCATACGAATAAATCCTTTTTTACCCAAGCTATATAGCGCTTAGTATTCAGTCTGATTCAATAAGTACGCAATGCGTTAGAGGTTGTTGGACCTTTTGACAATAGTAGCAAACCCTTTCCACGTTAGTTTGTACACCGATTTATACCTATCATCCCGATGGTATGGTGATGACCGATGCAGTGTCTGGCTCACAGCAGTTGCAGAGGTGTATTAAGGTGTGGCTGGCCGGAAGTGCCTATTTATATGTTAATATTTGTTATTGTTAGAGGCATTATGAAATTAATTAATGTTCTTATTTTCTTTCCTATTCTTAATTTACATCTTATGAGTATATTCAAATACACAACATAATAACGCAGTAAAACATAAACTTCCAATTTGGTGCATCTCTGGAATCTTAGATCAGATCTTCAACAAATTTTTAAGTATCGATTTATAAAAAAAAAAACCATTAAACTTGAAAACTTCATTGGACATACAATAAAAAAATCAGAACCCATGAGATTCTCTTTCATTTCGGAAGTCATGTGTTGCGTCACTTGTTACGCACCACCTCACCTTGAGAATCACTTTTTACATTTGCTTTCACATTGTTTTTTGCTTTTAACAAATAAAAACTTTTATAAACTTATGTTAGTATTACTAGTAGTATCCTCACACTGTATCCCCGAAGAGGTATGCAACTAGTGCACCCACAATTAGCCGAAGATATTTAGTCCCACTCTATGTTATGGGTCAATCTTATCGCCAACCGGCACTTATCCAATCCCAGACAACACATTTTTGAATTGCCCGACTCGGGAATCGAACCCAGGACATCATGTGGTCAACACCGGATCACTAAACCACAGAGGTGACAAATAATTTTGACAAATTCACACTTACAAAACATGTAAGCATAGAGCCATGAGAAAATCCCATAATCCACATATAGATGCTTTGTTAGTTCACAGGTGAAGATGAGAAACATTGTAAGAGGTGTAAAATGTTACTCATCATGCTAGTACATACCACTGTAGCAAAGTGTTGTAAATTAACATAATATGTAAGAGATGAAATATTTTACTTTCCTAGAGGTCCGTAGATATGTCTCACCTTACACCCTTGATATTCCTTAGATAAGCACATCCTCACACTATCATCAACATTGTAGATAGATATATCTCCAGTTGTAACATCTCATGATGTTGATAGCATTCGCTACAACATTTACATTTACGAGTGAGTGACAAAGCTTTGTATAAATAAAACCAATTATTCCTATGAGTCCGTTTTGAAAAATAGACCATCTTCCTTCCATACAGTATGGCAAAATGAAAAAAAAAAAACAATTGTCACAACCATTGTGACTACTCAGTGGTACAGTCCGGAAGTTTTCCAGAGTCGTCTTGGTACTATAGTCCTCTATCAACAAGTCACGATAGCGACAGTGTCTGTAAATGTTGTGTACCAGTTTTAAACGTAAAGTAGACGTCGACTTATACACTGGATAGCAATATATCTTTGGAGTCCAAAAATATCTATTTTTATTATTAAAATTTTTGGGATTCATCAGGAGACATGCGCTTGTTTGCTATCCTATGTTAAAAAAATATTATGTAATAATGTCATGCTGGTGGCAACATTTAAATATCATGAAATATAAAAAGCGAAATAATTTTAGTACCGTTATAATGCAGAAATTAATTTCCAATTATTTATGGAACTATATACAGGCCGATTTTTTAGCTGAGGGACTTGTTGAAGGAGAGTACTCAATATTCGATTCTGAGCCCAAATATCTATGAATTATATGACCTTGGTTTTTGACCTAACTATCCCATGAAATAATTCATTATATGCCTATAAACACTTATGACGTGCGCCGTTAGAAATAAACTTTATTACATAATAGTTACTGTGGATAGCCCCGGCCGCCGTTGATCCAAACGGCCGGGCGCACATATTTAGTTTGTGCCAGTGCATCGCGACGTCCGGATGTGTTTCCTTGTAATATAATAAACCGCCTAACCGTCTCGTATTTTTGTGATAAGTGTTTGACTAATAATAGAAATATCATCTTATCAGTATTCCAATGAGGAATATTGGGACATGGTTCGTGCCTTTACGTTACGTAATGATTATGTGCGACGTGCTAAAGAATATATACTAAAGAATAATTCAACAATTGAAAATATTGTAAAATTTTGGTTACTAATAATTAATCAATTTCGGAGGATTCGCAACAGAAATACCTAGTTTCTTTTTTAAGATTATAACAAGCTTAAAACATTTCTTATAGTATTTCGTATAGTCTAGTGGCTAGGTATTTTAGCCTGTCCTTCCTAAGCCAGAAACAAAGTATTAACGGAAAATGAAGTACACTTGATTAATATAGGGAGGTAAATTACATTTACATTATCTAACTATGCACTACTGATATTATTATCATAATTTGTGACGACTAGCGTAAGGGTAACAATGAGTTACGAGACTTTTGACAACATTTTAATCACTGTTTTCTTGATTATTTATCACTTTATTTTTTTTTACTTTTATTCGATAGTGTGTGAATTTTGTTTTGATTCCGTTCCACAGCTAAAAAAACAGCCTGTATATATTATATTTGTTATATTTATATATAAAAAGTCTTGTCGGTAGAGATTTACAAACAATTGCATACCGGCAAGAGTGCAGATAGCCTATCGGCATACCAAGCACAAACCTAGTCTAAGGCAAGTTGTATTTTTCAGAAAAACAGACAAAAATTTTCTGACGTGGAATTTGAACCTTAGACCTCATATGTCTAATCTAAACAAATGCTAACATCACTAGACCAATGAGGTTATAATTAAACACAAAATAAATATTATCACTCCAGTTTCCTTGCAAAGTAGAAGGGTGTACCGAGAAGCATTAGAAAGTCAAGTTCCTCCATATCACTCTACCCCATTTTATCAGCTGATTTAATGGATGATCTCCACAAATAAACGTAAATGATTAAAAAATTAGAAACAGCTCATCTGTCCTCTCAAATACACTTTTTAATTATTTCTATAAATAATGTACATCAACAATTGAGACGAGTTGATCTTAATCCAAGGTAAGCAAAAATTTGCCTACAACATGGACGTTAGTCAACAATATTAATACATAGAAATACTTATATAAATACTGAATACATTTATTAAAAACCTAAATTCAGAAATATCACTTAAAAACATGTCCTTTTCCGGAATCGAGCCCCCTTCCTATTATTAGACTGAGATTATCTCTGACTTATAACTCTTAATTCATAGTTCAAATGTCTACATGTAACATTGCAAATATAAATTACGGCTCAAAGCATTGTTTTCTCATTATAAGCCACAAACTGAATATATCACTCACATCTTTATCAAAATCTATTCAGTAATTTTATATTGAAATATATATCAATCTTTAAATTAAACACAATATACGAAAATCATTAATGTTAGACAGCCTTTGGTAACATCTAGACAATCAGCCTCAATATACACTTATTTTGTTTTAATTCACATTATTTGTTATATAGATTATACCTGTAAAATAAAATCTACAGCTACTGTTATGTGTAAATAAATATAATGTGGTAATTGTATATCTTCATATGTGCGTGTATAAACTTGAATGATATGTGCAGTACCAATATGATTGTGTTTTAGCCAATGTAAGGTTTTTAGGTAAAACTAGTTAGACATAAGAAAACAAGATCGTGTCTCTCTATTGTTTGTTCCGCGCTCTTGCTTGCACGCTCGGCTCTAGCGAAACGTGTCAATCAATTATACTTTTCTGTGCGTGCAGCTGGCGTTCATTGTTTTATACGTCGTTATCACGTCGAAACTAGTTAAAGAGTGGTTTGGGTTACAGGTGTTCCCTATTCCTGTAGTCATCATCAATGGTATTTATCAATATAAAAAAGATGGATCAGATGAATTTGCTCCACCGGATTTTTTTTGTGTGGCCGCATTTCCATCCTGTAGTAATTATAAAAAAAATGTTTCGTATCGGTTTGAAATAAGAACTTCTAAAGTAATGCGCTCCACTATCATTTTAAAAATATGAACAGGTAAAAAACGCGTACATCTATAGAAGTTATTTGTAAAGCTCTACGTTTCGACCAAGTTACATTGATCTTAGTCAGCCATGGTTGGTTTATTGGGAGAAAATATTTGTGACTTTATTGAAATTTTTTAATCATGTAAGATTTTAGGGGCCTCTTCATGACGCAAGGTCGGACACATGCCTTTTGTGTTTCTGGGGTAAACAGAACTGGTAGAGGAACTTAACAGTACATATATTTGTAGTAAATAATGTTTATGTTATTAGTGTACTCAAGTGTAAGTCAGAATCCTTTAAAAAAAAATAGCAGACAAGTTTGATGTTGACTGTAACAAGTCTGCATGACTAGAAGTTCTGTGATGGCTCGTCTGGGTTTCGGTCACTTCCTTACTCTTATAAATACTGCTTATAAATATTGTGTATTGAATTTTGTTTTTGAAAGATAGGTGTGTCTGTATACTTTTGCATGTGGTATTTCACTCGAGCTATATGAGTAAACAGTGGTAGTTCCACTAACACGTTATGGTGCTTTTGCCATAGTATATGGTGTGTCTGTATGTGCATTGTATTTGTGTGTATTGTATAGAAGGATGTAGTAGTAATTGACTCTCTTTATCTCTCGTGTGGTGTGTGTGTGCGCGTGTTACCTCGCAGTCGGCGAGCGTGTGCGGTCGGCGCGGTCCGGCGACGACGGGCGCGAGGGCGAGCAGCGTGTAGCCGGGCAGCAGGCACGCCTCCGCGCCGTCCAGCTCCTCCTCCACCGTGTACCTGACACCATATACACCGAGATAAGTGTCGCATGAAAACATACCTATTGCAATATTGGTTATATAATACCAGATGATCTTTTCTTCAAATGAGATACGGACCTGCTTTTCTGCTATTCTGCCAGGCAGTTCGTAAATCATGGCTACTAGGCGATAGAATTCCGCGACCTTTCGCCTGAATATTGGTACGGCTGCCTTACCTATTCCTGCCGCTATAACGTCAATTCTAGTCATTGTCGTTTTCCGGTTTGGAGGATAAAGTAGCCAATAAATTTACCCAACTGACATGAACACATCACCACTCATATAACATCACCGTTAACACTTTTCCATCAAAAGAGCCATCCGCTTGTTTGCTAATAATATAAAAGAAAATTACAGACATATTCACGAAAGACATTATGTAATCACTTACCGTATCACAAATTTGACCCTCGGGTCCAGGGTGTGTCCCTTGAGGTATTGATCTTCGGTCACTTCTTGAACATCACCCTCTGAAAGAACAACATTGATTAATATCCAGTTGCATTATAGAAAAATATAATTAAACTAATTGACTTGAAAAACTATTTAATGTTTTAATAAAATTTTTAAAAAACCTTGTTACGTACATTAACCAAAAAATCATTTTTTTTATTTACAATAAAAATTTCGCGTTTTTAAGGGGTGAGAATTTTCAAAAAATCGTTTTTTTATTTTATTTTCTTTATGTACACTAATTTGAGAATACACACAGAAAATTTCCTAACGTTCGGGTAAATATTTTCAAAGTTACATGCAAATTTGAAAAAGTGTTTCAGAATGCTTGAAAGTACAAAACCAGAGCGACAGCGCTTACCTACAATGCTGTCCCTTTTATGCACCTGACTATTGTAAATCTTCCCCTTTTAATATATTTAGATGCATAAAGCAACAATGTGTTATTGTTTTTTTTTATACCTGAAAGACTCCATGTAAATTTAAAAAAAAATATCCTATGTAAAGTGCTTTTCAAACTTTAAACGCGTTCTTCTCAACATTACTCGAAAACGGCTAAATCGATAAGTCTCTAACACGAGCTTCTTAACTATATTTTTTAGTAATTAATCGAAGATTTTTTCTCACCAATAAATATTTTTTTTATAAACAATTTAAGGCCGAATTTTGGTCATAAATCAATTTTTTTTTTTGTTGAGAAACCGCCATTTTGCCAAAACAATTTATTTTGCTTATTCCTTCGATTGATGACTGGATTTAACATTACTTTAACGATATCCGTTCGGTTTTTTAATTTCAGATGATCCAGTTCAAAGATATAGTGGTCACCACAATACGTCTTTTTGTGGTGCTCAGCTGTAGCTCCCTTCCAAATAAATATTTTTAACAATACTATGTCTTAAAATACTGTTAAAAGATACTATAATATGTGTACAAATTATTAGATCAATAAATTAAGTTTTCTCAGAAAAAATTCTGGAAATTCGCTTTTTTCAGCCTTCTAACTGCATATAACCCCTTAATTAATTTTATTTAAAAAAAATTATAACACTGTGGACTATCATGGCGTCGTAATGATATCACGCCGCGGTCATACATACATTTCATACTGTGGTTACTATGAAATGTCAAAAACTATACAACATTTGACCACGGGGTGACGTAACGCTTCCGGATTTGCATTTACTGTCAAGTGATTTAATGTGTATTAATCACTTCTGATGTGTGGTCTCGCAAATACTACTTCTTTTATATCAACAGTGTACTTACTGGGCTCTTCTTTAACTTCAGTGCTCTGTTCCTTCTCAGCAGCAGCCGCTTGTTGCTCCTCCTCAGTTTCCATTGGCTCCGTTTTCACTTCTACGGGCTGGTCTTCTGGTTTTTCACCATTTTCCTACAAAATGGATTATTTAAATAGTTACAAGCTACCGACGGGGACAAATTAAAGGAGACAGGTATATGTATTATTAGATGATAGTGACATATATAGACATTGTTGGTTGGTGGCTTAGGGCCGCTTCCAGAGTTAAATTATTTAACTTTGAGTTAGCTGCTAACGCAGGGTTATATTTTTATTTTTTCTTGCACTGACAAGAGTTAACAGCAAACCATAGGTTAATTAGATAAATATTTAACCCGCCAAAGTTGGGCGGTTAAATTTCTAACTCTGGGTTAAAAACGACAAAATTGTGAGATTATACCACGTTGTGTTCTGTATTTGATAAGAAATAATAATTTAATTATCTTTATTCAATTATGAATGATTTTTTGTATTCTGACGATGACGAAAAAATTGTCGAATATATTGATTCGGATTTTTTCAATAGAAGAGTTGCGGTACGAAATGGCCATTTTAATTTGCAGAGAGACAAAGCATTGAACTTACTTCTAGCCAAAACTTTTGCTTTTGGAGAAGATTAGCGCCATCAGTTTTTTTTATTTTTTATTATGTGTTTCTATTTTGATATAATATCACAAAGAAGAGAACTGTCACTACTTGTAAATCTTGGGCCACGTAAATGAGATTTTTTCCATCTTTATAGAAAATAACACGGATTACAAAATGCGAGATTATTATTTTATTAAAATGAGTCATGAAGCTGACGCTTAGGTTTTACAATGTATAAAGCCCCCAAAACACTATATTACGCCATATGACGTAAGAAAAGGATATAATAAGCAATATATGGTTGTGCGAAAGAGAGAAAAACTTTTGTTTTTAGCCACAGGTAGCAACAGTGGGTGAATTTGGGTTTGACAGAAAGAAACACCACAATGCAGAGTTGAAACGTTGGGTTAGTATACCTCGGGTTAATTTCTGTTTGTGCAAGATACACCCCGAGTTAAAAAAGTAACAAATTAACTTCGAGTTAGTTAAGTCAGAGTTATTTATTTAACTCAAGATTTACGTGCAAGCGGGCCTTAGATGATAGTAACATGTTAGGACTTTGTTGGTGTGTGGCTTAGATGATAGTAACATGTTAGGACTTTGTTGGTTGGTGGCTTAGATTATAGTAACATGTTAGGACTTTGTTGGTATGTGGCTTAGATGATAGTAACATTTTAGGACTTTGTTAGTATGTGGCTTTAACATGTTAGGACTTTGTTGGTATGACTTTGTGGCTTAGATGATAGTAACATGTTAGGACTTTGTTGGTGTGTGGCTTAGATGATAGTAACATGTTAGGACTTTGTTGGTTGGTGGCTTAGATGATAGTAACATGTTAGGACTTTGTTGGTTGGTGGCTTAGATGATAGTAACATTTTAGGACTTTGTTAGTATGTGGCTTTAACATGTTAGGACTTTGTTGGTATGACTTTGTGGCTTAGATGATAGTAACATGTTAGGACTTTGTTGGTGTGTGGCTTAGATGATAGTAACATGTTAGGACTTTGTTGGTTGGTGGCTTAGATGATAGTAACATGTTAGGACTTTGTTGGTTGGTGGCTTAGATGATAGTTACATGACTTTGTTGGTCGGTGGCTTAGATGATAGTAACATGTTAGGACTTTGTTGGTATGTGGCTTAGATGATAGTAACATGTTAGGACTTTGTTGGTTGGTGGCTTAGATGATAGTAACATGTTAGGACTTTGTTGGTTGGTGGCTTAGATGATAGTAACATGTTAGGACTTTGTTGGTATGTGGCTTAGATGATAGTAACATGTTAGGACTTTGTTGGTTGGTGGCTTAGATGATAGTAACATGTTAGGACTTTGTTGGTTGGTGGCTTAGATGATAGTTACATGACTTTGTTGGTCGGTGGCTTAGATGATAGTAACATGTTAGGACTTTGTTGGTATGTGGCTTAGATGATAGTAACATGTTAGGACTTTGTTGGTTGGTGGCTTAGATGATAGTAACATGTTAGGACTTTGTTGGTTGGTGGCTTAGATGATAGTTACATGACTTTGTTGGTCGGTGGCTTAGATGATAGTAACATGTTAGGACTTTGTTGGTGTGTGGCTTAGATGATAGTAACATGTTAGGACTTTGTTGGTGTGTGGCTTAGATGATAGTAACATGTTAGGACTTTGTTGGTTGGTGGCTTAGATGATAGTTACATGACTTTGTTGGTCGGTGGCTTAGATGATAGTAACATGTTAGGACTTCGTTGGTTGATTGATGGTTTTGATGATAGTAACATGTTAGGACTGTGTTGGTTCATTGGTGGTTTAGATGATAGTAACACGTTAAAACATTGTTAGTTGGTAGCTTAGATGATAGTAACATGTTAGGACTGTGTTGGTTCATTGATGGTTTAGATATTAGTAGTAGTATGTTAAGACATTGTTGATTGATTACTTATGTTAGCTTTGTTTGAATAAACCGTTTATTTGACCGTTATTTAAATCGTATCGTTCGTTCGTTCGTTTGAAATTACGATGAGTCATACTGCATTGATAAGGAAACATCCTCATCAATGCATATGCAACGGCCGGCAGTCTTGCTCGAGACGTCGGCTAGTTCACATGTGAATTTATGGAAATACGGAATTGTTGAGTGATATCTAAATAATATTGGATTTTGAAACTGACATATCATTGGATCAGTAATTTAAGTGATATTATAAGTGGAACACAAATTTGTTCATGTAAGTACTAAGTGATAATTAAATATTTATATTTAAGAATATTAAATACTGTGTTTGATTGGAAAGGAGAAATAAAGTGTCTTTATAGCTATCACATTAAGAATTTTACTAGTCAATCCCTATTTTCTGGACAGTTCCTTACACTTAGATGATAGTAACGTGTTAGAACTGTTGATTCATTGATGGTTTAGAGTCTTTAGATGATAGTAACACGTTAAAACATTGTTAGTTGGTGGCTTAGATGATAGTAACATGTTAGAAATTTGTTGAGTTTGTGACTTAGATGACAGCAAGATGTCAAGTTTCTGTTTGGAGGTTATTTAACAGCAAGTAACATTGTATTTGATGTGGTTTACATGTTAGTATCACATTTAGTATTTATTAGTTAGTAGTTCAAATGCTAGTAGCACTTTCCACTGTCATTGCTACAGTTCACTAGTAGGATTATCAAATAAGTACTAGACTAGATTTAAAAGGAACAAGTTAAAACCAAAATTTAAAACTTTTTTTTCAAGTAACAAGCAACGATACTATCACATTTAGCTATTTGTTCATGAATGATTTAGATGAGAGAAACAAATTTAGTCTATGCTTGCTACGGTAACTGAATACTGAGTTGTATTTGATGAAAAGTTTCATGTAACTTAGATAAAAACACTCACCTTGGGCTCGTCCACCTTCTCAGTTTCGGACTTGTCTGCGTCTTTGGGGGCCTCCTTTTCCTTTTCTTCCTCAACTTCCGTTACTTCGCCCCTCTCTTTCTTCCTTTGCAGCTCTCTCTCTTTACGCTCTTTGTCTAATTTTTCCCTTTCCTAAGACAATACATTAATAGAAATCAAGAAGCAGTTACATTTTTAGTTATACTATAATTATCACATTTTACAAAACTGGATCTAATCTAGTGAGGTAGAGTTCTTCTCTATACAGAGCGAGATCGCCACATTATTGCAATCTCCTCGCTCAGCAGTGTGAAAATTGTCGAAAAAAATCATCAAATCAGTTCAGCAGCTTAGCCACGAAAGCGTAATAGACCTCCTATTTCTTACATTAGTATAGATATGACAAGAAATCGAGATATATCGTTCTTTCTCTGTTCTGTCGCCAGAGAGGTTTGAAATTATCAGGATAAATATCGTGCTTGATAAATATTAAACAAATATAAATAAGGGTAGCAATTTTTTAATTGGCATTACATGTCAACATTTACGTTTGAAAGTAGTACAGTAAATAAATGATAACCATTTTACAATCAAGGTAATCTGTTATTAATTTTTTGTTCATAATTTCAAAACTAAACTTACAAATCAAAATACGAGCAGTTAAATAACTACAAACCACTTAATTAAATTAATGAGTGAAATATCCTCAAATGTGTTAACTGGATTGGGATTGTCTGTATCTGAAGCGTTAAAATTCAAAACAAATAAACTGGCAAATATTTCCGATTGTACTCATCGAAGATAATTATTATAAACCTATATTGAACACTGCCAGAGAGGTAAATTATCTGGTTTGCATCTAATAATAGCTCTCACCTCCCGTTTCTTCCTCTGCCTCTCCTCTCTCTCCTTCTTCTCGGCCTCTCTTCTCTCTCTATTCCGTTTGGCGGCCTCCTCCCTCTGCTTCCGGATTTCGGCGTCGCGAGCGCGTTTTTCCGCTAGGATTTGCTCGATCGGGATCTCGATGCGCTTGCGCACAATCTTAGTCCTGCTCAGCATGTTGTGCCTGCAACCACATTCTCGTATCAGTTAACTATACCACTAGTATGTTGACTATATAGCGTATGGGGATATAATGTATTTAATTATTCATTTATTGCACACAACAGAGAAAAACAATATAGTAAAAGGAAACAAAACAAAACTACTTTTAATGGTCACGGTTAGCCTAATAGATCACTTATCACTTGATAGTCACTGACAAGCACTGACGCTATTCAGGCAGAATAAAGTAATATGTTATCACCAAACCCAGACAAGAGCAAAACAAGCAGATGACTTTCCCGATGAAAAGAGACAAGCATCATCTGTAGACACCAGAAATGTGCTATCAGTGTGGTGGGATGGTACTGACATATTCATAAGTTTACTGGCTGCTTTACTCTCAATAATGACGAGCGTTGACGCTTTTGCGACAGGAATAGATAAAACGGTGGAACTAAAGGTGAGGCGGTGCAAAACTTTACCACCTAGTCAATGGTAGTAACACATATAGCAAATCGTGCGCCTTTTACAAACTGCCTGGCAGAATGGCAGATCATTTTTTCTTCAAAGGGGGGCAAGACCAATACGGGGATAAAGCTACACTACCTAATAGTCATGATAGTAATAAGTCTGCCAGTCACACATGCCAGTTAGTTTGAATATAACAAAATGTGCTAATGATATGTTGTTTCGCTTGCGATCTCATACATTATAGAAAAATACAAGAGTAAATACGAAACTTTGATATTCCTGCTTCATATAAAGTTATTTAACTAATAAATAACTCAAGTTAAAATGTAGCAGGGGCATATGCGTAAGAGTTTTAAAATAAAAACCGTTCCGTTGAGGCAATTGTTGGTCCTATATGACCACCGATTGTCTTAATGGGAGTCCACTAAACTATTGCGGTCATATGTGACCGCCAATTGTCTCAACCAAAGATTTATAACGTTATAATATTGATATGTTTGCGTCGTCGTGATTGGTTATGGTACCTATATGGTATTATGACGTTGTCTTCTAACGCTAGTTGGTGAACTAATCAAGAAACAGCGTGAAACGCGGCGAACCAATCACGAAACAGCAGACATATCGATATTATGTTTTAAATCTTTGGTCTCCAGGTCACTAAGCTATACAATTAGTTACATAGTAACTTAACATTCGTCGAGCGAACTACGCGAGACAATGCATTGATATTATCAATATTATTTATTAAAAATGCGAACTCATGAAATGAAAGTGACACCTACTAATTAATTTGAAACATAATATTATTTCTATGCTATAAAAATCTATTAAAGATAACTTATACAACACAAATGGTCGGAAAACAAGGAAAAAATCTGAAATTGGCTATGTTTAATGTATGTCTTTTATGTAATTCATGTTATGCAATTTTTTTTAAAATATTAATGGGAAAGCGCTTGACCACAATCTCGCTTGGTGGTATGCAAGAAGGAACGCGCTTCCCTAGAAGGTATCTGTTCACTCTTCTCTTGAAGATCCCCAGATTGTACTCGTCGGGGAACACAGACTCCATCAAATCAAGTATTATTTCGTGTGCATGTCTCCCTTCAGCATATGCTGAGATGAAGAAGAGATCTTGTGATCTCTCTGTCTCAGTTTTATGTGTGTGTGCCTATATATTGCAAAACTTACTTGTCCAATCCAAAGTTGACCCGATAGCACATGTTCTTGGTAAGTATGTGCGGATAGAGCGCCCTCTGGCCGAGGCTGAGGCGTTTGAACTCGAATGCTGTGCCCAGTTCGACACCGTTCAGAGTATAAGACACCTTGCACGGGTTCGACTCCAAATCCTGGCAATATTTACATTTACTTTATTGAATTTACATCACTTGTTAGCATCAGGCTTTACTTAACAAAAAAATCATGATTAAAAAAAGAAAATTAAGTTTTATTAATTAAAATTTCTTATTATGGACACCCACACAAAGATATTGAAGTTGATTGAACACAAACAGCGATTTTCAAAATTCGTGATTACACTCTTCAACAGGTCGCTCTCACCCGCGCGGTGACCACACTTTTATTATACTACTAAATTAATTTAAGTTTACTATCTGGTTAAGCAATATTCCCACTTTAATAGTTACATAAGACCATTAGCTATCATGTCCTTAATATGTAGTCCAGTAAATCTGTATGCATAAAAAGTCAGCTTGAGTCAACCAAGGCCTGTATAAAAAAATATAGATATAGTTAACACGTCACTACGATACTCACTTAGCGACGTATTATTATTAAACTCGCCGTGATAAAGTTTTAACTTCTGACCGAGCAATTCAGAACTTAATTTCAAAAATTTGGATTCGTTTCATGTCATATCTCTGTTCATAAACAGTAGGGTGGGGTGAAAAAAAAAAATATTTTTTTTTCTTAGCCTGGGGGTCAAATTTGTAGCTTATAAAAAACAAAAATTTTTGAGAAAAAAAAAATTTTTTACTCAACATCTTGAGGCAGCCCACTCATCTTTAAAATTAATTACGAGTAAAAACATTTGGTTGCAAAAAAAAATTTTTAAAAGCGTTCTAAAAACTTCAAAATATCCTCTTTTATGCCAATTAAAAATCACAAGTTAAAAAAATTTTTGTGACTATTGTTTTAATATTTAAAAAAAATCCAAAAAAGTAACATTCCTCGTTAGGGCACTAGAATAAAATTTGAGTTGGAAATGATCATAATTGCCAATTCTTGGATGTTTTAAGACATTAAAAGACAAAAAAATTTTTTTTTTGCAACCAAATATTTTTACTCGTAATTAATTTTAAAAATGAGTGGGCTGCCTCAAGATGTTGAGTAAAAAATTTTATTTTTTTTTTCAAAAATTTTTGTTTTTTATAAGCTACAAATTTGACCCCCAGGCTAAGAAGAAAAAAAAAATTTTTTTTTTCACTCCACCCTAATAAACAGTCATCATAAAACGGAAATAAATGTTTCCAATATATTTGTAAGGTAAAACCACTAACCAGATAAACTCCGATGACATCTTTTTCAGAGAGCGGCTTGCCGTACTCCTTGAACTCCCCGTTGTTGACCGCGCGCCCCGTGCTCTCATACCCAAAGCTGAATTCACCTTCCCCTGTTGAATATTATAGTATTTGTAAATACCACACATACCTGTGGGACAAGTTCTTTAACAAGTTAATAAATAAATAAATAAATATTCACGGGCCAAATTACATTTACTGATCTAACCCCAAAGTAAGCAAATTATTTGCTTGTTATGGGTGAGTCAACGATACTAATACATAGAAACACACACACACACACACACACACACACACACACACACACACACACACACACACACACATATATATATATATATATATATATATATATATATATATATATTAGGGTGATTCAAAAAAAATTTTTTTTTTTCTTTCAAACAAGCTCAAAAGTTTCATTTGGGTGTAAAAAAATTACTGTGAAAAGATGAGCTCTTAATATTAATATTAAGGTTGTTCTCATCGCATTTTTTTAATTCCCATAAGAATAACATGGGAAAAATTTTTTTTGCTTCTTCTGATTTTTGTACCGTTTAAACGACTGCTTGACTTATAAATTGCTATTCTAATCTTTATAGAGAATTGAACGCTCTACAAAAAAGGCCTGAATCAATTTTTTGATTTGTCCACGCGTTCAAAAGTTATTCAAGATCAAAGTTCAATTGTTCAAAAATTTGATCGAATTTTATAAATTACATCAAAACTGTTGGTTTCAGAGTCAAAATAAAAATCAAATTTTTTGTCAAATATAAATTAGACTTCTGATAAATGTTGACCAATAATTTTTTTTTTTCAATCAAATCAATATGATGCTTTTAAGGAATTTTTTTTGCAATAAATCAAAAAATAAACAATTTTATTCTATTATTACGTTCACATTCATTTTATTAATAAGTTCTGCTTAAAAAATTGCTTGTCTATTTACATTAAATAATTATGATTGATGTGATTTTTTATAACAATTTGGAAAAAAAAAATAAAAAATAATAATAATAATAATAATAATAATATTTATTCCATTGCTATAAGATGGAACATAAATAAATAAATATCTTTAAAAAAATTTTTGTAATTTCAGATACAAATGGCCAATTTGTTCTTTTAAATTTTCAGTCGATAAACACTATTATTTTCTTGCTCCGTCGATAAAAAAATTATTTCCCAATAGATGGAGCTCAGAGCTTCAGAGCTATGTTATTATTATGATAAACATACTGAACCAAAAATTTTTGTCCTTAGCATTTTTATTTTAACAAAGTCAGAGTTATTTGCAGTTATTATTATCTATTACATAATATTAATTAAAAAAATTATTTGAGCTTAATTTCAAGTTAACCATGGATTACTTGAGTTGTATTGTGAGTGATCCAATTGAAAATTTTAGTGGACGCAAACTTCCTAGTTTGGTAGAGGTTATGTCGGTATTTCTTTACCAAAAAAAAGTTTTAAAATTTCAACATAAACACAGTATTAATTTGACAATAACGAAAGTTCAAGAAAAGTGGTCCGAAGCTGGTATTCCAACGTGTGGAGAGCAATTTGCGCGAAAAAAACTTTCAAATTTATTAGATGAAGTCAAAAAGATACAGAAGAATTATAAGCGCAAAAAATCAGTAGCACAAAAGAAGAAAGAATCAAATTTTTCTCAAAAATTAAAAAATTTATTTGATATCGCCAAACTGAACGTCAATAAATACATTGATGAAGAAAAAAAGTTGTTCTTGGCCGGGCAAAGATCAAAAAATCGATTCGGATTTATTGATAATAACACTTTAACACAACAAGAAGATCAAAATCAAGATATAATGGTTGTAGATTCGGCTGGTAAGTTTATATTACAATTTATACTTACATTGATAGAAGGATTTCTTAGTATTTAAGAAGATTTCTTTGTATTTAAGAAATCATTTCTTAAACATCATTTCTTTGTATTTAAAAAATATTTCTTAGTATTTAAGAATTATTTCTTAAATACTAAGAAATATAAATACTAAGAAATATTTTTTAAATGCTAAGAAAAAATGTTAAAGAAATAATTTCTTAAATGCTAAGAAATCCTATCAGTATACTTTGTCAATCAACTATAACTATCGGTTTTATATAAACAACTTTTGCTATTTAGATGCAGATGAACCTGCTGTTGATATGATGCTTACTACCCAAAAATCCGCAGTATTACTGTCTGGTTTATCAGCAACAACATCTAGTCAGACATCAAATGTTGTATCTGACTTTGAAAATCAGCTAAGTCAACAGTACCAACCAAACAAAATTGATGTGATGACACCCGAATTATGTGCAGCACTAGATCGAGCAAAAGTAACAAATAGAAATGCTACTTTTATTTTAGCTGCTACTTTTAAGAGTGTAGAAATCGATCTTTCTACTCTCAATTTAAGCTACAGTACAATTTATCGAGCGCGCATCAAACATAGATCAAACATTGCGCAAGATTTGAAAAAAGAATTCCGTTCTGATAATCGTTATGTTGTCCACTGGGACGGTAAAATTTTGCCCGATATAGCTGATTCACAGTCTGTTGACCGTTTAGCAGTTCTACTTTCTGTCTCTGGAGTTGATCAGCTTCTTGGAGTCCCTAAAGCTGATAGTGGAACTGCTTATCAACAAGCTTTAGCTGTTATTTCGACGTTGAATCAATGGAACATTGCTCCTTACGTAAAAGCAATGTGTTTCGATACTGCAGCTGTCAACACAGGTAAACTTTATTTAATAATTACAAGTACTTATGACATTATTGTATTTGATTTCTACTGCATGACTTCAGCGTGAGCGTAGGTATGCTCTCTTCTCGCTTTAAAATCAAGATCTCATGTTTTTATATATGTTTATCTGTTCTTGTTGTAGGCATTTATAAAGGTACATGTGTTCAAATTGAAAAAGCATTGGGGAGAAAATTGGTGTGGCTTCCTTGTCGTCATCATGTATTAGAAATTGTTTTACGAGGAGTTTTTGAAGTTTTTTGGACCACTACATCTGGTCCTAACGTGCCGATTTTCCTTCGTTTTAAAAAAAAATGGGATGACATTGATCAAACCAAATATAAAAGTGGAATAGAGGATGAAACTGTGGCAAACGCTTTAAATGAAGATAAGATGAAAATTATTAATTTCATTAATGATTGCTTACAGCTAAAAATTGTTCATTATATTTCCTTGATACAATCAAAACTAATACTTTCAACTTATGTTTATTAATTTGGTCTTTTAGATGTCTCAGCCTCGAGATGATTACCGGGAGCTTTTGGTATTATCTTTAGTTTTTCTTGGTAGTTGTCCAACCGATACGTACACTTTCAAGCGTCCTGGTGCTATGCATCATGCGCGATGGATGTCAAAAGCTATCTATAGTTTGAAAATGTTTATTTTCCGGGATCAATTTCATCTTTCCCCTCGTGAAATAATAAGTTTACGTCAAGTGTGTATCTTTGTAATTTTATTTTACATTGAAGCTTGGTACACGGCAACATCTGCTATTCTGGCACCTCACAGAGATCTAGAGTTGATGAAAAATTTGATTTTAAATAAAAAAATTGACTCGGAAGTATCACAAGAAGCTTGCAGAAAGATGAAAGAACATTTGTGGTATTTAAATGACGAGTTGGCCACAATATCATTATTTGATGACAATGTTCCGATCTATATTAAAAAGAAAATGCTTTATGCTATTAACACTCGAGAGGGCTCTACATTAATGGAGCAGCGATATCATGTAGATGTAAATTTAAAATCGTTATTAGATAACGATTTAAGCGACTGTTTCGAAAAACTCATTGGAGTTATTTAAAAAATTTGATTTACCCTCTGATTTCATAGAAAAAGATATTTCTACATGGCCTAATGATGACAGCTACAAAATATGTCTGGAATTTTTCAAAACTTTGAAAGTAACGAACGACGTTGCTGAACGGGGTGTTGCATTAATTGAAGAATATAACCGCTGCCTAACTAAAGATGAAGAACAGTTGCAGTATTTGTTGCAGGTTGTTCGGGGCCATCGACAACGTTTTCCAAATTGTTATAAAAAATCACTTCAATCATAAATATTTAATGTAAATAGACAAGCAATTTTTTAAGCAGAACTTATTAATAAAATGAATGTGAACGTAAAAATAGAATAAAATTGTTTATTTTTTGATTTATTGCAAAAAAAATTCCTTAAAAGCATCATATTGATTTGATTAAAAAAAAAAAAAAAATATTGGTCAACATTTATCAGAAGTCTAATTTATATTTGACAAAAAATTTGATTTTTATTTTGACTCTGAAACCAACAGTTTTGGTGTAATTTATAAAAATCGATTAAATTTTTGAACAATTGAACTTTGATCTTGAATAACTTTTGAACGCGTGGACAAATCAAAAAATTGATTCAGGCCTTTTTTGTAGAGCGTTCAATTCTCTATAAAGATTAGAATAGCAATTTATAAGTCAATCAGTCGTTTAAACGGTACAAAAATCCGAAGAAGCAAAAAAAATTTTTCCCATGTTATTCTTATGGGAATTAAAAAAATGCGATGAGAACAACCTTAATATTAATATTAAGAGCTCATCTTTTCACAGTAATTTTTTTACACCCAAATGAAACTTTTGAGCTTGTTTGAAAGAAAAAAAAAAAATTTTTTTTTTTGAATCACCCTAATATAGATATATATATATATATATATATATATATATATATATATATATATATATATATATATATATATATATATATATATATAAACAAAAAGCGATAGTAAATAAAAAATAGGAACATGATGAATTTAACTATGAATACAACTTTATCGTTGAATAACTTTTAAACCGTAAATTTTATCGCAAAAAGCATTCAGATCTTTTTTGAAGAGCGTTAAATTTCCTACAAAAACAGCTGTCAAAGTATTTTTAGCTACATTTGTTTCGGTGGAAAAAAATTAACTGCAAAAAGTGCAAAAATCCCATGTTATTTAAATGGGAAATGTATTATGATTCAGGCACGGGTTAATGTGAATATTAAGGGCTAGTTTGGGTCGGATATTTTTTTTTAGGTCATAACCTAAAAATTTGAGGGGCGTTCGCAGACCAAAATCCAATTTGGGAAATAACGGACACCCTAATATATATATACTCCCAAACCCGGAAATACAAACATTTATGCTCATCACACACAAGCCCTGTCGATTGCGTACTCAGAGTCACTAACCACTCGACCAACGGGCGGTCCATACATACATTACATAGAACAAACATAAAAGTCAAATCAAAATATATTTATTCAGATAAATAAATTGTGCATTACACTGAATAATAAAATACCTAAAAACTATCTTATGATCTAACTTAATATGTATCTGCCTGAACTAGGTTGAACTGTGTTTCAGGCGATAGGGGCTAGGAATACAATCATTTTAATAATCACTGATAAAAAAAATTAAGTGAGCATAGTTTACGATGTTATTATTAAACTCTTAAACTTAAGACATAATATAACTTAGGAAAACAGAGTAATTCTTTAAAACTATCACAAATAACAACAAGAAGAGAAAAATTAAACATAATTAAAATACATATTCTAAGTTTTGTTTATTTACAAACTAATAACTTCTCAGTGTCATCATGAGACATGGTTTGTAAAATGTCAATTACAATCTTTTTGCAATTCCTAAAATTTTGTGAATAAATGTTTGTTATTGCATTGATTCTATTATACAGAAGTGGACCTAAAAATACGTAAAATTTTGATGAAAAATATTTCCATCTTACCTAGATGTAATGTAGAATCGTCTGTGGACCAACCAACTCGAAGTCCATTGATAACAGACTCCTTCTCAGCAGATTCAGTTGTTGTCACAATATCACCAACACGGACCTACAAAAACAAAATTATTGTACGATACATCCCCGTGTTGGTCTTGGCTCTTTTGAAGAACAGACCACGTGCTGTTCTGCCAGGCAAGTCGTAAAAGGCGACCGATTTACTCTTAAGTGTCACTACCATTGTAAACACTTGGTACTAGGGTTCTGCATTGTCTCGCCTGGGTCTGGGTATCACCGCCATACCTATTCCTGCCGAAATAGCATCAGTGCTTGTTACTGTCGTGCTTAGGCTTCAAGGGTAAGGTATACTTACATGCATACATGTGACATTGCGATCCCGCCCACACGAATAGCACTGCACCATTAACATCTTTGATGTCTACAGGCGATGGCTTCTCTTTCCATCAGGAGCCATGATTTAAAAAAACAGATTTTTAAATTGAATTAATTTAATTTAAATTATTTTCTTAAAATTAAGTTGTGAATTTCAATCCCTTCACAAGACGGAAGTATTTTAATGTTGTTTATCAGCTAGTGACTAAACGATAGATATCTTATGACAGAATTGAAATTCTCAAGTTAATTTGAAAACTAGTGTAAACGCCTGGTAGTATCCACTGACCTCATAGCAGACCCGTCCATTGGTGACCCCATGCGTGGCCCGAACCCCGGCCCACGCGTGGGCGAACGCGCCCTCACTCAACGGCACCACCGAGTTCAACTCCGGCAACTCCAGATATTGATTTAGGTCACTGTCATCTGTACACCAATTCAAAACATTGCACATTAGTTCAGACACAGTTTACATGTAAATTTTACACAAATCTGATCAGTCTTGGCAAACGTTGTTCTGCCTTTTTAACTACTCTTATTTTATTTCTTTTCTCACCTTTTAAACCTTCCATGGACTTCAACAATTAATTCAAAACCAAAATTAGCCAAATCGGTTCAGCCGTTCACGAGTTTTAGCGAGACTAACGAACAGCAATTGATTTATATATATGTAAAGAAAACCATAATAAGGTTTTATTTAATTATGTTTTTTATATTGCCGCGCTATGGCCAGTTTCCATAGCGGGCCGTGATAGCTTCTGTCAGCGGATTTGTCAATGAGTTAAAATTAGAAGGGAATTATATTTTATTGTCAAGAATTTTGTAAAAAGATAGACCCGAAAATAAGGGCTTTAAATGTTGTTTCTTTTAATTACAGAAACGCAATTGTGTCTTTGTTTTACTTATAATTAGATATAATATCATTATAAAACAACATTTTTTGCTAAATAATTCGGCACGATAATGGATAAATTGAGGTTTGATTTCGCTGTAAAGACAGCATCTGATGGAAAAACCAACATTTTATGCTTAACCTCAATTGCCACGCCTAGTGGGCAGGTTTATGGGATACCCCTAGATTTTCAACCAGCAAGTCAACATCAAGCAATTACCAGTACTACACATTATGGCAAAATAAAAAAATCATTGCAAAGAAGACACCAAATAAGAAAAGTCTGGATAACTTTGACAGATAAAATAACAGAAGCATATTTGGATGAAGAACAAAACTTGCAATTTAATGATGTATACCTAGAAGAAATCACGGAAACTAAAGGTAATCCAGACGATATGCCTAGTTCTAGTAGCTCGAACAATTCTTTGGAAAAATTGTTAGAGAAATTACTCGAAGAAAAAGAAAAAACATCAGAAATTCTAAATCTAGGAAAAATCGCCAAAGATTTTAAGATCGAAAAGTTCACGAGCAAAATTTCAAATGCCTACCAATGGATTAAAGCTTTTAATAAGGAATGTGAACGTTTCAACATTTACGAGGACAAAAAGAAAATAGAAATTTTGAAAAATTTTATGGAGTCTTCAAGTGTACATTGGTACGACTGTATGCTAATAAAATACACTGTGGAATCAGAGTGGAACCAATGGGAGAAATGTTTTTGTGAGACATTTGGAAATAAAGGTTGGTCACCCATAAGATACGCTCTTGCCTTTAAATATCAAGCAGGTTCATTAATCGAATATGCCCTAAAAAAAGAAAAATTATTATTAGAAGTTCGGAAGCAAATTGATAACGGGACTCTTATTGATCTTATTGCATTTGGTTTGCCCAATTTTGTGACTGATAAAATTGACAGAGAAACTTTGCAAGAAACAGAAGATCTGTACAATGAAATAGGAAAACTGGAATATCTTGTTGAGAAAAATAAGTATAAAAAAATAGTATACACAAATTCCAACATTAAATCGGAAAAAATAATCGAGAAAAAGCCATGCCCAATTTGTATCAATGAAAAAAAGGGAAACGTTACCATCCAGCGGAGAATTGCTGGTTTAAAGGTACAACTCAAAAATCAATAGTAAAAACAGTAAATAACTCTGAAATAGAAACAGATCTGAATAACATGGATCCAAAAAACTTGATGTGCCACCATTAATAAAAATAAATTTACTATTAAATGACACTGTAGAAGTAACTGGAATTTATGATTCGGGTTCAAACGTGTCATTAATTAATGCTAAATTATTAAACATACGAAAGAAAGAACGTACTACGAATAATACAAAAATAGTAAACTTAAAGACTATTAATGGTGAGAAAAAAACGAAAGGTATAGTAACATTAAAAGTTAAGATATATAATATAGAACAAAATATGGATATTTTTGTAATAGATAAAGAAAACTTTAATTATGATTTCCTGATTGGTTTAGACTGTATAAAAAAATTCAAGCTCATGCAAAATGAAGATTTGAAAATAATACAAAAAGTCAAAAAAGGAGATGAGGCCAACTTTCCTAATGCACAAGGAGAAAAAACTAAGCAAAGCTTAGAAAGTCCTGAAACGGAGAATGTGAAACAAGAAATAAACTTCAACGAACACATTGAAACTGATCAATTTGAAAATATTACAAATCATCTAAATAAACAGCAACAATCGGAGATAGACAAGCTGATAGAAAAATATAAAACTGTCTTTGCCAAAGATAAATATGATATCGGCACTGTACGAGATTATGAAGCTCATATTGACTTGATGGTGGATAAATACTGCTGCAAACGTCCATATAGATGCACAGCTGAAGATAGAAGAGAAATAGAAGACCAAATATCAAAACTGTTAGAGAAAAAATTGATTGTGGAATCATATAGCCCGTTTGCTGCTCCAGTAACTCTAGCTTATAAAAAAGAAGACGAACGAAAAACAAGATTATGTATAGATTTCAGAGAATTGAACAAAATAGTAGTCCCACAATCACAGCCATTTCCATTAATTGAAGATTTAATGATGAAAACAGTGAACTGTAAGTATTTCTCAACATTTGATATTAATTCAGCATTTTGGTCAATTCCATTAAAAATACAAGATCAATACAAAACAGCTTTCGTAACTCAGGAAGGACAATATCAGTGGACGTGTCTGCCATTTGGATTAAAAACTGCCCCAGCTATTTTCCAAAGAATACTAAGTAACATCATAAGAAAACATAAACTCTCTGATTTTGCAGTAAATTTTATTGATAATATACTTATTTATTCAAAAACCTTCGAGGAACATGTATCACATGTATCAAAATTATTGGAGGCAATTCAAACAGAGAGGCTTAGACTTAAATTTATCAAATGTATATTTGCAAACCATTATGCCAAGTATTTAGGCCATATAATAGAAAACAATTCAGTAAAACCTCTTAAAGATTACCTAAAAGCAGTAAAAGATTTTCCAATACCAGAGACAAGGAAAAATGTGCGACAATTCCTAGGAAAAATAAATTTTTATCATAAGTTTGTGCCCCACAGCGCAATCATCTTGGACCCATTGCACAATTTATTAAGGAAAGACGTGAAATTCGTGTGGACCGAAGAATGTCAACAGTCATTTGATAAAATAAAAGCACTACTGTGCTCAAAGCCGATTCTGAGAATTTATGATCCACAATTACCAATAAACATTTATACGGATGCAAGTATAAAAGGAATGGGAGCAGTGCTAAAACAGACTGATGAAAACGGAAACAATAAACCAGTTGCTTATTTTTCAAAAAAAATAACAGATTCACAGAAAAAGAAGAAGGCAATATACCTAGAATGTTTGGCAATAAAAGAAGCTATAAAATATTGGCAACACTTACTTATGGGGAAGGAGTTTACGGTGTACTCAGATCATAAACCATTAGAAAACATGAATATTAAAGCAAGAACTGATGAGGAGCTCGGAGATCTAACATATTATTTATCCCAATATAACTTCAAAATTAAATATAATACTGGAAAAACAAATCAAGAGGCAGACTGCTTAAGCAGAAATCCAGTTCTAAGCCCAAGTGAAAATACAGATGACGCTTTGAAAGTGGTAAATTTAATTACCATAGAAGACATAAAAATTGATCAAAACATAAATGAAGAAATACAAAAAAGAAAAAACAAGTTTATACTGAAAGATGAAATATACTACAAAAAATTTAAAACGAGAAACAAAATAGTGCTATCAGAAGAACTAAGCAAAACATTAATAAAAAATGTACACATTACTTACTGCCATTTGGGAACAACTCAAATGATAAATAAATTAACTCCATTCTTTTCAGCAAAGAATATCATAGCAAAGATAAAACAGACTTGCGAAGAATGTGAAATATGTATTAAAAATAAAACAAGAAGGAAACCAAAATATGGTTTAATGTCACATTTGGGACCAGCAAAACAACCTTTTGAAATTGTATCAATTGATACAATTGGTGGATTTGGAGGGTCGCGGTCGACTAAAAAATACCTACATCTTTTAATTGATCATTTCACTAGGTATGCTTACATTTTAACGTCAAAAGATCAAAGTTCTAACAATTTCATTAAACTTATTCAGAAAGTGACAGAAGGTCATAAAATTGATATGATATTAACGGACCAATATCCCGGTATAAACTCCAAAGAATTTAAGGAATTTCTGAAAGATAACAATATAAAAATAGTTTTTACTGCTCTGGATACTCCTTCTTCAAATGGCCTGAATGAAAGGCTAAACCAAACCCTGGTTAATAAGATAAGATGCAAAATTAATGAAAGAGAAAATAAAATTGCATGGACAACTATTGCACAGAGATGTGTTGACAAATATAATGAGACGGGACATACTGTTACTAAATTTGCACCAAAATACCTGTTAGAAGGAGAAAATGTAAATATTCTACCACCAGAAATGAAAATTTAACAAGAGATAGAAAATTAGCATATGAAAATACAATTAAATCCCATGATTATAATAAGAAAAGATATGATCTGTCAAGAAAAGAATATGATTTTAAAGAGGGAGATAGAGTTTATGTGGAGAATGGAAATCGTCTTAATAGGAAGAAAACAGATTAACTAAGAATTGGACCCTACGAGATATTGAAAAAAATTTCAAACACAATTTATAAAGTAAATGTTGGTCACAAGAAAGCAAAATCAAATTTGTACCACATATCAAAACTCACACCCTTATCGGTTGACAGAAGAACAATTACGTGCAATCACACTTGTAATTGTTTTTCTCCAGGAGGGGAGATGTAAAGAAAACCATAATAAGGTTTTATTTAATTATGTTTTTTATATTGCCGCGCTATGGCCAGTTTCCATAGCGGGCCGTGATAGCTTCTGTCAGCGGATTTGTCAATGAGTTAAAATTAGAAGGGAATTATATTTTATTGTCAAGAATTTTGTAAAAAGATAGACCCGAAAATAAGGGCTTTAAATGTTGTTTCTTTTAATTACAGAAACGCAATTGAGTCTTTGTTTTACTTATAATTAGATATAATATCATTATATATATATATATATATATATATATATATATATATATATATATATATATATATATATATATATATATATATATATATATAGACTTTGGCATGTATAATATTAACGAGTTAAACTCCATGTATTGATTCATATCACTGTCATCTTCACATAGAGACACATTATTTAAAGGCTGCAAGAACAGACAGTTTTTGCAGCCTTTTTTGTCTTTTAATATCAATCAAATTTGTTCAGCATATTTTTAATTTTTTACAGCTTGATATGCACACAGGGTTACTTTTAAAAGTCCGGTCAAATTTTTAGAGGCTGTTTAGAATCAATGATATTATTATGTTCGAATTATGTCATTAAACAATAATTTAAAATATTCAACATTTCATTTTTATCCAACACAAAAAACAAAATGCTTGGATATAATTTCAATTACGTACGCCAAATCCAAACTTTTTTTTTTAAATTATAAGATAGCAAACAAGCAGATGGGGTCTCTTGATGGAAAGAGTCATCCATCGCCTATAGACAGCAAAGATGTTAATGGTGCGTTGCTATCTTGTGGCGAGGTCTAATGCCCCATGCATAAGTTTACCGGCTACCTTACTCTCCAAACCGGAACACGACAGCGACAAGCACTGACGCTATTGCGACAGGAATAGGTAAGGCGGTGGTACCAGACCCGAGCGAGACAATGCAGAACTCTACCACCTAGTAACCACGATGGTAGTGACTCGATAGCCAATCGGCCGCCTTTTACGACCTGCCTGGCAGAACGGCAGTTGGCCTATTCTTCAAAGGAGGCCGGGACCAACACGGCGAAAAACTAAATAACTAAAATATTTTAGTGCCTTCAACCAAACTAAAAGAGAAAAATGTACTTAGAGCAATATATTACATGATAGTTACTATTGTAACTATAGGTAAATGTGAAATTACACACTGCCAGCTTTTCAGTTTATTCATAAGACTCAGTGCATCAAATTCATGAATTTAGTGGGATATTTTTATATGAATATTTTTATATTATTTTACAATAATAACTAAAACACACTTTCAATTCAATACAGTAGCTCAGTATTAATGGAATAAAGTAAATTAAATATCACAACAGTATTTTTGCACTATAGGTATAGAGTAAAATCGATGTCTGTCTTTGGACACTTGGTTTAACATATTTCACTGGCTTGCCATCACATGAGTGACATTAATTGCCACATTCGTCAAACTATATGTCAACTTAGCAAAGCTAATCGGCTCGAGCAATAGCTGCTTGACTTTCACGGTCACACCAAATATTATTTGCTTTCTGTTAAATTATCTACTCCGTGTTTTATTTTGTATTACTATGCTGTAACTAATGTTTTATTACTAAACAGGTGGACAGGTAAAAGATTGTATCATATAAAAGAAGTGAGTTGCTCACTTTTGATTCTGATACCAATCATGTAAAACAAATAGGTATTTAAATTTTACCCTATTTTATCCAATAAAAATTGTTAGTATGGACATTTGCACATAGTCAAAATGAATTGTTTACAATCAGCTATTTGCTGAACTCGTGACTAGACTCGTTAGCACACCTCTCACACTGTGTCAAGATCAACTTTGTAGTTAAACAATATTCACTTTGCATTATATTTTTATAAGTTACTGATTCTTTAAACATAAACTCTTGTACAATTTCACAAAATATGTAATTTATATTTTATTTATACAACAATCACTTTTAAAGCCAACCGATTTCGCTTATGAAAGCATTATCAGGGCTTCTTTCATTTTACATGAACAAACTGTTGTGTTGCGAGTCTTTATAGATAAACACTACAACAGTTGTATGTATAAAAGGCGCTAGCTTTAAAATTAAAATTGATTGTAATATAAATGAAAATAAATTGCATGATCATTGCATAAAAAATCAAAATGATGCAGTTTCACCGACTGCAGAAAATGGAAAGTATAAATTATATTAATACGTTACATATGACCATTAACTATACATACAGTTTTTTGCAAGTCAACCTGTATATCTATATATATATATATATATATATATATATATATATATATATATATATATATATATATATATATATATAAATCAATCCCTATTTTCCTTGGTCACGACATCACGCCTGAATGGCTGGACCAATTTCGGTATTTTTTTTATTGTGTTTGTAATTGTAAGGAGAAGGTTCTTATAAAAGAAAATATTATGAAAATTAGAAAATTTAAGAATACTTAACCACCATATAAAGTTTAATGCCATTGTGGCTGCGTGGAAGTACAATACCGTAGTCTTATATAAATTACGTGTCACGTTGTTTGTCCGCTATGGATTCCTAATATGTAAGGCAAAACAACGTTTGCCGGGTCAGCTAGTAATAGAAATGTCAATAATAAAAAAGCTGAAGGACTTTTTAATTTGTTTGTTAAACATCTCTGATGGACATCTCAGATTTAAATAATATTGTCATTCATTAGGAAGGCTATAGACTGCTTTTTTTACCCAATTATATATAAAAGTTTTATGGCGAACGTAGTGCGGGTGTCAACTAAGGTTCATAATAAAAACAAATGTATACTCACACCAAGAGAGTGTAACTTTAGACTCATCAAGTTCCGGCTCGGCAATCTTCACTTCCGGGGGAGGTTCTTGTTTCTTCTTACCACGTGCGCCCTGCCATCAAACATACATATAATCTAATGCAAACTTTTAAGTTAAACAACTGTCATTCTGCCACACTTTGCCAACAGTGAATATCATATGCATATTCAATTTCAGCTCACGTAAAACTGTTGAATAAAAGTGAGTTTCGTGGCAAATTGTATTTGCATGCTTTTTTTTAAATTATAAGTCAGCAAATGGCTCTCTTGATGGAGACGACCATTACCTATAGACACCAAAGATGATGTTAATGGTGTGATGCTATCCTTGTGGTGAGATGTTAATACTACATACATAAGTTTACTGATTACCTTGCCCTCCAAACGGAAACACGAAAATGACAAGCATTGACGCTATTGTGGCCGGAAAAGGCAAGGCGGTGGTACCAAATACCCGGGTGAGAGTTGCGGAACTCTACCACCTAGTAGCCACGATGGCAGTGGACACATAAAGGCAATTGCTTGCCTTCTATGAAATGACTCGCAGATGGCAGAGGCAGAGATGGCCCATGTAAAGATTTCTTAGATCTATAATATTGTAATTTTATCAAATTGTATTGACACCCATAAATTCCGACTATGAAAACAATCACAGATACACACAAAAGAAAAATTACAAGAACACAGAATTAAGTTGACCCAGTTCCCATTGATTTTTTAAAATTACGAAATATCTTCACTAATTGTGCATCTAGCACTAATTGTTTTATAAATTAGCAATGATTAAAGGTATTAAAAGTCAGTGGCCATTCAATTGAACCGCAACTATTTACAAACACAAAAAAATCAAGAAGTATTTTACCGTCATATAGCAAATGGTAGATTTTAAAAATAAAAATCAATAGTCTTAAGGGTGTACTGAGAATAGCTAAATCGAGTAAGGGCACTTGGGTTTTGACAAACAGAAGTGCCTTTACTCGAAATGAAAGTAAACAACTTTCCCAAAGAAACATGGATCGAAAAGTTAAAAAAAATTCGTCCCTTCCATAGAAAACTGCTTTATCACATGGTTGATTTTGTATGGAAGGTCTGAATTTTTTTTGAAAGTTGTTTACTTTCATGGCCTGAACCACCTATTTAAATTTGGCAGGTGATAAAAAAATAACTCTGTATAGTGAATACATAGTGTATACCATAACATATAAAACAAAGGTTTCAATGTAAACTTGACTCACCGGAGTTGGTGGAACCAGGATTTTGTTGGTAGCTTCAATAGTTCTGTAAAAGTTACTCCACCGAGCCTTCTTCTCCTGTTTACGCTTGAGGCGTTGCAGTTTTATTGGGTCCTAGTTAAAAAAAAAATTATAATCAAGCCACTGTTGATTGAATTGAAAAACACATACAAAAAAAATGAAGTGTGACAATTGACAAACATGACCTTATTTAAAAAAATCCCTCATTAGAAAATCAGATCCTGAGTGATAAAAAATTAGACAAGACTCCTCGAACATGGGATTTCTCTAGAGTGAATGGATCTTACATTAGAGTACCAGCTTTGAAAAGTATATTTAAGAAAAATCTAAAGCTGCATATCCTAACATCACATAGCTAATGTTTTGAATATCATGCATTAAGTTTTTATAACACATATATATATATATATATATATATATATATATATATATATATATATATATATATATATATATATATATATATATATATATATATATACTAGCTGTGCCCGCGACTTCGTTCGCGTGGTAAAAATTCTAAAATATAAACCCGCATAGTTCCCGTTCCCGTGGGATTTCCGGGATAAGAACTATCCTATGTCCTTTCTTGGGTCTCAAACTATATTTGTACCAAATTTTATCCAAATCGGTTCAGTGGTTTGGCCGTGAAAGCGTAACAGACAGACAGACAGACAAGAGTTACTTTCGCATTTATAATATTAGTATGGATAAAAAATTGTTTTTCCATATTATTAGTACGTCACAATGCCATTGTGTAATTCTATTACTTCACTAGGATATGCCACTAAGAGAATACATACATATATATGTATTTATTTGTTATAGATATTCATTTATGTATTTTTATAGTATATATGTAAGGATGTATATATTATATTATATGTAATCTAGATTTAAGAATATTACAACTTCTCTGTGTGATTTTCTGGTTACCTGGTAAAGGATGTTTTGTCTATTAAGCTCGCCGTATGTAGCATATACATTTTGTGGTTCAATAAAGATAAATAAATAAATGAACATATTTGACAGAGTAAACTTGTCAGTAAAATAAACTAAAAGATTTTAGCCAGGACATTACAGATAATAAAAAAGAGATATGTTTCATGTCATAACATAACAAAGAAGCAGAATCTGTAAGGCTAAGGATAACAAGCATTGAAGCTATTAACTATACAACATGAATAGGTAATGTGGTGGTACCAAAACCCATGGGCACAAGTTGCCAAACCCTACCACCTTGTAAAATACTTAGTTTGTCACAATGCCATTGTGTAATTCTATTACTTCACTAGGATATGCACTAAGAGATTGTGTATTTGGACCGAAACTGGTTGCGATCAGTATGTCTAGTTTTAAATCTAACCGTTTATGTAGCAAGTTAGGTAAGGTCCTAGACGACACAGCCAGGTCCCTATTTCTAAGTGTGCAACCTAAAGGAAAATCCATACTAATATTATAAATGCGAAAGTCTGTCTGTCTGCCTGTTACGCTTTCACGGCTAAACCGCTGGACCAATTTTCATAAAATTTGGCATGGAAATAGTTGAAAAGCCAGGGTCAAACATAGGGTAATTTTTTTTTCAAAAATCAATTCCTAAAGGGTTGAAATAGGGGATGAAATTTGTATGAAAAGCTATCTAGACATGTTAATCTACTCGCGGGCGAAGCTGCGCGGGTCAGCTAGTAATCTTATAAACGTACCTCATCTTTATATTACGAATCGGTTTGCGATTAGCACTACGACTATTAGGTACAATTCAGATCAATCGGATCGTATCGGGCCCGTAGGTATGGCATTTTACAATGTGGTATAGGAAATTGAAATGTGTAAACAGGAATTACAGTTCATATTTACCTCACATTCACATTTTGCTATTGTAAAATGTATTTATATATGATATGTAATAAAAATTAAGTAAACCTTGCTAAGTTCTTCAAATCTCTTGGCGTCTTCCTCTGCTTGTTTCTTCTCTCTCTCAATTCTTTCTTGTTCCTTGATTCTCAATCTCTCATTTAGTTGTTCCCACTCTTCTTCTTCAGTGAGCTCCCTCTTCCGCTAAATTAAGATAAAATATTACAAGTGAACCTTTACAACTTCCGTCTTAACTATAACAAACTCGTTATTTTAACTTTATTACTAAACAATTTTTAAACTTTTGTTCATGTTGTTAAGCAACTATGCTGTTACTTGTAGAAACAGATTTTAAAACTGGTGGTAACTTTATAATTTGAGGATCTATAAACAAAGTTTAAATTTACATGGATATTTATGAACTTTAATGTAAAGATTTTCATCATAAACGTACCTCTGGTTGTTTAGGTTCTTCGTTCTTCCCTTCACCTTGTTCTTCTCCATCTTGGTTAACTTTCTCATTCTCTTTGTTGTCATCATTATTGCCATCCTCATGGTTCTCCTCTTGGGTCTCCATGGGTTCTGTGTAAAGAAACAACTTTGTTATTTTACACTACAACTAATTGTGCCAATATATAAGATTAGTGATTTGATCATTTATCTTTGATAATCTATCTTTGATCTAGAGGTTTGGTGTCGGTGTTGGGTGCGATTCCCGGGTTAGGCAAGTCAAAATCTGTTTTTTCAGTTTTCTAATAAAAACAATATTGCCCGGGATGGAAAAAGTGCTTGATTGGCGATAGGCTTTCCACCTATCACACTGTGGGGCTTCTCTTCAGCTAATCATAGGTGCACTTTTACCTCTATCTGCCTCTTCAGGGATACGGGCGTGAAGATACGTTTTTTTATAAGATTTATATTTAAACAATGTAGAATTTGTTTAGAAATAAATGCTAGCATTTTTGCTTTATACAGTACGGATTTTGAACTTGAATAGTAAATCTGAATTATAAAATAACGAATATACTATTAATACTTAATATTATTTATTATTAAGTAACTTAACTTGAGGGGGGGGGACGTAAGAACATGTAACCCGCATGACAAGTAAACGCCCTCAAAATTACGACCTTTAAGGAGAGTATCAAATGCGGGCAAAACCGCGGGATACCTATTATAAACAATTTTAACAATTCTTATCCATAATCCGTAAATACAAAATATCATTTTAATGACATACAATTAAAGCAATAATTATCGTTAATGACGAATGTATTTCTAGCAAAACTTTACACTTAAATACCAGTATTAGTTGTTTAATGACGTGTTACTATTGTCCTTGTGACAGACATTATTTATAGAAAGGGTGCAAACGAGCAGGAGGTGCCTGATGTTAAGTGATCACCGCCGCCCATGGACATCCGCAATACCAGAGGCGTTGTCGGACATTTAAAAATAAGTAAGCTCTTTTATTGAAGGTCCCTAAGTCGTATCCGTTCGGGATTGCCCGGGATTGGACAAGTGTTCGGTTGGCGATGGGCTTGCCACATATCACATATGGAACTAATGGGAATTTTTTTTTTATATCATAATATAGCAAACAAGCAGATGGGTCTCCTGATGGTAAGAGTCAACCATCGCCTATAGACACCAAAGATGTTAATAGTGCGTTGCTTTCTTGTGGCGAGGTCTAATGCCACATGCATAAGTTTACAGGCTACCTTACCCTCCAAAGCGGAACACGACACTGACAAGCACTGACGCTATTGCGGCAGGAATAGGTAAGGCGGTGGTACCAGACCCGGGCGAGACAATGCAGAACTCTACCACCTAGTAGCCACGATGGTAGTGACTCGCATAGCCAATCGGTCGCCTTTTACGACCTACCTGGCAGAACGGCAGTTGGTCTATTCTTCAAAGGAGCCCGGAACCAACACAGGGAAAAACTGCGCTAACATTGTCTTGGCTTAGGGCAATCCTAAATAGTATGCTGTCACATTCTTTTCAAGACAAGAATGTGACAGCATACTGTTTACAACGTTATTGCCATTGGCCAATAAGTATCTTCAGCTAATCGCGAGTGCAAATGTTGTACCTTTGCATAACTCTTTGAGGATACGGGCGTGAAGATATATACTCTGCACATAGCAAGCCCGCACGAGTTCTTGTATAGCAGGTAACATTGATATAAAAATTCCGAGATGCACATTCCCGAACAAAACTGACACGCGAAACTGTCGCTGATTTCACACAAGTAGATATAGATATGGCAAAAATATATGTTTCAGCATGTCCAAAATTAAGCGCAAGATTTATAGTTGTTTTTACAAAGCAATGTACGAAAAGTAATAAAATTTACAGTGTCGCGACCGCCGCGATTCTATTTGAAATGAGCGCACAATTTAAATTCATTTTTAGAGGACGTTTTTGAGAAACTGATTGTGTATCTTATGTTTTTATATCAATAGCAGGAAAGCAAAGTAAGCACAACTTTTTTACGTGGTCGCCGTTCCCGGTTCGTCCCGGATCTCCTTTAAACATAGACTTTCTGCCATTCTGCCAGGCAGTTCGTAAGACGCGAACGATTGGCTATACGTTACTACCATCGTGACTACTAGGTGTTAAGAGTTCTCCAAAGTCTCGTCCGCGTATTTGATACGCCCCGTCTTAACTGCGTCTACCGGCTCCCGCTACCTTACTCTCAAATTTACGAAATCAATATTTAAACAGAATGTCTATTAAAACTAAGTATAAAATACATATTGAAATGCAGCTTTACTACTTGCCAATTATATTCAGCGTTGATAGGAAATACGTTATTTTTTCCTTCTACAGTACTGATAATAATTTATGGCTGCTAAATCATAAAATTACAATCACGAATACATTTTAATTCTACATGACCTGATGTTAATTGAGAATTCGTGTCGCCAATACACGTGCTTATTAAAACTGGTGATGAGTCTTTATTTTATAGACTATACTCTCCTTATGAAAAGAGAACCAACGTCTATAGACACCAAAGATGTCAGTGATGTATTGCTATCCGTGTGGCAGGATGACAATGCCACATACATAAATTTACTGACTAGTTTACCCTCCAAACTTGAATACGACAGCGGCGGTATGGCGGTGGTCACAGGCCCGGGCGAGAAAATGCAGAACTATACCACCTAATTGCCACGAAGGTAGTGACTTGTATACCCAATCTTTGCCTATTAGATATGCCGATAGTCCAGGAAAGGGGACCAATACCAAGACAGGACATAAACTAAACTTTTATGACAATACATTAAAATTGTGCATTATTTCATGATAACAAAACAATAGACGAATTTCTAAAAGTCAATATATAAATAATAGTCGATAATAAATAAAGTTAGGTATATATTCCCTCCAAAATATCGACAGTCAGCGAGCTCTTATGATGCTATAATGATATTTCTCCCAAAAACGACGGTGATAAGAGTCTTATATCCGTCGTATACTTTTTCGGAGACTAATAGCCTGGGCAGACGACGGTTTTTTGTCCGCTAATAGATGACTTACAACTGTATCGAGTAACGCCAACGAGAGATTAAAGTACCGAGTACAAAAAGTCCTCCGAATAACCGAGGACATGCAGAGAGCGGACCGGACAAAAGTACGGGGGAGTCCCCGAAAAGAATAGAACACGTGTGACTAGGAGAAGCAACGCCAGAACTATATATATATATATATATATATATATATATATATATATATATATTAATATATATATATATATATATATATATATATATATATATATATATATATATATATATATGTGTGTGTGTGTGTGTATATGTATATATCTATGTATATGTATGTGTATGTATATATATATATATGTGTATGTATGTGTCACTGCAAATTAATAAATTTGGATCGTGCCTCGTTATTACAATAGTGTATATATATTTTAACTAGTATGTAAAAATTAATTCACATTTTTATACATGTCTTTTTTGGTGTTTATGGTTATTATTATTATTTTAAGTATATTCATAATGTAAACGCAGTGTCGGACCCCCGTGGCTGCCTCGTAGACGCAGCACGTCTTTTTCTGGACTCACTGAAAATCAGTGCTGTGGCACAATCGCTGCAGTGTAGACTGAGTTGGGTTCTATTTTAGTATCACATCACTTGCGATACGAAAGTAATAAAAGCATTTCAAGCATTCGTTTTCTGTCTTGTGTTTTTTTTTTGTTTAAGTTAATGTACATGTACGTAAATTGCACTCAATTGTACTCTTCATAAATTTATTTTAAGGGAATTGCTCATATTTCATCAATAGTATCGTAAGTTTATGTATAAGTTGATACCAAATAAATATTTGAATTTGAATTTGAACTTTAATCCGCGTTATGCGCTAGAGAGTGACGTACATATGAGCGACGATAAACGATGACTCCGTGTGCGTTGATCTCGCGGTAAATTCGCGGCGGTTTTTATTCGCGGAGCGTGCTTCTTTCTCCACCACGGAGAAAAGTCCGTCGTTTGCGCAGGCTATAAAGTGGACGGTTGACGCATGCATGAGGAATAACATCTTATAAGCATAGGCATCTTTTATCGGCTGTATCATGGAGAATTTTCCGAGGAACTGTTTGGATTAATTCCTGCCGCCGAATTTCACCATCGGACATCGCGACAAACTTTTAAGTTTCATCCTCACCATCTCGATGTCTGGAAGTCCACACCCGTGCGATTCTCGAGGCACTTTTTGCCCCGCACTACTGCTATGTGGAACGAGTTATCGGCAGAAATTTTTCCTAACGGATACGACTTAGGAACCTTCAAGAAAAGAGCCTACTTATTCTTAAAAGGCCGGCAACGCAACTACAAGACCCGTGGTAGTGTTGTCGCCTATGGGCGGCGGTAATCACCATCAGGTGATCCACCTGTCCGTTTGCCCCCTCTTCTATAAAATAAATAAATAACCACAATAACAATGCACTATTAGCATATTAGGTCGTCAAATGTCAATTATGCGATGGTTCTTTCTTTCAATCCTGTTTATATTCTATCCCACGACATAATTAGATCACCAATGAGTTAAAGTTTACCGACTTTATCTTCTAAAGAAAAATTAAAGATACGAAACTAGTTCCAACCTTCATAGCGAATAACAAACGAATGCCGTAACGAATGAAAACGAATGGAGTTGTAATAACAAATAATAATTAAAAGTCAGGGTAGTTGTTAAGATAACGAGTGTAAACAAAAACATTTCTTCGATATCTTGTTGCTAACCGCTAAATACCCTAGTCCGAAACTCTAAAGTTTTCTTTTTTAGAGATCTTTATTAGTTACTCGATTCAAGATTTTTCGGAAATAAAAAAGATGGACGTCTCGTCAAAATAAAGCTGTTCACAAAAATTCAGCCTGTTATTAATTAAAAATATATAAATATACGGATAAACCACTGAACCGTTCTTAAATATTCTTTCAAAATTAAGTAGCAAGACTACCCAGAAGTAGCACTAGATACGTTTTACCCGAGTGAGCACAAGGAAGCAATGATTTTGGGACACTCGAACGAAGTCACTAGTACAAATAAACAATAACCACATCTATCATAATAATCACATCTTCGCCGTGTTGGACCCGGCCTCCTTTGTAGAATAGGCCAACTGCCGTTCTGCCAGGCAGGTCGTAAAAGGCGACCGATTGGCTATCGAGTCACTACCATCGTGGTTACTAGGTGGTAGAGTTCTGCATTGTCTCGCCCGGGTCTGGTACCACCGCCTTACCTATTCCTGCCGCAATAGCGTCGGTGCTTGTCGCTGTCGTGTTCCGGTTTGGAGGGTAAGGTAGCCGGTAAACTTATGCATGTGGCATTAGACCTCGCCACAGGATAGCAGCGCACCATTGACATCTTTGGTGTCTATAGGCGATGGTTGACTCTTTCCATCAGGAGACCCATTTGCTTGTTTGCTATCTATGATATAAAAAAAAATCTATATAAATAAAAATGAATAGCTAAATGTGTTGCTAAGCGAAAATATGAATAATTTGCTTAATTATTTTTTTAAATATTCGTTGAAGTTCGAGAAGATTTTTTTATGGAAAAATACGAGGAGAATAGTAAAAACATTATTATTTTCCTATAAAAACAGTTCTAGCCAACAAACATTTAAAGATTTTCAATGTTTTATGTGGCAATAACGAAGTCCGCCGAACCAGCTAGTAAGAGGCGTAAAATAATAAAAATCGTACCCGGCTTTTGGAAGCCAAAATCCATTGAAAAATTGCACTAGGAATTCTTTAAACACTACACTCTTTACTATAAAGATATAACACACGTCGTGATTAAATGCAAGTTAAACTACAGACGTCCACAACGAGCAAACGCCACCGAGCGACGCGAATATCGGCCGGATACTAGATCAAAGATTAACGAAATGCCCAAGGTTATAGATAATTAAGTACAATATAATAAATGAAATTCAAAAACTTCACGTAGGTATTAAATACGTATGACCACACAAATGTAATTAACAATTATATTTCAAAATTTTCTGCCGGCTTTTCGCATAATACTAAACATAAGCCGTACGAGATAACCGATGCTTATATACAAACGATGCTATCAATAAATCTATTTGAGCATGTGTGTAGGTTAACGCTTTTTATATTACATCGACTACGACGTAGAAATACGTGATAAACTTCATCGGAATTGGTAGTGCAATTTGAAGTGTTGGTCCGGGCTCCTTTGTAGAAAAGGCCCACTGCCATCCTGCCAGGCAGGTCGTAAAAGACAACTGATTGACTACGCGAGTCACTACCACCGTGGCGACTAGGTGGTAGAGTTCTGCATTGTTTCGCCCGGGTCTGATACCACCGCCTTACCTATTCCTGCCGAAATAGCGTCAGTGCTTGTCACTGTCGTGTTTCGGTTTGGGGGGTAAGGTAGCCGGTAATCTTATACATGTGACATTAGACCTCGCCTCAAGATAACAACGAAACATCATATATCTTTGGTATATATGTGGCGCTGGTTGACTCTTCCCACCAGGAGACCCATCTGCTTATTTGCTATCTTATGATATAATAAAAAAAATATTGAGTGACGTTATCTGAGTATGGATATTATAGTCAAGGACGGATACAGCCTTCGGGTCAGGGAAGGAAACTAAAGTATTTCAAACTAACAGTTATTCATGACGTCGTGGCCAAAAATCATAACATCCCTTTGCTCAGTCGGGTAAAAAAGAAGCCAATCGTCGATGAAGTACCAATACCTCCTAAGTATTGAGAATCTAATTTTACACCAGAAGGAGATACTTCCATAAAATACACACGAACAAATGAATTCTGTCACTTCGTAGATATTTTCTCATAGCTCTAGAAGTTTAGGGGGAGTAGGAGTTGAGTCAAATCTCATCTAACCTTACGTTGGAGAGAGGGGGGAGGGTCTCGACAAATATCACGCAATTTTTTTTCTGATTGAAACAAAAAATTTCAATCAGAAAAAAAAATTGGTTCGTTATCCAGATATTACATGCTTAAGATTAATTCTTAAGCGTAATCGTCATACGATTAAGATTATTCACTAATTTGTTGAAATAAAATAATTTTATTCATACTTCGACGTTATACAGTCTTAACTAGTCGTAAATAAAAGCACAAAGCATTTTTTTTTCTTTTTACAATAACAATCCGACGCGTTTCCATATTTAAGAAACCCACATTATGAAAAATCTCACGTGAGATTGGGGGATGGGGGAGGGGGTTGTATAAAAACCCACGACATCTCACCAGGGGGAGAGGGAGGGACAGAAAATTAAAAAAAAACACCTCGCGTAATTTATGGACGCCCCCTTATTGGTAGAAATTTTAGATACTAGTGAATTCAATCTATGGGAATATGAGTTTTATGTATATTTTGGAATCAATTGTCAGTTAGGAGATATTTATTGGTACTTCATCGACGCAATGTCACTTCTGGATAATGTAGCTTTTTAAATCGGTCGACTAGTAATTGAGTAAAATCACAAAAAACAAAAATCAAATCTTTCCTCGTTATAACATTAGACTAGCTATGCCCGGGACTTCCTTCGCGTGAAAAAATCTAAAATAAAAGTAGCCTAAGTTACTCCTGATTACATCGGCTTTCTGCCAAGGAGTCTTGTCAAAATCGATCCAGCTGTTTCAGAGATTAGCCCGAACAAACAGACAGGCAAAAGGAAATTAAAAACAAAATGCTATTCTGGTATATGTACCGTGTATACATCCATATGCATATAGTAAAAAGCGGTTACTTAAATATTACAAACAGACACTACCAATTTTATTTATCTGTATAGATGTTATAGATTTTGAATTGTGCCTGTATTGTAAGTGAGATATTCTCATACGTGGTGGTTTACAAGTGGTTAAATCGTCGTATAATAGTTACAGCGCACGTTTCGCATTGATAAGCAATCACTTTACGAGCCACCGCACTGGGAAACAATTCGCGATATGTTTTATTACAAATAATTCTTTACAAATTCATTTCGGAACGCATATTACACGCAAGTTCGTCGTCATAGGTTTTTTTAATGTTATTTGATAATTTTGTAATGTCATTGGGTTTTTTTAATATCATCAAATGAACCGTTAAAATGGGTGTCGGGCGGAATGTAGGGTTACTCGCATAGCCAATCGGCCGCCTTTTACTCGCTGCCTGGCACAATGTCAGTTGGCCTATTCTTCAAAGGAGTCTGGGACCAACACGGGTAGTGTGTTAGTTAGTGGGTGTTGTGTGCTTGTTTAGAGTTGTTTCAGTCACTCTGCCTACTTTATGAAGGAACTAGTGTTAAGATATTGATTTTGCTTATATTAAAAATGAATCACAAAATTATATGTACGCGCTAACTTCGGAATAAATGCTTATAACAAGTTTCTTTTGAGGTTTGATACAGTCAGGAAAGATTTTTTGATGGCACAAACTGATAGGTTGGACTTTGTGACTGTAACTGCGATATTCTAGGCAGGTCGTAAAAGGCGACCGATTGGCTATCAAGTCACTACCATCGTGGCTACTAGGTGGTAGAGTTCTGCACTGTCTCGCCCGGGTCTGGTACCACCGCCTTAACTATTCTTGCCGCAATAGTGTCAGTGCTAGTCATTGTCGTGTTCCGGTTTGGAGGGTAAGGTGGCCAGTAAACTTATGCATGTGGCACTAGACCTCGCTACAAGATAGCAACGCACCATTAACATTTTTTTGTGTCTGCAGGTGTATTTTTAAATTTTATTTTATTTGGAAAGCATAGTGTTCATTCTTAATTATATTACAATGTGAGTAACTAGGCACCATTTATTTGCTTTCTCATATTAGCTTGAATACTAGTAGCAAAACAATACAACCGTTATTACAACAAAAACAAAAAGGCATACAAATAGAACAAAAACAAAAAGGTATTTGGTCATGGTACCACATAGAACCAGTTATTGGCGATTTTATGTTTTAGTTGACTGGGGGATGTGTTGAAAAGATCATATTTAGGGAAATTATCCAGTTGGTTGACATCTTTTATGGATCTTATAAGAAAGGCATTATTTCTATATTTTCTTGAACAGAAAGGAATGTGAAGATATTCATGGGTATATGATGGTTGACTCTTTCAATAGAGAGTCAAGCTTGTCAAAAGCTTGTTTGCTATCTTATAATAATAGGTCGGGGCAAAAGTATATTCGTATTTTGAATGTATTATTAGTAATCAAACCTCTTTGGTTGTACTGAATGTAACTGGCTGATTTTAATACCATTAAAAATGTGACATTCTAAGATGCAATAAATTAAAAAAAAATAGTACTCGCCATTTTTCAATTGTTTTTCAAGCAAGCAAAATGAACATATGTGACGAAGAAATTCGGTACATTTTAATATTTTATTAAAAAAAAGGTAAAAATGCGATGAACGCCGCGAATAAAATTTGTGCGAATTATAGACCTAATGCAGTATCAATAATAATAGCATAAATGTGGTTCAAGCATTTCAAGTCTGAAAATTTTAGTGTGAAAGATGAGGTCCGCTCTGGACAGCCTGTCACAGATAAAATCAGTGCCATCTTTGAAAAAGTGGAGCAAGATCGACATATTAGTAGCTGCGACATTGCTGAAGACCTGGATATTGATCATAAAACAATTTAATGTCATTTACGAAAGTCTGAACTTACATTTGGATACCACATGATCACACTGAAAGAAAACTAATGCAACATGTTTCCATTTGCGATTCATTGTTGAAACGTAACAATCCTGAATCATTTCTTAAATAGTTGATTACAAAATAGATGACTTATGATAAGAATGTGTGAAAAAGATCACGGTCAAAGCATGTACAAGCCCCATAGACCGTAGCAGTGCTTGGCCTGACTTAGAACAAAGTGATGCTATGTGTATGGTGGGATTGGAAAGGAATCATCCACTATGACCTTTAGCCACTAGGTAAAATTATCGATTCTGACCTCTACTGTCATCAACTGATGAGGTTAAAAAAAGTTATTGAGAAAAACCGACCGGAGCTGGTGAATAGGAAGAGCGTGGTGTTCCACCATAACAACGCCAGACCGCACTCATCTATAGTCACGCGGCAAAAATTGAGAGAGCTTGGCTGGGATGTGTTGATGCATCCTCCGTATAGCCCTGACCTCGCTCCATCAGATACCCACATGTTTTGGTCAATGCACTCTTTGGGAAGCATAAACCTAACCTCAAAAGACAATATGAACACTGTCAATTTTTTTTGTTAAAAATCTCACAATTTCTACAGGAATGGGATCATGGCACTACCCACGAGATAGAACAAGTCATCGATCAAACGGCACATACATATTATAAATAAATAAAAAGTTATACCTAAAAAAATATTTTCCTTTGTATGAACAATACGAAAATAATTTTGCCCCGACCTTATATAAAAAAACCTTATTTTTTTCTATTACTACAGGATAAAATAGCTTAATAGTTAACAACAAAAACTTACCATCGTCTGCATCTTCTTTGACGGCAACTGGTGATTGACTCCTATGGCAAAACAAAGAGTAACAATCATTCTAAAGAAATAATTTTAAGAGAATTGATATTAATATCAAATTATAAGAACAGCACATATTAGGCTTACAAGATATGGATTGTAATTAGTATTCAAAACCTCCAATTAGTAGATAGTTAGGTTTAGAATTACTGTAAGAAATAAATATTCGAGACAAATTACATGGATTGATCTAGTAAGCAAATTATATGTTTGTAATACTATGATACTAATACATAGAAATACATATACAAACACTGTAACATACATATATAATAAAACACCCAAACCCAGAAATCATCTATGCTAGTCACATAAATGTCCCTGTTGGGAATGGAACCAAAACCCCCTTGATTACATTGTAAGTAACCACTCGACCTATATTAGGCTGTCGCTTCAAACTGCATAACTTTCTCATATATTTTCCCTGTGTTCATAAGTCATTTTTGGAATAATAATTCATCATCAATTTCTTTACTACTAGGCATTACCTCAGAATACTTAGACTACCGGAAGTCAATGTTACATACAAGTATTATTCGAGCATAGCACATATTGATACCTCTCACGGACGCGATATCTCCGGCTGGTGCGGTACAAACTGTACCGAACCATTCCGAGATATCGCGTCCGTGAAAGGTGTCTATGTGTGCGTTGCTCGAATATAACATGTATGTAGATTGACTACTGTTAGTGTCCAGTATACTGTGGCATTACGTTATAATAGCAAGAAAAGGCACATCATGATTTTTGACTAGGTGAACAAGTTCCATAACATCTCACTTGGGTTCAGTATCCCCGTGTGGGCCCTGGGCTCCTTTGAAGAATAGGCCAACTGCCGTTCTGCCGGGCAGGTCGTAAAAGGCGACTGACTGGCTATGCGAGCCACTAGCATCGTGACTAGTAGGTAGACATTGTCTCGTGTGGGTCTGGTACCACCACCTTATCTATTCTTGGCGCAATAGTGTCAGTGCTTGTATTAACCATAACATTTTTAGAGTATATTTTTATCTAATTATATTTTTATTTACAACAGTATATAGTTAGTAGAGGGGTAAACAAATTTCAGGGGGGGCAGACTGTTTTAAAAAATTGAATTTCTTTATCTAATATTGTATATCTTTAACAACAATGTATCAGGAAAAGTGTTATAACTCACTCTTCTTCAACAGAATACACTTCGTCGTTCTTCTGTTGATTGGTATTCTTATTTGGTGTTCTGGGTTCTGGTTTTTCATCTTCCTCGTCAGATTCATTAATCACCACTGGTGGTTCGTCTCTCATGTTCTAAAACCAAAACACTTTATTACAATTTGACTGTGATAAGGTTGCCGTTATCTAAATCATGTTATCTGAACATTAAAGTAGGGCACAAATAACAGTATTTCGACATCACTTTTACACTAATTAATATAACAAGAAAACATTGAGTAAACAGAACAGAGCAATTGCTTTGTCAACATATCAGACTATCACAGACATATCAACATATAATCTCAAAAGTAATCCTAAACGAAACATAAGAATTAGTACCGACCAATCCATTGAACTGTAAACATGCATGACAAAATACCGATTAACACTCTATGTTTGTGTGAATGTCTTGAGTAATTGTGTTTGTTCCAGGTGGTGGTGGTGAAATCTCAATGAAATACTTATCTACCCCTACCACACATTTGCAACTCCATCGTGTCTTAGTCACTATGTATACATTGGCGGAATCCTATTGCTCCCAAGCCATTAAACAAATAAAATAAAAAAACGATTTTAAATTGGCCAATCGGACCACTGTGTTCCTTTTCCCTGAGCCTTAGATTATTGACATATTAATTTAGTGCAAGATGTCCAACATTATTAGTATAGTGTGGATTAGTCATAGCAAGAAAATGATTACACAGGTTGATTACCACATAATTTACCTATTTCTATTGCAATATTATTTGGGTGTTTTCTCGTGGTTCCACTAATTTGTTCCACTGATGGAACCACCATTGACACCTATTTCTCGTAGATCCACTGATCGATAAGGGGACAATTCACATTTAATCACATAGTCACTTGTATTACATAGAATTTATGAAGAGATTTTATTTTATAATATGATATCAAAGAGATTAATGTAAAGAGAAGCTATGCGAATTAAAATTCGTGTTCCATTTCGCTGGCAGTGTAAACCAATTGTCGATACAGAGTTAAAATAATAACAAATCGTCCAACAGAATTCATATTAATCAGGGCTGGTAGCATAAAATAAGTAACGAAGATAAAAAAAAATTCGCGACCAAAAGATTATAACTGCCGTGAATATCAAATTTCGAATTTTGCCATGAACGAGCCACACTTTTATAGACTACTTCAATTACATTTGTGATTGCATTCCAGTTTGGACGGTAAAGTAGCCGGTAGACTTGTTCTCTCTCTCTCACTCTCTCTCTCTCTCTCTCAGAAGAGCCATCTGCTTGTTTGCTAAAAGGAAACATCATGAAGCCGCAACAGATCCAGAAATCTTGTTAGGTAAATGAAGAATGAAAATTCTCATTAGGTAAAATACATGTTTGACCGCCCCGTTGGTCGAGTGGTTAGACGATCGACGGGGTTCGGGTTCGATCCCCGACGGGGACAAGTATTTGTGTGATGAGCATAAATGTTTGTATTTCCAGGTTTGGGTGTTTATTAAATAAATTCTTGTATTTATATATGTATTTCTATGTATTAGTTTCGTTGTACACCCATAACACAAGCAAATAATTTGCTTACTTTGGGGTTAAATCAGTAAGTGTAATTAGTCCTGTGAATATTTATTAATTATTTATTTATATATGTTCTTTCTGTAATTTAAGGAAACTTAAAAACGTAGCTCATTCATGGCCAAATTTTAAATTCGAAATTTGATATTTACGGCAGTTATGATCTTTTGGGCGCGAAAATTTTTTATCTTCGTTAATTATTTTACACTACCACCGCTGATTAATATGACTTTTGTTGGACGATTTGTTAATATTTTAACGCTGTAGTGACAATTTGTTTGCACTGCCAGCGAAATGGAACACGAATTTTACTTTGCATAGCTTCTCTTTACAATAATCTCTTTGATATCATATTATAAAATAAAATCTCTCTGCATAAATTCTCTGTAATACAAGTGACTATGTGATTCAATGTGAATTGACCCCTTATCGATCAGTGGATCTACGAGAAATAGGTGTCATTGGTGGTTCCATCAATGGAACAAATTAGTGGAACCACGAGAAAACACCCTATTATTTTGGTGCTTATTGCTGTCTTGCTCCAGATTGGAGGGTTTAGCAGTCAGTAAACCTATGATTATGGCATTCCATCCCTGCCACATGAATAGCAATACAATGAAAATAATGTATATATATAAAATTGCCCAAAGATATTTTGGGCAATTTTATATCATTTTTTTTATATCTTAAAGCAATCTTTAGGTCAACACCGACACCGGATCACTAGACTATAGAGATCGTTTCTGTGGTCTAGTGATCCAGTGTCCGTTTTGACCACATGAGGTCCTGAGTTTGATTATCAGGTCAGACAAAGCAAAAAGGTTTTCTTTTCAATTTTCTATATATATATATATATATATATATATATATATATATATATATATATATATATATATATATATATATATATATATATATATATATATATACATTGTAATAAATTACAGGACATAGAAAAAATATTAATGCTACATGTACATAACCTTCTCAAAGTGACTAACTAGGTCAAGGATTCATTCAATAGTCATTCTGAATATTTAATGCCTATTGATTTAATGACTTTCATTTGATGTACACATGACCTATTGACCTAACATAATTATTCTTAAAACATGTGAAACAAAAGGTCTGTGTAAGTGAAATAATGTGAAAAGTTATTATGCCCTGTCAATGTGAAGAGTACGATCTTTCGTGCTAAGCATCTCGTAAAAGGCGAAAAATGGCTTGCACAGGTTGATTGGTAAAAGTTGTACATATTGAAGGATGCAATAATTAATGATCATATGTAAATAATTATATATAATAAAACTTAAGTTGATAAAATGTGCATGCCGATAAAACTTAAAAGAGTCCCAGCACAATAAAGGGACTTATATTGTGTGATAGCCCTTTATACCCCCTCGAAAAAGTAAGTTTTAACCTAAAGGGTGTGTTTTAAAAGATATAATATAAGGGCTTTTCCAACCCTTAACTTGGAAATTAAATGTAGTGGTGCCATCTGTTGTTGAGTATTTGAACTTCATTAAGAACAACGATTATTTGGGTTGCATTTCGAAAGGCGCCATTACTACACATGCTGCAATTTCACGCAGAAATTGCAGCATGTGTAGTAATGGCGCGAAATTTAAAGTTCCAATTTAAATAAAGTCTTAAATTATATTTGTTATAATTCAACTACCACGTAATCTCATATTATCAACTCCCGAGCGAAGCCAGGCATCATAGCTAGTATTCAATAAAAAGAGAATATTGCTTATCAAACACAAATTACTGTAGTAATATTCAAAAGGTATGGTCACCGCACATTGTACTAACAAGTCTACAGTATGTTCGCGTTAAGAATGCAAGTGAGCCATCAGTGAGCATTAACATAAAAAAAAACTGGCCACTGTGAGCTTGACTTTCTAATTATGAGTGTTTTGATTGGTTAATGGGCCAGCGAATAACAATGACTGATGTAGTTGCGAGTTAGGTAAATTTGTAACGCACTAATTTCGTTTTACTAGACCTTAGCCATTATTTTCCTTTTGGGAAGTATAAGATTATATATAATCCATGATTTTTTTTAATACTGACAAAAAATTTTTTGACTTCCTGCATAATATTGTCTGTTGCTGGAAGTGTCAAAATAGATCGAAGAGATGTCACCTTGAAGGCTGACATTTGACACTGGTTGAGCTGTCAAATTTTTTATAAGAACTTGGCCTTTTTCAATATTTTACCCTGTGTTGGTGCCGGGCTCCTTTGCAGAATAAGCCAACTGCTGTTCTGCCAAGCAGGTCATAAAAGGCGACCGAGTGGCTATGCACGTCACTATCATCGTGATTACTAGGTGGTAAGTTTCTGCATCGGCTCGACCGGGTCTGATACCACTGCCTTACCTATTCCTGCCACAATAGCATCAGTGCTAGTCACTGTCGTGTTCTGGTTTGGAGGGTAAGGTAGCCGGTAAACTTATGCATATGGCATTAGACCTCGCCACAAGATTGCAGCAATGGTTGACTCTTTCCATCAGGAGACCCATCTGCTTGTTTGCTATCTTATGATATAAAAAAAAATGTCAATTCTAAAATGTATCACGATTTTACATTGACTTATAAATTAATTAATCCTTTTGTAATTAAAGACCAAAAATGGTCAAAAATGATAATATCAAGTATAATGTGAACACGGAATAAAAAGTGCGTGTCTCGTGAAAGTATTATTCCTTGTTTTTTTTATGGAATGTTATATGGCGAAATTCTTTTATTGAAGATATCAAAATTTGCCAAAATGTGAATGGCACTATTGTTTGTCATAATATGATTAAAAAAGTGATGTAAAGTTTTATTCCGCTCCTACTGGTGGTAGCATGATGGTATATAGCATATAGACTTCCCCGATAATTGGACTATCCTAACACCTTTAGATTTTTTCAAATCCAAAGTCTAGTTCCAGAAATTATCATGTTCAAATAAACAAACCAAAAATCTCTTCAGCTTTATTATAGAGTATAGATTGTATGAGGCTATAGGAAAGCAAAAGAACAATTAGGTTTAGTGACAGCTTAGATATAAGGTATCTAAATATATTCCTACCTTTATAGGTGTTGCGGCTAGCCGTGATGACGATGACCGTCGAGTAGTTCTAGCGGCAGGCATGATCTTACGTGGGGTGCCCCCGTCTTCTAATTCTTCACTTGAAGTATCTAATATTGATGAATCGGGAATAACTACAACAAAAACATACAAATTAGAAAAAACATGGAATGATAAAAGGAAGATTAACAAAATGTATATCCAAGTAAAGTTACATTGTATTTAATTAAAAATAAATACAATGTAAATTGACATCCTGATTAAAGGGGAGGGGGAATGTGGGGAGGTTTATAACACCCCCCCCCCCCCCCACACACTCCCAAAAAACCAAAACAATTACTTTCTATGGGGATTTCATTAGAAACTGGATGCACTAATTGGCTGATGGACAAGGCAAACAATTGGCTATGTTTGGAACTAACATTGATACAAGGTAGCTGAGTTCCATAATTACTCATCTACCTACACCTGTCAAGATATTGTAAATTTTGTTTTATATCATAAGATAGCAAACAAGCAGATGGGTCTCTTGAAGAGTCAACCATTGCCTAGATACCAAAGATATTAATGGTGGGTTGCTATCTTATAACGAGGTCTAATGCCACATGCATAAGTTTACCGGCTACCTTACCCTCCAAACTGGAACACGACAACAATAAGCACTGTAGATACCAAAGATGTTAATGGTGGGTTGCTATCTTATAACGAGGTCTAATGCCACATGCATAAGTTTACCGGCTACCTTACCCTCCAAACTGGAACACGACAACAATAAGCACTGATGCTATTGCAGCAGGAATAGGTCAGGCGGTGGTACCAGATACAAGCAAGACAATGCAGAATTCTACCACCTAGTAAAACTTTCCACTGTCTTATTGCAGTTTGAAAGGTAAGGTATACTTATGAATGTAGCAATCCCCCCCCCTTCTCATGGCTAGTAATACATACATATACTAAGTGAAATAAGACAGACAAATTATGCATATACTTTAACAACATTAAAAATTACTAATGACTGTATTTCTGGACTGATCCCAATGTTATATGCCAAGATATGACATGAATTATGTCATCCACTTCTTTTGTTTATTAAAGTGTTCCTACAAAGAAGCTAATTAGTATTATTGTTAAACAAATTTATATAATTACCATTATTCAAAATGGCAGTCTAATGTATCATTAGTTACCAAGGAAACAGTGCTATTTACAGTATTGACTTAATTTAAAGTAATATTTTAGCCAATATTGATTATACATAAGGAAAACACAGAATATATTGATAACAACTATATGTGACTTGGACATCTATATAAATAAAATCAATTGCTGTTGGTTAATCCCGCTAAAACTCGAGAACGACTGAACCGATTTTGCTAATTTTAGTTTTGAATTCATTGTTGAAGTCTAGGGAATGTTTAAAAGGTGAGAAAATATAGAAAAAAATGAGAGTAGTTAAAAAGGCAGAACAATGTTTGGTGGGTCAGCTAGTTGAATATACATTTTAAATTTAACCTGTGCAATCCCAGTCGGTCATATTTGATTGCTTCATATTTTTTAAGTATCTACCGGCGCTCAATGGGTAAAACATGACCACACCTAATTTGAATTGGAATCTTATTGTATATATTAAATATTTTACTGAATAACTACTTTGAATCCTAGTAGACGAAAAATATATCTATCAATACATAGTAGTTTCAGAGAATTTGGTTTAATTATAGAGAAATCATATTATTTATACAATGCAGTATCAGCATTGGCACGGATCAATTAGTAACAAATGCCACAGCTAAATACTGCACGTGCGTGTGAGGATGGGACTTGAGGGGTTAAAATTGTTACACACACTATTTTAGAATTTTATTTAATACAGATCAGTACATGGGCTCTATGTCTCTTTAAAGTTTACCATTGACAATACAGAGAGGATAATTGGAGCTACTGAAAGGTACAAAGAAAACTAAGTGATGTATGTGAAGATTCTTACAGTTTAGTCTTTTTTCCTCCACATTACTCTCTTCATACAAACATGCTAGTTACAAAGACAAACAATTTTCGTACAGTACCCAAACAATCTGTTCATAATGTCATGGCTTTCCAGGTACCTACATCCTTATATATTCACATTGTATAACACAGGTTTTAAAAACAGAAATGGTAACAAAGAAAGCAACAGTTGTCTATTTTTGTTATGAACATGCAGTGTGTCCTAGCTTTGTCTATAAATGATTTACTATATTCTCATTTAGCTGCTAATAGTAATGGCTTCAAGTGGCAAATTTATTTAGATATATATACAAATTATTGCTGCTCAGATGATGTTAAAATACTTTAGACATTAGTTTCAGAATGTAGACCTGAATAACTATTTTAGGCCTATACTAATTTTAATAATTTATATATAATGGTTACGATCTTTCTCGAAATGCAAAAAATTACATTGGATATATGTGGCCAAAGGAAAAGAAAAGGTTTAACTCATATGCTAGCTGGATAAAGACAAAATTTCTAATTATGAAAATAAAATAATTATAAGCTACACAAATAAAAATAATTACTAAAAAAATACATACGTGTCCCGTGTCTCGACGCTAGAATTTAATTTAAAAATTTAATATATGCCATAGAGTACAACATACCAACTGGTTTCATAACATTACGTCACAGAAATATTAAAAAATAATACTTAAAGACAGAAATAAATGCTAAACGCAAAAAACACGCGTTGTTTTTTCCAGAATTTGCGAGGAAATGTTTTCCGCAATGTCACGCGTAAATATGTAAAACATGGACGAAAGCGGTAAGAATCCTACACGCAAGGATTTATAACGTTATAATTTCGATATATTTCCGTCGTTGTGATTGGTTATAGTATATGATATTATGACGTTGTCTGCTAGCGTTAGTTGGTGAACCAATCACGAAACAGCATGAAACGCAGCGAACCAATCACGAAACAGCAAAAATATCGAAATAATAACGTTATAAATCCTTGCCTACACGTGCCGATGTCAAATTTTTTCGAGTAATATATTATTTATTTAAAAATAGTTCATAATCTAAACTAATGAAATAATCTTACTTCTTCCTGTTTTAGATTCTAACGCTTTCTTCAATCTTTCCACCAATGCCGGTTTGTTGCCCTTTGTATCCAAGCCTAGAGCGCCAAGCTCTGTTCTAAGATCCACAACTTTCATTTTAGCGGGATCCATTGTTAAGTCATTAATAGTTCACTTATTATAAGTTTTTGATATATATTAACACACCACACCAATTTTATTAAGTAAAAAAATCAGTCATTACTCGCGAAATTAAAATATGACGGCGTGAGCGCCAAGCTATGCCAATATGGCCGCCGCGAAAACCGACAATCCAGAGACAACTTGAGATGTCAAAAAACAATAGACAATTTGGCTTTCCTCTCAATTTCCGGTGTAACAATAAACAAACTAACGTTCAGAAATATTAAACTGAAAGTATAGGGAAAAAGCTTTATATGATCATGAAAGTGGCAGCCAGCTGCCAGAAAACCAAATTAGTTAGCTCCTGAAAGTTGCAACCAGCTGCCAGAAAACAAAATTAGTAATATCTCTGCGTTAAAGTGTGTTTGCGATATGTACCCACGGAATTACATGTTTTCTAGTGCATGTGATGTGGATGACCATGCACCTTAAATGTTGGACCTTCTGCTGACTTCTCGACCGGATCAGTATCAAGTATCAGTGGACGTCTCTCTCGGTTCGTCTGACCACTGCCTGATTCGGGCCTAAGTGTCAGTTACGTGCCAATCACGGCCTCCTTTTGTGGGCTGCCGCCACGTGTGACCTTCATTACATCCTAATTTTGGGGGCGAATGTGTTAATCGTTGGATGATCCGGATATCATTGCTGACTCTGTCGCTGGTGTGGTGCTACAGGGTATGGAATATTACGATCCGTTCTCTGCGGTTCCCATCGGTGGTAAGTTTCAGCCTTGGTTTGGTCGCCGCTGCAAGACGGCTTCGCACCGAAAGCTACCGGGCCTGTACTGCTGCATCGGCATCATGTGATGAAAAAACCAGTGCCTTAAGAAAGGAGTATAATAACGCCCCGAGGTCCTTCAAAAGAGTCATCGCCAAAGCAAAATCGGAGCACATTGGCAGGATTGGTGGGAGATTACTTCGCCTTCCTTTGGGCACCCGTACGTTTTAGTCTCTCGCCAAGGCTGTCTTAGGGAATTTTAGTCAGCCATCCCTGCCATCCCTATACAGAGAAGATGATTCTTTGGCCAACACGTCAAAGGAAAAGGCCGATCTCCTGGGCTTATTCGACTGCGGCTAACTCGACTCTAGGTGACCAAGGAAGAAAGTTTAAAGAGCAAACGTTTAAAACTAAATGTGAGGATACCTTCTATTGAAACCGCAATATTTCGGAAAAGTGTACTTATGATGGCTCCCAAGATATAAATTAATATAAATCAAGATACTTCTCGATGATAATGATTGAATTAATATAGACGAAAATAAATATTTTCTTTAAATAAAATCCTGTTTATTGAGTATCTATATATCTATATATAAACATACTTAGTTTATTTTTCCATATTAAATGAATTTCTACTAAATATCCCTGCAGTATATTTCTTAAACTTATAAATAAATATCATTTCAACAAAAAAAGAATTTTTGTGCATTATATGTACATTTTTTCAACTAGCTACGTAATGAATTATGAATTATTAATTTCATTACAATATACAAGTACCTATCATAACTATCTGCTAATCGTGTTTAAAAATATTCATTGAAAACTCACTTTTTCAAATTCACAGTTTATATTCAATATCACTTACTAAAACCGCTGATCGATTTTAACGAAAAACCAGCCGTCTTGTTTTCACTAACATTTTTTGTTGAAGCGTTGTTGAAGTTTTCAATTTTTTTTTTTTGATCTGCATGCGAAATAATTAATTATAAACGCACTCGTTAACAAAACGCTGGTAAATACCAAAGAGTATACAATACTACGTGTAAATACAGCCATTTGCAAGTTGACTGACAATACAGACGCGTGCGCAATGTAGGCGTGAGGTGATGGCTAGCTTATTAGATAAAAAATAATTAATAATTAACAATTTAATTGTTTTTATGACCGAACAATCTTTAATAGTGGTCGAACAAACGATAATTGATCAAAATTATAATGTGCGATAAAAATAAAGATATCTAGCAAGGGGGGCCAACTTAAGGGTGAACATTTGTTTAATTAATTATAAATAAATAAAAGACGAACAAACAATTTTTACATTCGAACAAACGACAAACAAATAATAAAAAAATAAAAAATACAAAAATCAAATAAGGGGGGCCAAATTCGGGTCATGAAGGAACTTATATAACGTAACTAGAATTTTACGAAGCAATATTTAAAAATAGAAATGTACTTATTTCGTTATTTATAAAGTTGACATTTGTTTCTTATGTAACAGAGGGGAAAAACGTTCTGAGCAAGACAACGACAAGAGTGGATGTTGTCTCTTTCTTGCAATTGCCATAGTAAATAAAACTATCCTGATGGTAGATTAATATATATTCGGTAAACGTTAAATCCCTTTTATTCGTACACGTCGATAAATACATTAGTACAAAATGTATTGTAATTAACACAGTGAGTTCTAAAATGTGCTTATTTTAATTATTACGTAATTACTTTTGCAAAGCAAAAACAGTTTTTCAAATTAGTAGAATTACTTAGTAGTAATTTGCAAACTACGCATGACCGCACTTATATTTGGCGATTGGCGCTTTATTTAGTGGTAAATACGTTACTTACTCTTTGTTTAGTAGAAAGGGACACACTCCACCCATGTAGTGGTACTCTTCGGAACGATTTTGAAGCGCGTGTGAACATTCTGGGTAGAATATAACTTCCTTGGTTTAGCGTTACTAGTATACATAGACTAGTTATATATTACTATGCGTTCCAAATAAGAATTGGTCTGTCAGGATGACATATTGCTCCGCATTTTGCAAAAACTTCGTAAGTGATGAGTAAGGTGTGCAAAAAAATTCTAACAAAGAAATACTTTAAAAAATTAATTTCATTCTCATTGATATATTTTTTATTTAGATTCCCATCAGATTACATAACCAAGTCTTAAAATAAGGTGTAAAATAACTAACACGACTTTTATATATACGTATATTTAGATGAACGGCTAGACTGATATATTTTACTGTTTTTTATTGATGAATATGTATGATCATTAATTATATGTGTATATACAGTCAAAAATAAAAATATGCATCAAAACAAAATGTTGATATATCGTATAATTCGCATAGCATTGTATTGATACAATACTATATCGATTCGTGACGTCCATCTCTAACTAAACTAAAACTTAAATTCCTTTCTTAAATACGGCTGCCAGATTGTTTCCATAGTTTTGTGTTAGTTTTATTTTTATTTATTTGCGTTGTTTTCGTGATATTTACCTCAAGTTATGTTCTGTTACATAGTTTAGGTTTGATTTGTAGATGGCGCTGACGTCCTTTTAACAATGGATGTGCCTTTTCACACACATTACACGCATCACCTAGCCGGCTCAGTGAATTTGGCCCCACTTTTTTTGATTTTCAGATTTTTGATATTTTTAATTATTTGTTCGTCGTTCGTTCTTTAACGTTCGATTGTAAAAATTGTTTGTTCGTCTTTTATTTATTTATAATTAATTAAACAAATGATCACCCTTAAGTTGGCCCCCCTTACTAGATATCTTTATTTTTATCACTTAGATTAATTAATTTTGATTAATTATCGTTTGTTCGACGACTATTGGTGATTGTTCGATCATAAAAACAATTAAATTCCCAATTATTATTTATTTTATATCTAATATGCAAACCATAGGCCTTTTCATCACAAAAATTTTTTGTGCGCATGCGTCAGAATCAGCCATCTTTTTCGTACTGTTTTTTGTAAACAACCATGCTAAATTGTCCGCTATCCGTGTATCAAAAATTAAAATATAAATCAAAGTTGATTAATTGTAAAAAAAGTGAAAAAAAAAAAGTAGTAAGTCAAAATAATCGGAAAAAAATTTTTGTACTCCATTATAATTATGTTGTCTGTACGAAAAGGAACAACAAAACGGTGTTGTTATGGAGTATGTAAAAGTGATACACGATACAAATCATTTAAAACCAATAGATTCTATTTTATAAATTTTCCAAAGCCTTGTCTTGAATATCGAAAAAAAAAATCAAATCATCAAGCAAATTACACATTAAAGCATGTGTAAAATGTGCGAAATGTGAGTTATGGGTGAAAAAATGTGGCAGAAGTGACCGAGGTTTTAGATCTATTGATAATGTTACTAAGGATACTTATATTTGCTCACTACATTTTCTTGGAGAAAGTGGTCCAACTGAACAAAACCCTGATCCTTTAAGCTATCAAGAGTTTCAACATATTGATAAATCAATTAATAAGGTTTTTTGTTTTTCAAACAAATCAAATAATAATCAATTAATTGAAAAGGTGGCTAAAATCAATTTTAGCCACCTTTTCAATTGTTCACAATTATGAGCTTCAACTGAATCATAAATAAGTGAAGCACCATCGATGGTTTTTTCCAATAATTTATTTCTTTGTGGAGATAATAGTCCTTGTCCAGCCATTGTTGATTAAAACAGTACGAATTTTTTGAATTACCGCCGTTTCAACATGGCGGCTACGCTTGCGCTCATCTGATGATGAAAAGGCCTATTACCTCACGCCTACATTGCGCATGCGCCAGCAGTCTAATGGCGACTGAGCGATGCGTAGTGCATGTCATGTAAAAAAATGACATTATAAATAATGCTCCATTTCGAATGTTTAGTTGTAAAAGAATCATTATTAATAAATTATGTACTTATTAATAATCATCGAAAAACATCTAATGTCTATATAGTCCATTTACATGCATTACGTCCAATATATGTACTTAACTCATAAAGCCACATAAAGCTGTTTGTTGAGTAAACAAAAAGAGTAATTACTCTAATTAAATATGAATTTCTTATATATGTACATATGTGTGTGGGTGTGTATATCATACAACTGTTTTTAATTTGTTTCTTTGCTAAAATGATAGGCCTATTTATAATTCTGTTAAAGATGTATATATTAGATGTACTATTAGTTAACCTCAAAAATTGTGCAGATTTTTTTTTTATGTATCGTGTTAAATTTACCACTATCGGAACTACCTACAATATTTCCTAATAAGAATTAAATTTCTTTATATTTAATCGAGGTACTCACACTGTTGAATAAATACTTCATTCAAATCGTATAATTTGATGATATTCGAAATGGAGCATTATTTATAATGTCATTTTTTTACATGACATGCACTACGCATCGCTCAGTCGCCATTAGACTGCTGGCGCATGCGCAATGTAGGCGTGAGGTAATGGTTTGCATATTAGATATAAAATAAATAATAATTGGGAATTTAATTGTTTTTATGATCGAACAATCACCAAAAGTCGTCGAACAAACGATAATTAATCAAAATTAATTAATCTAAGTGATAAAAATAAAGATATCTAGTAAGGGGGGGCCAACTTAAGGGTGATCATTTGTTTAATTAATTATAAATAAATAAAAGACGAACAAACAATTTTTACAATCGAACGTTAAAGAACGAACGACGAACAAATAATTAAAAATATCAAAAATCTGAAAATCAAAAAAAGTGGGGCCAAATTCACTGAGCCCACCTAGCCATGCCTATAGCCATTTTTAATAGGTAATTGGTTTTGTGAAGTTCTTTATGTTACGATAATTATTTGCTTCATTTATTTACTGTATTATGCGGTCATAATTGCAATTAAAAGATTATAAAGCTGCAATAAAGTTTTGAATTACCTATCGTTTGACTATATTATACATAGTTTTCACATGTTACTGAAGGATATATAGTGTCATGAAGCCAGGGCGTTTTCTATATTAAAGTGAGGTGTAAAAGTTAAAAAGACATGTTATTCTAGAATTCCAACGTTAAATAAGTTTTGAACTTTTACTCAAGTGCATATAATTTTCAAATTTTGAACGGAAGGACGTTTTAACACTACGACATTTTGTGTGTTTAGTATTCAGACATTTCTATCAAATTAGCAAAAAGCGAACAAGAAAAGAAAATATGCAAAGTTTGGTAAAACATGCGCTGAAGACTTTACCGTGGCTTATCACAGGTTTCATTAATCAGGAATTAATAATGTTACGTACTCGGGTTCGCAATAGTAGGAAAACACCACTTATATTAAATCCGTGTATTTACACTACACAACACAACGTAATACTAAAATACACTTTACACAATAGTCACTTGCTGTACTATCACTGAACTTAGAACACTACGCAATAAAACACTTCTCGCTTCGTACTAGTCACTTGATGTATCGCTCTCGATCGCTTGATAAAAACTGCCTTGTGTCGTCGTGGTCTTCTCGCACTCCCCTTATGGAGGATGCGGGGAAACGGTTCCGGGGCAATGCCCCCTGCCCGTGATAGTCTACGCGTTGCATAACTATACAACGGTCGTTGTGTTTGCTACCCTTAGGAAGTGATGGTCAGTCTAGTGGACCGAGGGGTATTTCCCAATTCTTCACGCCGCTCCGCGCAGGTCAGCCGCTCTGGGTGGAACCCGCTGGTGGGAAGCCCGGCAGGCGACCAGCAGCGAAAGCGGCGGCTTTATCAGGTTATACCCCCGGCCTCAGGGGTGTGGATATCCCGTGGGTAGGGCTTCCTATCCCAAGGGGTAGCTCTCCAGGGGGCAAGGCCTCGGATGTGGTCGTGATCAGACGTGGAGGTTCTCTCGTACATCTTTTTGGTGATGTGGGTTATAAACTCTTCTACACTTTGCATGCGGAGGTCTCTGTAGATAACTGCATTCCTCACGTAGCGAGGGGCGTCGGTGATTTTCCTCATACATTTATTCTGAGTGGCTTCCAGTGCCTGCCTGTTGGTCTTACTCAAGAGCTGGAACCAAGCTGGGGCAGCGTATGTGAGCCTGGGGCGGATATATATTTTATAGATTGCCAACTTTTGAGCGATTGGCAGTTTGGATGTGAGTACTGGGTGAAGGACGGCTATGGCGGCTTTCGTCTGGTTAACTACTTGCTTGCTGTGGTGTTTCAGCGTAAGGTTGGAGTCAATTGATACTCCCAGGTATTTACATATTTGTCTCCACTCAATGTCTTCACCTGCGAGTTTCAGCTTCGGGATTTTGCAGACCCTTGGCCCGATCCCGAGGGCCATCGCTTGTGTCTTCTTAACATTTACGGTCAATCTCCATTTCTCCAGCCAGGGTTGAAGGGCATCCAGCGTCCTCTGAGTTTTGAGTGCTGCGTGGTCGGTGTTTAGAGATGAGCTGATGTACGCGGCATCGTCGGCATACAGTGCTAAAGTAGTATCCTTGGGCACTGGGATATCGTTGGTGTAGCTCGAGTAAAGGGTCGGCGAGAGGCAGCTGCCCTGAGGGACACCTGCCCTAATTGGGCATTCGGAAGAGAGCTTGCCTTCCACCGACACCTGGAACTTCCTCTGGTGCAGGAATGACGCGATGACGCGTACGATTCTCCTGGGCATCTTCTGCTCTGTTAACTTATAAATCAGACCAGCGTGCCACACGCGGTCAAAGGCCTTTTCCATGTCCAGGAAAATGGCAACGGCCCTTTCCCGTTTGTTGGTCGCAGCCGTAAGTGTGTGCAGCACTCTTGTTAATTGCAGCGTTGTGCTATGTTCGGCCCTGAAGCCGAATTGTTCAACCCTGGGCGTGAAGTGTAGGTCGATATGGTGGAGGAGAAGTCGCTCGAAGATTTTTGAAATGGTAGGCAGCAACGTAATTGGCCGATAGCTATTAGGATGCAGTATGTTTTTCCCGGCTTTAGGCAGCATGATAACGCGTCCGATCTTCCAGTTATGGGGAAAACGTCCAGTTCTCATGATGCCATTAAAAAGACGGGTCCAGGCGGCGATGTATTTATAAGGCATCTGCCGAAGGGCCGAGTTGGGGATGTTATCTGCCCCAGGCGCTTTACGTGGCTTGGACTTGGCGATGCATTGTTTCACCTGGTTTGGGGTGAAGACAATGGGGTCCTCTTCGGCGGGAATGTTGCAGTTAAGGATCATTTCCATTTGGACTTCTACCTCCTCTGCCTGGTCTGCGTCTTGCGGTGGATTCGGATGGAACTGTTGCACCAGATGCCCTGCGAATATTTCTGCTCGGTCCGTGGCGATATACCGTAGAGAACCATCTGGGTGTTTCAGTGGACGAATGGGTTCTTTGGACCGGGAGAACTGGCGGCAAAGTTTGTGAAGGGAGAGCCAATCGTCCCCGGCGTCTCCTATACGGTTTTCCCAATTTTGGTAGTTGTAATTCTCCACTTCTGACTTAACTTTCTCACCGAGTTGGTTAAGGCGGCGTTTCAGGTTGGGGCATCTGGTGTTTTGCCAGGTCTTTCTTAGTGTCCGTTTCTCTCTGATGAGATTGAGAATTCTCGCGGGGAGAGGAGGGAGTCTAGTGGAGATAGGTAGCTGTTTAGTGGCTGCCTCCATAGCTGCTGTCATCTTCTGCTGTAGGTCTTCCGCTAGATAGTCCACGTCTTCAGCCCTCAGGACGGGTCGAGTGACTGTGGATTTCTCTAGCTCCCGGTGGAAGACTTTCCAGTCCACCGTAGCTCGTTTGGTGGGATGTAGCACTGTAACCGGCTCTTGCCTTAATACTGCCAATATGGGTTGATGATCTGAGCCGGTATGGTAGTCTAATACCTCCTGCGAGAGTTGGCTGGTGGGGATACCCTTGACAAGAACGAAGTCAATGATGTCCGGGATATGGCTATCCACATCGGGATAGTGGGTGGGTGTCTCCGGTCCCATGGGATGAAATCCGTAGGCTTCAGCTTCCTGCATCAGTTTACGCCCATTTGGGCAGGTATAATTGGCATTCCAATTTATGTGCCGGCAGTTCCAGTCGCCGGCAGCCATTACAGCCTCTTGTGTAAGCATCAGCTGACGGATCTCCTCTGTATTAATACGTCCACCGGGACGGTAGATGGAATAAAGCCTAAGATCCTTATTGCCGATGCGGATATCAATACCTAGTGATGATAGCGATGTATGGGTGTCAATGGGTACCGGTTGATGTATTAGCCTTCTTTTGACGAGAATAGCCAACCCTCGGTATATTCGTGTCTCGGATTGTTCATCTTTCCTATACACAATGTATCCGGATACATGAAACCTTTCTGCCGGGTTCAGAAAGGTCTCACAGATCAGTGCTACATCGATATTTTGTTGTTGCAGCATTATCTTCAAAGGCGTGGTCTTGTTCTTCAAGCCACGGGCATTCCAGAAGAGTATCCTCAGGGGGTTATCTGCCATAGACTTGGAGGAGTTCGGTCATCCCTCTGAGGATAGCGGTTACCGGGTCCAGTCCCTCTCGCAGTGCCCCCAGCACATCTTGGAAAATCTGGATTGCGTTTTCTAAGACAACCAGTTTCCCTTCGTCCGGGGACACTGATGGGACCGCCTTCCTTGGGATCTCCTCATTTTCTGGCGCACTTTCCGGAGCCGATGTTGCCGGTGTGTCCGAGATGGTAATTCCATGCTTTTTGGCTTTGGACTTCTTGGATCTGGGCTTTCTGGACTTTTTACCACGAGTCGTGGAGCCTCTTGGCTTAGGGTCGTTTGCCGGCGCCGCCAAGGTGGTAACTGCTGCTTGCTCTGTAGCTTTGCTGTGACTCGCCTCAGCTTCGGGCAGGTTAACGGGCGTCTTGGTGGTTGTTACTGAAGTCATGGCCACGGTTCCGGCTTTCCTGTTGCGTGCTTCCCGCCTGAACACGGGGCAGCTGGTGTTATTGGCAGTGTGCGTGCCACTACAATTCGCGCATGTCGGTGGTTCCTCCTTTGGGCGGGGGCAGTCACTCGCCCTGTGCTCGCCTCCGCATCGCACGCATCTTTGAGGCCGATGGCAGTTATGCGAGGAATGCCGGAACTGCTGACATCTATGGCATTGGGCGGGGCCCTTTTTGCCCCTCCATGCTTCGATCTTTACTCCCGGCATGTATAAAAGCTCATCTATCTCGTAAATGCGCGGGAGAGTGTCGGGCTTCCTTTTGATTATAGCCATGAATATACATCCGGGGCGGCCCGCCCTAGCCATAATTGGGCGTACGTACTCTGCTTCGTGCCCTAGTACGGCCAGTTCTTGGCAGATTTCTTGCGGGTCTGTGTCTGCTGGCAGACCGCGTATCGCCACCTTGACGCTCCTCTCGGAAGGCAACGAATAGCAAAACCAGGACAGCGATTCTGATTTCTCTAATTCAGTTAGGTATTTTTGAATTACCCTGTACTCTGATTCCTCTTTGGGCGTGAAGCGTACTCCACGCCCAAACGGGCGGGCATTTGGGGCGTGACCAAGCTTTTCTTTCAGTTGCCTGAAATGGAAGGTCCAGTTTGGCAAGTTTTCAACCACCAGGGGTGGGTACTGCCTTGTGTTTTTCAACATCTCTGTATTTATAGGCAGGGGAAAGTCCTAGCTGGATCCAGAAAAATCTAAATGTATCGGGAAACAATGAATCACTTTTTATCGTAAACATGTTATGAGTCATAAATCCTAGTACACGCTACTTTCAACCTTATGCCATATCCCACAAAGTCCATTATGGCATAGCCCCGGTCAACTATATAATTAGCGCGCGCGCTCCAACTCTACACGCTTCTAGATTATTCGTAACACTACCCCCCTCTTAGTTATGTTCGTCCCGAACATCATTACTTCCATTATAGATGGCTAATCGATCAACATGAACAATCTTCATGGTCCCTCTTGGTTGCTTCTGCACTCGGTAGGTTACATCATTGATCCGTGTGATTACTTTGTATGGCCCATCCCAACGTCGCTGTAACTTAGGTGATTTTCCTTTTCGTCGAACCGGATTATGTAGCCAAACAAGAGATCCTTCCTGAAAATGTCGATGATTGGCGTTTCGGTCGTATCTGGTCTTCATCCGCTGACTTGATTCCAATGCATTTTCACTTATTAACGAGTGTATATCGCGTAACCTCTCACGAATGTCTTCAACATGTTCCGGTATACTTAATTGGGTCTCTGCATTCGGTGGTGGGCCTCCAGTCATTAAGTCTGCTGGTATACGTAACTGTCTGCCGAAGTTGGCATAGGCTGACGTCACTTTTATGCTTTCGTGTTCCGCTGTTCGGTAAGCCAGTAAGAACAGAGGTATGTATTTATCCTAGTCCTTTTGGTGATCTTCTACCAGCTTGGCTAAGTGTCTTTCCAAAGTTTGGTTAAATCGTTCGACCATTTCATCAGATTGCGGGTGATAAGGTGTAGTTCTTGTTTTGTACACTCCTAATAATATACACATCTCCTGGAATACATTAGTTTCAAAGTTTCTGCCTTGGTCGGAATGAATCTCCAGCGGAACGCCAAATCTGCATATCACCTCATTGACTAATTTCTCAACAACAGTGGTGGCTTCCTGATTAGGGATTGCGAACACCTCCGGCCATTTCGTGAAGTAATCCATCACGACCATAAAATACTTGTTTCCGATATCTGTCTTAGGAAATGGTCCAGCCACGTCATCGCTATCCTTTCCCAGGGGGCTCCCACGTTGTATAGTCTAAGGTTGCCTCGGCTTCTAACTTGCGGACCTTTCAGTGCTGAGCATGACGTACATTTTCGGCACCAATTCTCGACATCTTCTCGGCAATTCAACCAGTAGAAACGCTCTCGTACCTTTACCAATGTTCGTCGTACTCCAAGATGTCCCCCAGAAACCCCATCATGCAACTCACGTAGTACGTCCTTGATAAGTTTTCTTGGCACGACTAACTGTAGATGATGTTCTCTTCCTGAAGGTTTTTCCCATTTGCGGTACAGTAAGCCGTTTTGCAACACAAGGCTTTCCCACTGCGCCCAATAACTTTTCGTAATGGCGCTGAAGGGAGCCAGCTCCTGCCATTCGGGCTTTCCCGTGTCTTGCTTCATCCAATCTATAAGAGGCCGCAAATCTCTATCTACAGACTCGGCCTTACGCATCTCATCAGTTTCCCCCTTGTCATCCGTAGGCTTAGCTCGCAAGACTTGAATCCTTTCCTTCGTCTCCATCCTTACACAAGGTTTGCCATCATCCGTACATGGTCGTCGTGATAATGCATCTGCATTTGGGTTAGGCTTTCCACTACGCTGTACTGTATTCCTCGATCTCAGGTTACCATTACTAGCCGCTTCTGATCGCACTACAGTTCGTGTGGCTCCGGTGTCCCTCGTTGAGCTGCAGTTCTTGCCATTAACCAATCCCTTAATGTATAAACTGTTGCGTTCGCTCACCTGAGGTACGACAGCTTTTGGGGTTGTTTCTCAACCAGCCAGCACCTGGCGTTTGCTCCTGGCTGTTACTCGCTTCCGTACTCTTTCAACAGGCTGTTTGACGTGCCTGCTCTCTTCAGCTGCTGAGATTCCTCCCGCTTGCTGTCGCCAATTCATTGAACCTGTAGGCATAGGTTTGGCTGGGCAGCTAACTCTAATGTGCCCACGTTCACCGCAGGCTTAGCACATGGGGCCCAGTCTCCTAGGTTCCGCTGCCTTTGTTTGAGCCACAACTTCTGTAACCTCACGTACTTTTTGTGCTCGAGGTTCGTGGCGAACAGCTTCTACCTCCAGCGCATGAGCCAAAGCCTCTTTCATTGTCACGTGGTGCTGAAGGCGAACAGCAGCACGCACTTCCAGGTCTCTAATTCCATCAATAAACGCCTGGACGATGGTGTTATTCACTGTGTGAGCGTCGGCTGAAGGATACGCCTTCCTCACAAGCTTCTCAATTTCCACGGCCCATTGTTGAAGTCCCTCGCCGCTCCTCTGTACACGGTCCTTTAATTGGGCACGGAAAACATGCTTCAAGTGACGCTCACCATAGCGAGCTTCCAATGCCTCCATCAAATCAGCGAACTGATACTGTTTAGGCATTGCATCCAACACGGAGAGCGCCTGTCCTCGTAACGCCGTACTCAGAGCCGTTAGGCAATGTTCATCTGTCCATCCACTGGCCTTCGCTGCTATTTCAAACTGAGTGCGGTACGCACTCCATGACGTAAGACCGTCATAAGTGGGTTCCTTTACCCGAGTACCCACCTGGTGAGAACAACTATTAATGGCAACACCTGATTTAACACCAGTGATCTTCATTTTCATAAATTCCTTCTCACGTTGCTCCATATTCACACTTATTTTATCGCAGTTAGCCTCCAACTGGTCAACCCTCTTCTCAACACCCTTCACATGGCGCTTGACGAGGCCCACGTCGCTTTTTAACTGGTCTTGCTGCGCCAAGATAACTGACAATTTATCATCAAAACCAGTTAAATGTTCCTTGATCTGTTCCCGTAGCGTTTGTTGTTGCTGTTCCTGTAGCTTTAGTTGTCGCTCTTCTTGTAGCTGTTGATGTTGCTGAAGTTGTTGCTGAAGTTGTTCTTGCAGTTTTTGTTGTTGCTGTTGCTGTTCCTGTCGCTGTTGCTGAATAGCTGCCAGTATGACAGAAAGATCAGCAGGGGCTGAGCTCGATGCTAACGACGTGCTGGCAACACTTACGGGTTCCTCACCTGCACGCATATCAGTGTCCTCTGACACCCTCTGTGTCTCAGCTTGAGACCTGGTAGTAACACCTTCCTTCGGAATAAGTGGCATTTCACAATTTCACTTCCGGCACCAGTTGTTACGTACTCGGGTTCGCAATAGTAGGAAAACACCACTTATATTAAATCCGTGTATTTACACAACACAACACAACGTGATACTAAAATACACTTTACACAATAGTCACTTGCTGTACTATCACTGAACTTAGAACACTACGCAATAAAACACTTCTCGCTTCGTACTAGTCACTAGATGTATCGCTCTCGATCGCTTGATAAAAACTGCCTTGTGTTTGTCAACATCCCTGTATTTATAGGCAGGGGAAAGTCCTAGCTGGATCCAGAAAAATCTAAATGTATCGGGAAACAATGAATCACTTTTTATCGTAAACACGTTATGAGTCATAAATCCTAGTACACGCTACTTTCAACCTTATGCCATATCCCACAAAGTCCATTATGGCATAGCCCAGGTCAACTATTTGTTTGTCAATAGGAGTAGCTATCTCTTTCTTTTATTTCTAGATAATTAGCGCGCGCGCGCTCCAACTCTACACGCTTCTAGATTATTCGCAACAATAATATTATAAAGTGAGTAAACAATAACAGCAACGTAGAGCGGTTCGAATCGTCGACGACCAGGCTATTTCTAATCGCCTTGACTCTTTGGCGTTACGCAGAGATGTAGGTTCGCTTTGCATCTTTTACCGTATTTATCATGGGGAGTGTTCCGACGAGTTGTTCAGACTAATGCCTGCCGCTAAATTCCACCATAGTCAAGTCACAATCAAGTCAAATCAAGTCAAGTCACCATAGTCAAGGACATGGCGTCAAAATTTAAAGTTCCATCCTCACCACCTCGATGTTTGGAAATCCACAACCGTGCGCTTTTGTCGACACTTTTTACTCGCACTACTCCTTTGTGGAATCAATTACCCTCGGGGGTGTTTCCGAATGGATACAACTTAGGGACCTTCAAGAAACGAGCTTATTCATTCTTAAAATGCCGGCAACGCAGCAGCAATACCCCCGGTATTGCGGATGTCCATGGGCGGCGGTGATCACTTACCATCAGGTGCACCATCTGCTCGTTTGCCCCCTCTACTATAAAAAAAATCGTTTGAGTGCTATTTTTTTTTAAATTATTAACGTATAAAAATACGTATATAAAGATACACTCATAAGAAAATGAAGGTTGAAGAAGAAAGGCTTTTATAAGTGTTCTAGGGGCAAAGCAACTCCTTATTAATAAAAAAATATTCTATCAAGGTTTCGAAAATTCTCGGCCATATTCGTCTCCCACCCCTGTTGCGCCCTCCCCCCTCTGTGAGTAACATTCCCCACTATGAGTAACCCCCCCACCCCTCTGTGAGTAGTATTCCCCACTATGAGTAACCCCCCCCCCCTTCTGTGAGTAGCTCCACTCCACCCCCCCCCCCTATAAGTTTCTACTGCTAATCCGCTATGACACTACTACCGTGCAGGTGTGTAAGGTTGTGTTTGCATTTTTGGTTTATGAAGGTTCACTTCTTCCATACATAAATAATCTGTGCTTCTTCCCGTTAGGAGCACCTCAAGGAACTTATATACGATAACTGGAATTACTACGAAGCAATATTTGAAAAATAAAAATGTACTTTATTTCGTTAGTCATAAAGTTGACATTTGTTTCTTACTTAACAGAGGGGAAAAACGTTCTGAGCAAGACAACGACAAGAGTAGATGTTGTCCCTTTCTTGCAATTGCCAGTCTAAATAAAACTATCTGATGGTAGTTTTTTAAATATCGGTAATCATTAAGTCCCTTTTATTCATACACGTCGATAAATACATTAGCATAAAATGTATTGTAATTAACACAGTGAGTTCTAAAATGTGCTCATTTTAATTATTATGTTATTACTAATGCAATGCAAAAAACTGTTTCTCAAATTAGTAGAATTACTTAGTGTAATTTGCAAACTACCCATGGCCGCACTTATATATGGCGATTCGCGCTTTATTTATTAGAAAGAGACACACTCCACCCATGTCGTGGTACTTTTCGGAACAATTTAGAAGCGCGTGTGACTGTGTGACTTCCTTGGCAGACGTACAATAATTATTGTACGCGTACCATAATTTCATGAATTTTTCAACCCTCAATCTTAAGCGTACATCTTGACAAAAAGTACAATAATTTCGAATGATAGCAATTTTCTTTATAAAAAATGATAAAACTATTTTTTTAAACATAATTTATTATCCCGCCATGAATGCTGGGTAAATGTTTCCTGTTATCAATCGCTTTCTGACTCTTGCAAACCTACTCCCCCCCGTTGAAATATCATCATTTACTTACATTTACACATACATTTTTAATAAATAATGTCTTAAAATAGAAATTAAATATCTTTATTAATGTACAATAATTTTGCTGAAAGTACAATAATTTTACAGCTCTGGCTCAATAATAATTTATCGCGGATCTGCCAACAATGCTGTGTTTACTGATGTGCCAACTCGGAATAAACACGACTCGAATTAAAATTCACTTAACTCGAGTTAGCAAGACGAGGCTTTGAATAGAATAATTGTTTGTGACTGCTTAATTTTCTTAATAATTGTTAATTCATTTAATTATTTTGTGACAATTATATTAGGTGGTAAAAAAGTTGTTTTTAGTACCTAAACGTTATAAACTTTTTGATTTATGTTTATGTTTTATAGCTTTTCAGAATAGGTGCCTAAGTTTGTTTGCCTCAGTCTCCGGTATCCGAAGTAAACTAGGAACCCTTATAGTTTCCTATGTCCATCCGTCCGTCCGTCCCTCCGTCCGCACGATTGCTCAGAGATCCTTTTTACTAAAAAGTAATAATTTGGCACGAATATACATATTAGTCACGTCAACAAAGTGGTAGCATAAAATTTTGAAACACATTTTTTTCAGGGTAGCCCCCTATATGTAAAGTGGGGATGTTATTTTTTTACTCACGTACCTCACTGTATTGGATATTGTTGGATAGGTTTTGAAACAAATATTGCAGGTTTATGGAAACAAGTTTTCGGTCAAGGCACTCGTTTGTAAAATATTAAGCTTTTAAGTGCTAAATTTTGTTAGAGTCAAGTGTACCCCCCCTCTGCAGGCTAAACGTTTGGTTTTGGGGGTTGGGAAAAAATCATGGTAGTATTAAATATAATGAAGTTAAAAGAAAATCTATCACAGTTTATAAGGCTTTACAAGTTTTTGAGTAATAGTCGACCAACTATTATGTATATTATTGTAATTAGAGAAGATTTATAGGCGTTGAATCTATGGTGTGAATATATATTTGTCATTGACGTTTAATAACTGGAATGTTCATAGTTTGAAAATTTTAAAACCCGTCTTCTTAGTCCGCATGATTGTGATAGGTAAATTCAGAACCCTACATTGCGCGTGGCCCGACACACACTTTACAAATTTATTTCTTGAAAAGATTTCTCCGATGTAGATATTTCAATGGAGATATCATTTCCATTCGCTAAAGATGGCCAAGTTAAAGAATTATTTTTGTCAACTTTGGATGCTTCTTTTTAATGTGATTAAGTAAAGTGATCGTATTTCCCATATATTCGAACGTATCGTAACAGTTTTTACAATTAACATGTCCACTCTCTGGCTACTGAAACTTGTAAACATGATTTCTTTTAACGTCCCAGGGTTTTTGTTTCCTAATTTAAATTCTATCTCAATTTTGCTACGTATTGCCATTACGCATTTGAATAGTAAATAAATGAATACAGTCTTACATAATCAACAAATCGCACCAACCTACGATTGCTTGCTTTACAATTCCTCGTTCATTCGCGCGGAGCCAAAATTCAGAGTTTACAACTCTTAACTTGAGTTCAGGGCAGGCGAATCTAACTCGAGTCAACTCGATTTAAGCACAACTCGAGTTAACTCGAGTTAGAAACTCGAGTTGACCCATCACTAGCTGTGTTCACAAGTTTGAGTTTCCTTCATTGATTTCCACTAGTGTTGCCAAACTATCGTTAGTTCCGCCATCGATAGTTTTAATCTAAAAAAGCCTATACCATCGTTACAACCATCGATTGTATCCATTTTATAGATACTATCGATTCAATCGATAATTTAGAAGAATACAATACAATCTGCTGAATGCAATACTATCGATACTATCTATAGTATCGTGTTTTCTAATTTAAAAAAGAATCAATACTATCGATAGTATCGATACTATTAAATGTCTAGGAAACAATAGTAGCAATAGAATTTATAGTATCGATAGCCTCGATTGTTTTGAACTATAGATTGTATGCTAATTATCGATAGTGCCGATACTGTCGATACTATCGTTTCCTAGAAATTCAATAGTATCGATACTATCGATAGAATTGATATTTTTCTGACTGGGAGATACGATACTATCGAAAGTATTAATAGTATTTTATTTTTCTAATAGTATTGTATCCTTTTCAACAATCGATAGTATCAAAAATGATGTGGTGTCACGGGACACCAGGTAGGAACGAACTTCCTTCGGCTAAACGGCACTACTCGCTTGTGTACGCGACTGTCGCGCCTGCGCACGTCTCATTTAACGCTTTTATTGCACGCATTTTTCTTACGGTTTTAATATCACATTTTTTTCAGTTCGGTCGCGCAGCAAAATCCCTATCCCCTCCAAGCCTGCCGTAAGGAACTTCGTTCTAATACTATCGATTTAATCGATACTATCGATTATAATATCGATAGTACTACTATCGATAGAATATCGATATCCTATCGATAATCCACAATCGATCGGCAACACTAGTTTCCACAGAGTACTTTGTTTAAACTATAATTGGTTTCATTATTCAGATTTCAGACAGTCTGGCGCAATTAGTTCGGGGCATAATTTTGTATTGAAAACGTGACGCTTTTAGCCAACCTAGCCAAAATTTGCCTTTTTTCCATGGAGTATAGAGTTTTTTTTTTCGGCATAATGGCAACCATGACAATGACGTGTTTCCACAGTCTAAGTGTCAAGTGTCATTTTCATTTTGAATTTTAATCAAGTGACAATATCCGCCATTTATATTTTCTTATAAAATTAAAACTTTAATTTAATATTAAATTGAAAATTGAACTCGGAATTGAATTCTAAAATGGGAGGAAAACGTAGACAATGTGTAATTTGTGGAAGAATGGAAAGGTACCGACATGGATTCTTCGCTAACTTTCCATCGGACGAAACTCGGTAAGTTATTTACCTTGTACTATTTCTTTGGAAGTGTCTAGTTTGCCACCAGCGGCTATTTTGTAAAAAGAAATATCTTGCCACTAGCCGTAATTTTACAGTTAAAAACAATAATGGCAAATGTAATGTAAAAAGTGCCCGGTTAGCGATAGGTTTCCCACCTATCACATTGTAAGATTAAGTATCTTCAGCTAACTGTGGATGCACTAGTTTAGCTCAAAAATTAAGTTAAATGCCATTCGAAAGTTCAAAATTAGTCATCATTTTGTAAACATAAATCTCTTCGAAAATGTTAAAATCCATTTTTGAAATCGCACAATCCAACAAGTACGACTACTAACGGCGAAATAAATTTTACTGGTAATCAGCCGCTATATAATTATGCTCACTCAGCTATGTTGTAGCTTTATCCAAAAATGATCCTTATTTTTCTATGATAAACATCAAATTTGTATGACTATTAAGTTACAGCAGAATATTTTTAAATGTTAAATTACCATTAGTGGCAAAATATTTCTTTTTACGAAAGAGCCGCTGGTGGCAGACTAGACACTTCCTATTTCTATTATAAACACATATAACCTATGTGTAAGCTGTTTGTTATATGTCAATAGCCGCGGAGCTAGGGGGTAAAATCAAAAACTGCGATCTTGAGTAGGAAAGGGGACGCAGGACTTAGAAAAATTTCGATGGAAAATTTCAACCCTATACAACCCCCCTTTTTTATTGCACCATTGGATGGAAGGAGTAAGGGACATCAACTTTTGTCGAGGTCACTTTGCTCTTAGGTCAATAGCCGCGAAGCTGGGGGTAAAAACCGAAATCCATTACAAAGGCGTCTGGGACTTAGACAAATTTCAACGAAAAATTTCGACCCTATATAAGGCCTATTTTTTCTTTCACCATGGGATGGAGGGGGTTAGGTACATCAACTTTTGTCGAGGTCACGTTGCTCTTAGGTCAATAGCCGTGGAGCTAGGGGGTAAAATCAAAAACTGCGGTCTTGAGTAGGAAAGGGGACGCAGGACTTAGAAAAATTTCGATGGAAAATTTCAACCCTATACAACCCCCCTTTTTTATTGCACCATTGGATGGAGGGGGTAAGGGACATCAACTTTTGTTAAGGTCACTTTGCTCTTAGGTCAATAGCCGTGAAGCTGGGGGGTAAAAACCGAAATCCATTACTCGCCTATAAAAACTAAAAAGTTTTCTAAGTACCTACAGTAAGTTTGACCGCCCCGTTGGTCAAGTGGTTAGCGACCCTGACTACGCAATTGACGGGGCTCGGGTTCGATCCCCGACGTGGACAAGCATTTGTATGATGAGCATAAAAGTTTGTATTTCCGGGTTTGGGTGATTATTAAATATATTCCAGTATTTTTATCTTATCCCTACGACCTTACCTCACTACCTTACCCGTACGAATTTACATAACTAATGTACTACCTTACCTTACCCTTACTGCCTTACCTCACTACCTTTCAACTTTACGTTAACCTTATAAGGTCTAAACTCACTACCTTTAGATCTTACCTTACCCTTACGACTTTACCTCAATACCTTCGGCCTTACCTTACCTTTATGACCTTACTCCACTACCTGCCGACCTAATTTTACCCATACGAAATCACATCACTAATGTACTACCTTACCTTACCCTTACGGTCTTACCCAGAGTCTTTCAACTTTACGTTGAGCTTATAAGATCTAATCTCACTAACTTTGATCTTACCTTACCCTTACGACCTTACCTCACTACCTTCGGCCTTACCTTACCCTTATGACCTTACCCCCCCCCACCTGTCGACCTAATCTTACCCAAACGAACTCACATCACTAATGTACTACCTTACCTTACCCTTACGGCCTTACCCAGAGTCTTTCAACTTTACTTTGAGCTTATAAGATCTAAACTCACTACCTTTCGATCTTACGTTACCCTTACGACCTTACCTCACTACCTTCGGCCTTACCTTACCCTTATGACCTTACCCCCCCTACCTGTTGACCTAATCTTACCCAAACGAACTCATCACTAATGTACTACCTTACCTTACCCTTACGGCCTTACCCAGTCTTTCAACTTTACGTTGAGCTTATAAGATCTAAATTCACTACCTTTCGATCTTACGTTACCCTTACGACATTACCTCACTACCTTCGGCCTTACCTTACCCTTATGACCTTACCCCCCCCTACCTGTCGACCTAATCTTACCCAAACGAACTCACATCACTAATGTACTACCTTACCTTACCCTTACGGCCTTACCCAGTCTTTCAACTTTACGTTGAGCTTATAAGATCTAAACTCACTACCTTCGATCTTACCTTACCCTTACGACCTTACCTCACTACCTTCGGCCTTACCTTACCCTTATGATCTTACCCCTCTACCCGTCGACCTAATCTTACCCATACGTACTCACATCACTAATGTACTACCTTACCTTACCCTTACTGCCTTACCCAGTACCTTTCAACTTTACGTTGGTTGAAGTTGGTGTCCTTCGACCCCTCCGCCCCATGGTGCAACAAAAAGGTGATGTCTGGTGTGAAATTTTACAGGTTCACGCCTCTTTAATGAAAGTCGGTTTTTACCCCCCAGCTTCGCGGCTATTGACCTAAGAGCAAAGTGACCTCGACAAAAGTTGGTGTCCCTTACCCCCTCCATCCAATGGTGCAATAAAAAAGGGGGGTTGTATAGGGTTGAAATTTTCCATCGAAATTTTTCTAAGTCCTGCGTCCCCTTTCCTACTCAAGACCGCAGTTTTTGATTTTACCCCCTAGCTCCGCGGCTATTGACCTAAGAGCAAAGTGACCTCGACAAAAGTTGATGTACCTCACCCCGTCCATCCCATGGTGAAAGAAAAAACAGGCCTTATATAGGGTCGAAATTTTTCGTTGAAATTTGCCCAAGTCCCAGACGCCTTTGTAATGGATTTCGGTTTTTACCCCCCAGCTTCACGGCTATTGACCTAAGAGCAAAGTGACCTCGACAGAAGTTGGTGTCCCTTACCCCCTCCATCCAATGGTGCAATAAAAAAGGGGGGTTATATAGGGTTGAAATTTTCCATCGAAATTTTTCTAAGTCCTGCGTCCCCTTTCCTACACACTGACCAAAAGGGTCCCATATCATTTCTGGATCGTGTAGATTTATAAAGGTTAAAGAATTTTTAAGCTCGGCCCAGTACATTTGATAAAATGAATTGTGAAATAATAAATAATTTTAATATCATAAAATAGCAAACAAGCAGATGGGTCTCCTGATGGAAAGAGTCAACCGTTGCTATCTTGTTGCGAGGTCTAATACCACATGCATAAGTCTACCGGCTACCTTACCCTTCAAACCGGAACACAACAGTGGCTAGCACTGACGCTATTCAGCAGGAATGGGTAAGGCGGTGGTACCAGACCTGGGCAAGACAATGCAGAACTCTACCACCTAGTAGCCACAATGGTAGTGACTCATATAGCCAATCAGTCGCTTTTTACAACCTGCCTGGTAGAATAGCAGTTGGCCTATTCTTCAAAGGAGCCTGGGACCAACACGGGGAAAATGAAATGGTGAAATGTGTGTGTGTGTGTGTGTGTTAAAATTTAAAAACATATTACTTTTTAAGTACCTATTAAACATTGTGGTTGTATCAAGAAATAATAAATTGATATTATATAAATTTATTTTAAATTGTTGCATGTTGTTAAGTTCCTTATTATGTAAGCTATCTGCCAGTGAAAGTCCTGTCCCGGTCCAGCCGTTTCAGAGATTAACCGGAACAAACAGACAGACAGAAAAAGGGACAGAAAGACAAAAATTATAAAAAATGTTCATGTATACATCCATATGTATTTTGTAAAAAGTTGTTAATTTAATATTACAAACAGACACTTCGAATTTATTTATTTGTGTATGTATTATGTGAAAAAAAAACGTGTGGCACTCAGGGACTGCCGCGGTCAAGCTGTTGCATAGCATTTTTTATCAACTTGTGTGGCATTATGAAGATACTAGCTTTGCCCGCGACGAATATGTAAGCAGCTGTTTGTGAGAAAGTATATAGGTGTAGTGTATATAGGTATCTAATATCTATCATCCATACTAATATTATAAATGCGAAAGTAACTCTGTCTGTCTGTCTGTTACGCTTTCATGGCTAAACCGCTGAACCGATTTGGATAAAATTTGGTACAAATATAGACCCAAGAGAGGACATAGGATAGTTCTTATCCCGGAAATCCCACGGGAACGGGAACTATGCGGGTTTTTATTTTAGAAATTTTTCCACGCGAACGAAGTCGCGGGCACAGCTAGTCTATACGTACGAATAAATAAAATTGGAGTGTCTGTTTGTAATAATAAAATAACCGCTTTTTACTAAATGCATATGGATTTATACACAATACATATACCAAAACAGCATTTTTTACAATTATTGTCTGTCTGTCTGTCTGTTTGTTCCGGCTAATCTCTGGAACGGCTGGACTGATTTTGATAGGACTTTCACTGGCAGATAGCTGATGTAATAAGTAGTAACTTAGGCTACTTTAATTTTCAAAATTTTTCCACGCGGACGAAGTCGCGGGCTCAGCTAGTCATTTATAAAATCATTCACCTTAAGCTTAAAAACCTCTCTAACTCGGTTAATTTTGACCAGAGGAGAAAGTCATGTAACCTTTTTGATGTAAAATTATAAGTTCTACACATTTTATTCAGAACTTTTTCAGAAAAGCAAAAAACGATTTAATTTTTTTCAACACTTGCCGGTGGTTGCCGACCAAATTACCTTTACACATCATTTTCATATCATTAAAACTACATTATATGCAAAATGTAAAGAATAGTGACATATTTTGATTTAAAACTTTACTGGAGTAAGATACTAGTTTGTTTTTTGTGCATAAGCCAAAGTGGCAAACCTAGTGCGACCGCCGAGTTTAGGTATAAAAAGTGAAGTACATACACAAGATTGACTTCTGTCGTATTCTGTGATAGAGGGTTACTTAATTGAAAGTGATTCATTCTATCGTGACGACCCGGGATCGCAAGTCCGGTAATGGGTTGGGTCACGCTTTCTTCGCTGAATGGCTGTCTATATTAAGGTATTCCAAGAGTCATAGGGAGCTATTGGATTTTGTAGATTAAATAAAGATAAAAAATATTCAATGTACAGTTTTGACTTTCCTACGATTTTATTATATGTATAGATAAGATAGCAAACAAGCAGATGGGTCTCCTGATGGAAAGGGTCAACCATCGCCTATAAACACCAAAGGTGTTACTGGTGCGTTGCTATCTTGTGGCGAGGTCTAATGCGACATGCATAAGTTTACCGGCTACCTTACCCTCCAAACCGGAACAAGACAGTGACAAGCACTTATGCTATTGCGGCAGAAATAGGTAAGGCGGTGGTACCAGACCCGGGCGAGATAATGCAGAACTCTACCACCTAGTAGCCACGATTGTAGTGACTCGTATAGCCAATCGGTCGCCTTTTATGACCTGCCTGGCAGAACGGTAGTTGGTCTCTTCTTAAAAGGAGCCCGGATCCAACACGGGGAAATGTAATGTTTTTCATTTCTATGGTGGGGAAAAAATCTAAAGATAAAAAAATCGTTAACAAAAAACTTTGACATGGAAACACTAAATCGCGTCAGATTAAGATATGGTGAATTAATTGCCAGCTAAAATTTAGAAAATCTGCCGAATGAAGTGTAGCGTAAGGGAATGGAAAGGTCACATAGTTTCAAAGAAAATGTTATTTTGACATTCTCGAGCGTGTCTGAATTTTCATATATTACAGAAGAAATGATGTAAGAATAACGAAAAAAATATAATCTGACAACAAACAGACGGACAGATAGACAGCGGAGTTAGTAATAGGGTCCCATTTAACCCTCTGAGTACGGAACCCTAAAAATACATGTTAGTCGCCTCTGTGGTCTAGTGGTCCAGCGTTAGCGTTGACTACATGAGGTCCCGGGTTCGATTCCTGGGTCGAGCACTTAAAAAAACGTGTTTTTTCAGTTTTCTGATAAACACAAAGTTGCCCGGGATTGGAAAATGCCCGGTTGGCGATAGGCTTGCCACCTATCACATTTGTGGGATCAAGTAACTTCGGCTAATCGTGGGTGCACTTGTTGTACCTCTGCCTACCCCTTCGGGATACGGGCGTGAAGATACTTTTTTTTTGTTTAATCCAATAAACATTAAATGCATCAAAAACTTTTTATTATTATTTCTCATTGTATGTAGAATAAATTTTAATAATCCCGTGAACAGTCTGGTTACAGACAAACAGACGGACAGACAGACAGATAGGCAGACCGATAGACAGCGGAGTCTTAGTAATAGGGTGCCTACCCTCTGAGTATGGAATCCTAAAAACACACGTTTTTGTTTAATCTAATAAACATTAAAAGTATCAGAAACTTTTTATTATTATTTCTAATCCCGTGAACAGTCTGGTTACAGATGAACAGTCAAACAAACAGATGGACAGATAGACAGATCGACGGACAGCGGAGTCTTAGTAATAGGGTCCCATTTCACCCTTTGAGTACGGACCCCTAAAAACACACGTTTTTTTTATCTAATAAACATTAAATGCATCAGAAACTTTTTATTATTATTTCTCATTGTATGTAGAATAAATTTTAATGATCCCGTGAACTCAAATGAAAAAGAAATCGAATACATATACTCGTATACTTAAAAATCAAAATCGCTTGTGTTTAGTACAATACAATCTTCTATTGAAAATGATAGAATTGGGTTTGAGTTAACTCAAATTAATCCAAACAAATGGCTTAATCATCTTTATTACAAAATGAATCTCATATGTAGAGTTTAAGACCATTTTAGTTTGCGCTCAGTCTGAACCCGGTTATTGAAAATTATATATATTAAAGACCATACCGAAGACCATGGCTTAATCATCTTTATTACAAAATGAATCTCATATGTAGAGTTTAAGACCATTTTAGTTTGCGCTCAGTCTGAACCCGGTTATTGAAAATTATATAGTTATAACCCTACTGAAAATAATCGGGTTAATATGAATTAATTAAAACAAATGGCTTACCCAAATAAGCGGTAACCCATTGAAGGCTTACCGAAACGTAGGGTTTTCTCAAAACAAGCACTAAAATAACCCGCTTAGGTGCTTAAAAACCCCTTTCAAATGTAACCGGTTCTGGGCCCTGCGTGAAAATAATCGGAAAAGGTTCCTAGGACCTCAAAACGTGAGAAAATATTCGAAAAAGGTTCCTAGGACCTCAAAACGTGGACAAATGGCAAAAACTCGATTTTCGAAGATCGGGGTAAAATCAGTAAATTCCATAACTACATACATAGTGGGAAGTTAAAAAAAGATTTGCTGCGTAATGCACATGCTGAGTCTACTTAACTTTATTGTAAATAATTAGAAATGTAAATGCAAAAATGTCCTCTTAGGCTTCCCTACTAATATGATATAATTGATTATAACTAATGCAGTACATACACTTCTTACTATTAACATTTAAATATGTTTAAATGAGATTCTCAATACAGGTGAATATTTATTTTGTTACCCTCACAACTTCATAATTTATTAAACAAAAAAGATTAGTTTGGAAAGGCATACTTCTCAATTAGTCTTGCATAAATTTGGCGAAGATCTGATCAAGGTTCCCGAGATTGGAAGTTCAGTTGTTGTAATTTAACTACGTTTAAATTTTGTTACTTTTCTTATATGTGACGGTATTAAATATCTTTTACAGATAAATTGCAACGATTTGACTTTTACAGCTAAATTACAACGATTTGACCTTTACAGCTAAATTACAACGATTTGACCTTTACAGCTAAATTACAACGATTTGACTTTTACAGCTAAATTACTTTTTAATTCTGTTTTAAATTTTAATTCTGTCAGGGAAAATTTCGGTAGTGAAGATATTGACAAAATCAGTTTAGAAGGATGCTTTTCCGTATATGTTAATAATACTTTTTGTTTTTCTAGATTCTTCAGGATTATCGTCGTGTGCAAATGGTATATTCTAAGCTATTGTATTTTAAATTGTACTTTAAATTATCGCATCTGTAGTCTAGTGGTACGGCGTCGCTGTTGACCACGCGTGGTCCCGGGTTCGATTCCCAGGTTGGGCAATTTAAAAATATGTTTTTAAAGTTTTCTGGTAAAATCAATGTTACCCGGGATTGGATAAATGCCCGGTTGACGATAGGCTTGCCACCTATTACGTTGTGGGACTTAGTATCTTTAGCTAATCGTGGGTGCCACGGGTTGTACCTCTGCCTACTTCTTCGGTGATACGGGCATGAAGATACATTTTAAAATATTTAGTTCACGAGTCCCAATGAATCCCACGGATTTTGATAGTTTAAAATATGACTATATTTTAAACTATCAAAATCAGTGGGTTAAGATGCAGAAGTGCATCCATCATGACAATGAGGCACGGAGGATACCTTTTGCAGTCTTCTCGTGCCCACGTCATCGGTACCGACCGTCATGTCATGTCTCACGAGTGCAGACTCGTGTTCAAATTCCGGTCGGTATACTTTCATTCCAAGGGAAAGGTGAAAAGTTCTGTAACATTTCCCTTTCCTAAAGGGAAATATTACAGAACTTTTTACTAATAGTGATTTGGAAATAAACTTTTTACTATTAGTGTTGATTTTTGTGTAGATGCAGGCCCTATTAACATCTATATTATTCGGCAAACACTGTCAGAACCTCTAATAGATTTTGTTGTAGAGACTTGTGCCCAGTCAAGATACCCTTTGGTTTCGTCTGCCTACATGCTGCCAGCGAATGAGCTCCCCTCGCGCCACTTGGTGATGGTGATCAACTTCTGTGAGACTGCAGCCGACCAACTCATCATCATCATCATCATCGACTGCAACGAGCACCATGGGCTCTGGGCGAACAAGGCGAACAACCGGAGAGGTGAGGTACATTTTGAGTTTTTAATGTCATACACCCTAGATACTATACACACCGGCATTAAAGCAATCTTCGTTACCAGTCAGAATCAGGTCAGATCAGACACTTGCGAATAATAAAGCTGTTGCTCTCATCGAAAACTGGCACGTCTCCGAAAATGTATCTTGTCCCGACCACATATAGATAATATAATAAAAGTCATAATTTTATTTCTATACGTAAATTAAATCATACGCACGGCGGAATCCTCGCAAGATGGATCCAACCTTATATATAAAGAACACTGCTAAAAAAATTAACACAAAATTCAAGCCGCATATGCAAAGGTAAATTAATACGTTGAACAACCGGGTAACACGTTTGACAAACACACTCATAAACTGTTATGACCCTGCTTGTCTGCTCAGTTATCCAGCCTCGTGCAATAACAGGTCAATTATGTGGTGGAGACCTGGACTGACCCGTCCTTAGAAGAAGGTAAGACAGTTATTCAATAGGCCCTAAACAGATTGAGACAGATAAAGAGGTGAAATCAATCAACTTTAAACAACACATAAGGTCTTAAATGTCTGTAATTTATGTGTCCTACTATAAGATAAAATATTATTTATTTGCTAGAATGGAGGATGACACCAACATAACTGTAACTCTAGAACAGCTAGACCTGTCTCGATGAAAATTGTGTTTGCGCAAATTATATTTATAATACATTTTTAGTCTGCCTGTTTGTATCCTCAATGATTAGTCAATTGATAAATAGATGAAAATTGATATGTAGTGAAAACACGTAATTGCACAAATGATAAGCTACGTTAATTTTTTTTATCGTGGATTTTACACCCAACAAAGCATACGGGTATATTACCTAGTATATGTACAATAATTTATATTATATTCTAAACAGATCATTTTTGTTTTCGTGCATTAAAATTTTCGTCATAAATTGTGAGTGTTCGTATGTGTTTGCGTACTGCTTATGAAACAATATTAATATTATGTTTTATAACTTTTCAGAACGAGAAAGAAAAATGTTGTTACATGCTGCTGCTGAAATATTTTACCCAACTACGAATCAAAAAAATAATGTGAATCAATAAAAATATGCACCCAATTAAAAGGCTACAGATTAATAGATCACCTTTGCATTATAAAATATTACCAACTAGTTACTAAAAGGTGCTTGGGGAGAACTGGTTCCCATACAAGCTAAAATTTTCAATGATATTTTAAGATCAGGATATATTCCAGAACAATGGAAAACATTCCATACAATGTGAACCATCCATATAACCCTCATATATAGAAAGGGCAAAAATAAAATATAGTTAATTAACCAATAAGCCTGATGTCTAACATAAAGATCATTTTGGACCAAGTAAGCATCACACTAGATTAGACCATATGGTCTTGAATGTTTAAATTAAACAAAATATGGAAAAATACAATGAATGTAACATACCTTTGTACATGTTTTTAACGATTACTCTAACTCATTTGACAGCTCGAGCCACAAAACCATATGAGAGATCCTAGAAAGCCTGGAAATCCTAACAACCCACACCAATAACATTTAAAATGTATATTCAGTATAACAGTAAGGCAAGAATACAAGTATACAAGTTGAAATCTTGGGCAAGATATTTAATATGAAAAGAGGTGTCAGCCACGGTGAGCTGCTGTCTCTTAAGCTGTTCTATGCTGGAAAATATATTTCAGAAACTAAACTGAGATGAACTAGGATTACATATTGATGGTAGAAAATTTAACCATCAGATTTGCAGATTACATTATCTTATTTGAAGAAAGTCCATGAAAATTGAATGATGCAAGAGCTTCCTATAGCACACACGCCATAATAACTATTTTAATCATATGTGTTATAGTACGCTGTAAGTTTTACTTAATAAATAAATAAATTAAATAAAAATAAAACGAGAAACTTGGCTTATCTATGCATATAGAGGAACTAAAGTTACTTACAAATTTAAATAAGCATGGAATTTAAGCAACAAACTGGACGAATATCATTTGCACACAGACCAAACTATCGAAGACATGAAAGTTCAAATAGCCAATTGATGAAAAAGATCATGAACATTGGATGATGCAAGACCTTTCTACAGCACACACGCTGCAATAACTAGTGAAAACTGTTTTGGCTTATGAACTAACCAAAAAATTACTGTAATCATATGTGTTATAGTAGGCTGTAAGTTTTCAAGTTGAATCTTGTTGATGAAAATGTTACCATACAACATGATTACATAACCCGAATCTGAGAAACAGGAGGGAATATAATCGGTGACTAAACTGACCATAGTCCCGAACAAAATCAACAAATGAACGTTAAATGCAACACTACTTTTGAGCCAAACTGCAGCATCAAATATGGTCCAAGTTACAGGTAAATTGTTATTATTATTAGTAGAATTAATACCCCATATTGGTCCAGGTCCGCATTGAAGAATAGCCCATCTGTTATTCTGCCAGGCAGGTCGTAAAGTTGACCGGTTTGGCTATGAGTGTCACTAACATCGTGACTACTAGGTAGTAGAGTTCCGCAAGGTCTCGCCCAGGTATTTAGTACAACCGCCTTATCTATTCCTATCGTAGTAGCGTCATTGCTTGTCATTGTCTTGTTCTGGTTAACAGGGCTAGGTAACCAATATAGACGTATGCGTGTGGGGCATTGCCATCCCGCCACACGGATAGCAATGTACCATTAACATCTTTGGTGTCTATACGCGGTCTCTCCATCAGGAGAGCTATCTGCTTATCGCTACCTTATGATATAAAACGAACTATAAAAATTATAGGTTGCTATCCATGTAGCGGGATCTTAATGCAACATGCATAAGGTTACCGGCTATCTTACCCTCGAAACCGGAACACAACAATGACAAGCATTGACGCTATTGCCGCTGGAATAGGTAAGGCGGTGGTACCAAACTCAGGCGAGACCTAGGCAGATGGTCTATTCTACAAAGGTGACCAATAACGGGAAACACGCACTGTATATTTAGATTTATTTAAAAAAAATATCCAAGTATAAAATTGTCTTGAAAAGCAGTGTCCAGAAACCCCTATTTTATTCACTATAGTACTCGTGTTAGATCTTGCAGCATCTGATGAGGTTCTGATGTCAATGTGGTGGTGGAATGACAATGACAAGCGTTGACACTATCACGGCAGAAACAGGTAAGGCGGTGGTACCAGACCCGGGCGAGACAATGCAGAACTCTACCACCTAGTAGCCACGATGGTAGTGACTCGCCTAGCCAACTGGTCGCCCTTTACGACCTGCCTGGCTTATTCTTCAAACGAGCCCGGACCAACACGGGGAAAGGTGTGTTTAATTAATCAAAGATGTGCTTAAATAGATTTTCTTATAGATTACAGATAGCTCTCCTGATGAAAAGAGATGACCATCGCCTATAGACCAAGGATGTTAACGGTATGTTGCTATTTGTGTAGCTAGGTTCGAATGCCACAATCATTAGGTTACTGACTGCAAACCGGAACACGGAAGCAATAAGCGCTGCCGTTAGGACATCGATTGCAGCAGGAATAGGCAAGGCGGTGGTCCCAAAAGTGATAAATCACAAAATCTATGTTCAAGTATTAGGATAGAATTTGCAAATACTCGAAAAAATCTTGTGTTATTACTTAAACAGCAATATTTTCTACCGTAATCAGTAATTAACATGTTTGTATGATCATTGATTGACACCATATTATTCGGTTACAAATTATTTTTTTAACTACATAACCTCTTAATTAAAATGGACCACAAACATAAAAAAGTTTTCAAATTAAAGAAAAATATTAATAAAACATGTTTTTTTTTTTCAGAAATTAAATATAAAGGAACAGCAGATATATTGTTATTGTCTAATCGACTGTTTTCTCTGAATAAACAGAAGCTTGTCTAGGAAGAGGAAGTATATGAAGTCTCCGTCAATATCGAAGCATAACTAGATTATGAATAGTAAAACTTGTGCACTGGCATATGTTTATGCGTTAAGTAGGGGGTATGGACACTGGACGGCATCCAAATGTTTAATAGAAAGTAATGTACACTCAACTCCCACTAGAGGTTTAATCGACTTAGAGGATTGTTATTTCACAGCCCGTTTAGTGCTCATGCCTCACATTTAAATTGTCGAAATGAGAAAGAAAAGAACGTAGGAACAGAAAATTTCTTATGGCAATATAAACAAACTATCATCTGTTCTCCTTTACTACAAATTGTGTCAATAATAAGTCACAAGTGCCATTACAATAAGAGGTTTTGTAAATCTAAACATTGCAAAGAAACCAATACAGCAATGTATTTTATTTTGCAACGCAAAGTGTACTGACGAATAGTTTCCCAATTCTGGTCAAGTGGCCTGTAATTCTACCAAAAGTTTCTTCTCTTTCTCATTTTTAAACTGTTTTTTACTATTTTGTTATATCATTCATAAACAATCATGAATTGATTCTAAGCCAATTGAATCAATTAGTTTGTCAATTCCTATAGAATGGAAATGTTTCCATTTTTAATAATAAAATTATTCTTTTTAACTGATTTGCCGAAAGGAGGAGGTAACCAATTTGGCTCTTATTAACCAATATGTTTATTATGTGTTACCTCAGAACTCAGTCATTTATGAACTGATTTTGAAAATTCTTTTTTGTTTGAGAGGGTAATACTGTGTATGTTCCTATGTAATATGGTGATAATTTAATGCACGGTTACGGATATACAGGAAACGGGAAATCTGTTTTTATTGCGTTAAAAATTTACGTTGCCCATAAGAATAGTGTTTTTTTCAGTTTTCTGAGAAACACAAAGTTGCCCGGGATTGGATTTGTGGGACATATCACATTTGTGGGACCAAGTATCTTCGGCTAATCGTGGGTGCACTTGTTGTACCTCTGCCTACCCCTTCGGGGATATGGGCGTGAAGATACTTAAAAATTTACGTTTATAACTTACATGATGATAATTTAAAAAAAAAAACAATTTGAATTATAAGTTCTCCTAGAAATTAAAGATTGTAAAGATGGTAAAAAGAGCTAAACAATTATTAATTTAATTAGTATTAAATAAACAGTACAATTTAATCCATGAAAATTCTGGTTATAAAAAATTTACGCTAATTCTTTAGTCTTTATGATGATAAAGATTTCAATCGCAGAATTACAGTATAGGGATAAACTATATTTATACTTTTGTTTTTCATCAAATGAGCCATAGAATTAACGCATGAAATGATTTAATGAAAAATTTTAAGTAACTTTTAACACCAATGTAGGAATAGAAATGGTGGTACGAGACATCACATTCCTACGTATACTAGTGTAAGTGCACTTACAACTTTACAGGAGAGCGAACTAAATGTTCTATAGCTCGTAATTTTTAACAAAAATTAAATAGAAGTATTTGAAAATTTGTACTTTTGCACTGAATTTCAAATACTTTACTACATTAGAACAAATTTAAGGTAATTTTAAGGATTTTGATGCAAAAAAAAAGTTTCTGTTTTGCGGGTTGCACCAGTATACGTAGGACCCATCGATTTGTCAGTAGCACCATAGACGTTATTGATGCAATGCTAGCGTCCACCACGACAGTAGCTACGAGGGTGTTAGACTTCTTACACAACTTTACCAGCAACCTAGCCCAGCAAGGCATATCGCCGACAATAACTAGCACTAGCGTTATTTCACAACTTACTTCACATACCTACTACAGACAGGATATAATTTCCCTCTCAAGCAATCATTATGACGTAAAATAGTAATAGACTGTGGTAATAGATACCATGTACGCAAAAGTGCAAAAAAATGTTTATAAATAGGCAGGAATATAACACAATGAAATTTCCCTGCTTGCATTTTTCAAATCATTTGTAGTTTTTTATTAAATAAAAGTTTATAAAATATTCTGCCTGTAGTAGTCGGCAATATATTATTGTTAAAATTATTTATTGTAACATCATTTGTTACTCTTGCATTTATTAAGAGATTGTGTTTATTGCTATTGTTGATGCTGCCTGAATTATCCTAAAATGTATAATGTAATTAAAAGTTTATTTTTGGCGCAAAGAAAATTTAGCAAACATTAATGGTGAGTAAGGACAATTCGATTGTACCAAGAATTTTTACGTTTGAGACTTATGTCCTTAATCTGAACACGATAGTGCCAAACACCGGCGTTTTAACGGTACGAATAGGTAAGGTGGTAAATATTGTGACTAGCACTTGGCACACATACCTTTATTTAAAATAATAATAAGAAAGAAAGCAGACTAAATCCAGATATTCCATATGTAACATTATCCTTAGATTCGGAATTTACATTTGTATTACTGGAATTGGTTTTACGATTGTACAACTCATGATTTTATTTTTTCTTTCGTCGTGATCGCCTCTGTGGTGTAGTGGTCCAGCGTTGGTGTTGACCACATGAGGTCCCGGGTTCGATTCCCGGGTCGGGCACATAAGAAAAGTGTTTTTTTCAGTTTTCTGATAAACACAAAGTTGCCCGGGATTGGAAAGTGCCCGATTGGCGATAGGCTTGCCACCTATCACATTTGTGGGACTAAGTATCTTCGACTAATCGTGGGCGCACTTGTACTTCTGCCTACCCCTTCGGGGATACGGGCGTGAAGATACTTTACTTTCGTCATGGTTAGTTATTAGGTACCTAATTATAGATTCCACGCTAAATAAAATTGTATGTAAATATTTCAGAATTCTGTGTCTTAATAGTAATTATTGAACTATACTCATAAGTCTGGCAAATATGTAATCTTATTTATTAAATCTTTACACCAATGCTTACTTTTGTTTTATTTTCGACGAATAATAAAACAGTTCTAATATTAAATCTGATATATCGATTGTTAATCGATAAAGCAAATAATTTAATAACGATTAATCGATAACTAGAAAATCGATAGTGGCGATTATGCAAACATCTTAATGGCGAAAGTTTCTTCCGCGCTAACCATTTAAAAAGAAAGCTTGCGTACCATAGAAATTGCGTTAGGTACATTATTTCCATGTTGGCTCATTGTTATAAATTAATTAAGTTGGTAGTAAGGAGTCTCTAACCTGATTTCAAACATTACTATGGAATCCGGTCTCTTAAATACGTTACATACTCTTTGATTTCAGACAAATAATCTGTGATTCAGACTTCAGAGACATAAATGTAATTCGTAGTATCTCTCCCTAATCTGTGATGTAATTAAAATCGTGGTGATTGTGAAATAATCTTTAAATATCTTTTCAAGTTATATTTCATACTGATTTCTACATATAAATAAATAGTAATTAAATACGGAGTAGGGAAGAAAGTGTTTCATATTATATTACCATTATGAGGCGTGGTAATGCAAGAGGAGGTGCCCGTCAAATGGCGTTCGAAACACCCCGTTACAATGATAATTTACGCGTAAGTTACTATTAAAACTCCGATTATTGTACAAAACCCAATAATTGAAAAACGTATTTCAAGATTTTCAATTTTACTATAAATCTGTCACACTTTCACAAAAGGAAAAATCATGCCGGTTCTCTTGCTTAGAACATCATGCACAATAATACTAATAAATATAATATAATAATAAATAAAATAATTTTTCTTTACGCTTTTTCACCGTCGTAGTGATACTACGACGGTGTCACAATAATACTAATAAATATAATATAATAATAAATAAAATAATTTTTCTTTACGCTTTTTCACCGTCGTAGTCGTCTTAGTCGCGTAGTTGACCAGAATTACAGAGGTCACGGTAACTACGAGACGAACTATTAGCTGTCGCTTTGTATCTGCATCATGAATATGTTGACCGACTCATACCGATTACATATATTCGTATTTTATATAAGTTATAATGTATATTCGTATAAATAGATAATTGCATACTCTGCAGAACAATAATTAACAAAGCTGCTGTTCGGGTATTAATCCGAAGAACCAAAATCTTAAAAAATGTCCTTCATTTTATGTTCGATGATCTTCAGTGCCCAAAGTGTTGTTTTTGATCAACTAGTGTGTTTTTGTTTAATGAAAAATATGAATATTTCAGGAAAACAAGATTTTGAGATTCACTGATATATTTGTAGACCAAAATCTCACTCTCTCATTTGTTTCATAGTTGGTATTATTTTTTTGTCATGAGTAATCAGCAGGTGCTTTAAAAAAAATACTTGTTATACCTATTTACCACAACCTTAAAAAAAAAAAAAAGAGAGTAAATTATACTAAATTGCATAACAAACAAGCAAAAGGATCACCTGGTGGAAAGAAATATCCTTTACATGCCAGAGATTAATGATGCATTCATTGCTATGTAAGGCCACATTTACTGCTTTGTACTAGCATTAACATTAACAATGTCGTAGCAGAAATAGGTTAACCTGTGGTATGAAATATTGGGTCAATTGTAGAACTCGACCACAGTCACATTGTAGTGACATACAATGGTTAGTCAATTGCCTTTTATAAGCTATCTGGAGCGAAGGCAAGTTAACTGTTCTTTGTAAAGTTGTCTGTAAAGGAACCCAAACTTAATACAGGGAAATGATTTAATGAAATTTAGTTACATTTTTCTATTACATATCTATGGGGCCATTCAACTATTATGTAAGCTCCAATGGGGGGTGGCGGGTCTTCCCTTGGCTTATTTTTTATGATTTGGGGATGGGGGGGGGGGGGGGGTTAGTCTAGATTGTGATTATGTCAGCAAAATTATTTTTTTTTTAATTTTCAAATTTTCTACATATTTACTGCTTGCTACATTAAATGTTTGCACTAAACTCTTTTATCTTACCTACCTAACCCCATCACTTATATTTAAACTTAAAAACTGCTACACATGAAACAATTACAAACTGAAGTACAGATTCAAAAATAAACTATTAAATGTTTACGTAAGCCAGAGGGGAGGGGGTAAGTGATTTGCTTACTTTTGCTGATATGGGGGAGGGGGAAGTCATAATTGAAAAAAGTCTGCTTACGTAATACTTGAATGGCCCCTATATTAATATTATAAATGGAAAAGTTCAATTCAATTCAATGCTTTTCCATGGCAATGCCCATCTTTTCTACTGAAGATGATTCTGCCAGTATCTAGTATTACATTCGCGCGTTCCCGTTGCTTCAACTGTACTTAGTAGTTGCTGGGGTTAGTTCACAACTGTAACAACAAACACAGATAGATAAATACATGTTAAGATAATATACTAAATAGAACATAGACGGTTTTTGGTGATAAGCTATTAAGAAATAAAACGTAAGTTTCACAACTTGATTCTGTTCTTTCCAATGAATTTAATTAAAAGTTTTAGCAAATCATGGGATAAATGGGTTAATAATGAAGGGAAGTTTATGGGTAAAGGTATATTTAATTTGTGTAACTTGTCATATAATAAAAAGGTGGCATTGTTTTTTGTACATGAGAAAAAAATGTGCTCCAAGGTACCTTCGTCCATGCCACATTCACAAAGGGAGTTATCTCTGACTCTAATTTTGTTCAAAAATACAGGTGTACAGCAGTGTCCCAACCTAAGCCTACAGATTACAGAGACAATGGTTTTGGGTGCATTTTTATATTTATAAAACCAGGGCTTACTTTTGACTGTTGGTTGGATGGAAGCATAATGTATGCCTTTACATACACTACTTTCCCTCCACCTGCGTTCCCATGCAGTAAATAAATCTCTTTGAGAGAGGTTTAGAAGATCATAACATTGGTAGTTATAATGGAGCCTGTCAACAGGGTTTGTAACCGAATGCTTTGCCAGGGAATCTGCAAACTCATTTAATGGAAAAGTTTTGATGGATGTTTGTTACTTAATCACGCAAAAGCTACAGATTTGAATGAAAATTTGCACAAAGGTAGATGATGACCTGGAATAGCACATAGGCTACTTTTTGTCCCAGGAAATTAGGTGATCTTGCAGGATTTGCCAAAATTTTCATAAAGCAGCAGGCTGCATGTTGCAGGAAGTTTCTTATAAAAAAACTGGAATATTAGAAGAAAACTGGAATATTTTAGTACTCCATATTTTATTTACAGGACCTGGATATGGAACTGGACATGCTTAAACGGCAAAGATTGATTTTACAACAGAAACAAGCTCTGCTTGACAGGGAGACTGAATTTGCACAGGTATGTTCTTGTGATTACAAAAGATATCCAATTATTTCTATATAAACATTATTACGGGTTGGGTTTAGAAACGTGCCACATCGATAGAGGAAATCTGAAGCTGTGGGGGGTTCTAGAAGGTCTTCTGATATCCCCCTGTTAGTTTTTTGCTGGAGACGCGTATTTTTAAAAAAAAAATTATTTCGCATATTTTTAGGTTAGGCGTGTAAATATTTACGATAAACTGTACCCCGCCCGTGAGTTTTGCGTTCGAATTTTTTATATAAAGACCGTTATTTGCTAAATCTTTATGCAAAATTTTAATTTGCGGAAATACGTATTTATTTTTAAAAAATTGTGAAAATTTTGTTTGAAAATTAGGAAACATTCAAAAAGCTTGGTTTTTTTTTCAGATCTAGTAAATTGATGACTTCTTAAATAGATGACAGATCCGAATCAGAGCACCCCAACTTGCACGTCTTGTTTGCCCTACCCCTAGAGTGTTTTTAGAAATCGCTAAGGCGCGGAGGGAGGCAGCCCCTGCCCGCTGTAACAAAGCGTAGGCACCTTGCGAGCCGTAGCGGCAGAGGTTGATCGCCACAGGCGACCAATAAGCCGAAGCTGTGAAGGAGAGTAATGGTGCCTGTGCTTAGTTACGTAAGGGCGGAGGGGTTGCACTTCCTGCAGCACCGTAGCACACGTAATCCGACTAGTATTTATATTAAGAAGCTGTATGAACCTTAAAACATATTTTTAAATAGCAAAGTGCATGTTATAGAAAATTAAGAAAAACCTAACTTCAACGTTAAAAAATAAAATAATTTTTCTGCAAAGGGGGTGGGGGGAGGGTGACTGCGATTATTTTTCTCTTCTCTCTTCTTTTTTCTCCAATTCAGTGGCATAATTTAAAATTGTTGGTACATTTGATGAACACCCCTATTCCCCCCCCCCCTACCCCCTATCGATGCGGCACGTTTCTAAAGTGCTACCCATTACAGCTTCAAAGAGAAGGTTTTTTTTTGTCTTTTTAACTAATGTATATTGTGTATATGACTAGAAATTACAAAAGATGAAATCCTTTAAGAATTAAATGCTCAAACAATCAGAAAAGCTTTATATAAATTAGGGTAATGTAATAATATTTGGGATGTCATGAGAGCATTTTAATAAATCTACATATTTTTTAATTACAATTTTAATAGCATTGGCTTTTTGGGTGACACTTTTATATGATTTTAGTTGATGAGAAAAATTATATTCCAGGCTGTAGGAATTGAAGCTTAGTTTTCAATACGCAATTTCAAGGCATATTTAGACAGTTTTCAAAGCATATTATCTGAAACTGAATAAAAAAAAGATTATCATCATATGTTTAATCTGATCTACTAAAAGTTCTGCAAGTGTCTATGAAATAATAAATTAAATTTGACATTTTTTTTTAATCTACTAATCTATGACGGCCCCGTTGGTCGAGTGGTTAACGACCCTAACTACGCAATCGACGGGGCTCGGGTTTAATCCCCAACGGGTACAAGCATCTGTGTGATGAACATAAATGTTTGTATTTCTGGGTTTGGGTGTTTATTAAATATATTCTAGTACATCGGGGTTAGATCAGTAATTTGTCTCATGAATATTTTTTATTTTTATCTATATTAATATTATAAATGGGAAAGTTTCGATGTTAAGATGGATGGATGTTTGTTACTCAATCAAGCAAAAACTATGGAACGGATTTGAATGAAATTTGGCACAAAGGCAGAAGATAACTAATAAGCATTAATTCATCCAAACTTTTGCATTTATAATATTAATAACTAGCTGCACTCCGCAGGCTGCTGCATTAGGGTAAGTTTATATCTTGGGATTTCTTCCAGCAAGTCCTGTAATAAAGATTGTTACAAAATTTACAAAGTATGTACAATGGGTATGACATACTTGACATTATTTATTTATTTATTAACATACAAGAGTCTCAAAGTCTTAAATTACCCTTCTAATTATTATAAGTCTCCTTTCTCCAATTTTTATAATTCACTTTGGTACTTTGGTTTGTATTTTACTTTTAAATTTTCTTTACCTTTTAACTGTAGAATTTCCATTGATTAATGATATCTGCACATTCTTATCTTCTCTATTTTGCTTAAATGTCTTTAATTTTCACTATTGTCTATATAGTTTATTATACTAATATTACTACTGGATTTTTCCATCATATTATTTATTTCCATGAGCTCCTGGTGAAAATGATCTTCTTGGAAATTTTGGCATCATCTTGATTTGGCAGCTTGAAAAATAAGTTGATAAATGTGGTATATAATATATTGTAAAATTCAGAAGTGGGAGTGGCTGCATTTATTCCTCATAACAGTGAGTGAGCGAAGAGGATTTACAAATACTGTTCAATTTGAGCCCCTTTTTTATTGCGATCAGTTAGTTTTCCAAATGATTTGATTACTTTTCAGTGGAATGTATTCTATGTCATTGTATGTAGGTGTTACTAATGTTTAAGGATTGTGGAACAAATTGCTATTCATAGAAGTAGATCTTTGTTCATTTTTTTATAGAATGAACAAATAAGCTTCTCTTTTATGTCACCTTGTGATGTAAGGGAATAGTGGTATTTTTAACTGAGTTTGGTTCTCAATTTTCAAATTAAGAATATTTCAATTTACCGACAAGGATTGCCCTGTACGGATATATGATTGATTTGTTGTTAGTCTTCCCATCTATCTTATGATAAAGTTTAACACTAATGACTTAATCCATTTCTTATATCTCTCTACCATTTGACAATAGACTGTATATTCTATTTCCTCATGTCTCATTCCTCGCCACATGTGCAAACAAATATAACCCGTAAATATGAATGCTTTATGCTAAGGTTTTTTTTACAGTTTTCTAAAGTTTACTCGTCAATATTTTCTAGCAACACATCTCTTAACGCTTAGAATTTTGTGTGTTTCAAGTACAATCTGTATTTTTTTATCAGCAGCTTGTATAATGTTGTATATTCGTCTTCATAAAAGTTCACCTCTGGCACATATTAAATGATAAGTTTTATATGATATTAATGTGTCATTATGTACTTTTATTAAAAAAGCAAATTTTTACTTCTCTTCAATTTTTTCCCGTAGAAACGTTACTGGATCTATTGTAGAGTACTGGGATTGACACTAAACATTATTAGGTTCCAAAAAATTTTTTGGCAAGACAGATAAACATGTCGTGGGTTGCTAAAGCGAAGGTCAATGAAAAGCATGACTGTAACAAGTTTACACATGACCAAGAGTCTAACTTGTTCATGTTGATTGATGTTACAAACATGTTCATAATAGAAAAGTCTAGAATGATATTGTAAAATATCTAATTTTAGTTACAGTACTAGTATGTTGTCAAAGCTAAGAAAAAATCAAATATGTTGATTTATTTTTAAATTCAACCATTTAGTAGGTTCTATGTTGATGCACCAGTTGCTAAACCTATTAGTGGTGAATTTAAAAATGACATGTTTAAACACCTTGATGTGTTTTTTCTTTTCTTCGACAATTTTTATATCATTTCTTTTAATTTCAGAGGCAGAGTAATTTCAATGAACCTTCCTCATCGTATTTCAATCATCGGGGAACGAATAGCGCTGCTGAATTTTCCAATCTCTACGACGGCCCTACAAATAGGCAGGGTACAAAACGTCCACCCGCAAAAAGCTGGCAAAATGCACCTCCAAAACGGTCCAACGTACGCTCAATAAATCCCTGGGCTACTGGTGGTGAAACCAGTCTGTCTTCTGGTTTCCCTGAGTCTTCTATCCAGCCCCTTATGGGCCGTAAAACTGAATCTGTTGTAAAGAAACAATTTTCTGCTAAGCCTCGTCCAAATTTTAAGCCTCGTGCTGAATTCAAATCTCGGCCAAATCCAAAGGCACGACCCGAATTGAAAACGCGACCGCATTTTGCGAATAAAGTTACAAAACCAAAGGTAGCCTCTAAACAAGTTTTAACCAAATGGAATGAGGAAGCAATGAAATTGGCTTCTGACATGTTGCAGTCCCGACCAAAAAGTCCCATTGCTTCAGTACTCAGACCCGGTAAACAGCCCACACCACAAATGAGAGGGCGAATGGAGTTAGCGTTGGGAAACCTGTTGAAGGAGGTCAAGCTTAAATTTAGCGGAAACCCAGAATTGTCCGTGTGTTTTCATACAGTGCACGCAGAACGCACATTGAAACAAACTGTGCGTCAGCGTATTAACGAAGTGTTGCTTAATAAAAGTTTTAAAAACGCCACTGAAATTCTTGCGTACTATCGCCAAGAGTATCCAGAATCAACGGATGAAGAATTGCTGAAAATTGTCAAACAATCGATAAAACCCATTAGGGTTGTTCCAAACAAAAGCAAATTTGTGCCAGGTAGTGATGATTGATTATTATTTTATACAACTGTGATTGTAAGTCCTAAACGGACTTCATAAATCACAAATGTATTATGTCTAGCATCTTCAATTACTGATGATTAATGTAATAAGCTACTATTTCACTTACTCGAGCTGTAAGGAAACAAGGAACATTCATGAGCCAACTCTTTCAAGATGTTACTACTCTCTTCATAAAACCTTGCAGTATTTCATCAAGGACCATCAAATAGTATTGTCTGTAAAAGTTATTTTGCCTAGTGCTGGACATTCTACTAAATATTCGTGGCTGATTTTACTGGAAAATCAGTTACTACTTAGTAGGGTGCTTTTGATTAAATCAATAAAAACTATAGCTGTAAGGCCTGACTACCAAGCTGTTGAATACAGTTAATATTCCACATTGTTGGAGGGATATTCTTTCTATAAAAGGAACATTTAGTGTAGTGATTAGAAAAATCGCAGTGTATCGAGAAAAGCTTTGGAACTCTGCTCTCAAATCAAACAAAGTTTGATTTTGACGCTAAGAAGTGTTTCTTAGCTTATGTATGTTGTGAATCCTTAAGTATTTTAGTAATACTAAAATACCAATTTCAATATTTGTTTATTGAAAAATATGTTCTTTGTGCAAGTCCAAATATACTTGTAATAAGAACAATAATTTTTGCCATCACCATTGTCGGTAATTGATATTGTCAAATATCGCACTGGTATTTTGACTGAGTTTTAAAACCATAGTTAAGCTATGGGACTATCGAAGACTCATATTTTTGAGGACTTCTAATATTTACATCAGTTTTTATAACTGATCTTTTAATCTAAGGGCATAATCATATGAATCGCATTGTGTGCATTCCTTGATTGCACTGGTTTTTACAAAGCTTATATGGTTTCGGCCTTATTTTAATAATATAGCACATCTATGTTAAAAATAATATGCATTATTAATAAATTATCATGAATTTTAGGAAACAAGGACAAATATAAGACATATATCTTAAGTCTACTTGATGAGAAAGTGTCAGAAATGTTTGGTAAGGTATGTAAACAGTTTTTTATCTTTACTCAATTTATTTTATTTATTTTCCGGGTCAGGCAAAAGTGCTAATGAGGTTTTTCGAGGTTTTTCTTGAAAATTGAAAATCTCAATAACCACTTGGAGTCTGGCAGGATTGTGTGTTACTACTCTTGTGCTTCGGATGAGCAAGTAAAGCCATCGGTTTCAGTTATCAGTAGAAATAGTCTATAATCGATATCAGCTCACTAAAATGTCACGATGGGGATCACCTCTTATCTCACCAACCGGCATACCGGTGAATTGGAAACTCAATAGACTTAAGGTTTACTCTGCCTACTCCACAAGGAAATCGGGTGTGATGTTACTATTTATTTATATATTTATACTTTATTGCACACCTAATATAAAAAAAGAAATATTGTATAATAGGCAGATTTAATACTTTCTCTACCAGTTAACCAGAGAAGATAGTGTTGGCCTGATATAAATGTAAAAATAATAATAAAGTACACAACTACAATAATAATGACGAAAATTTAAACTAATATGAGTATGCTGTGCTGGGTGTACATCATAATATAAAGTTAGATACGATTAATATAAATATTAAATATATTTACAAGACTGACATACCACGATCAGATTGATCGAGTACTGTCCGAAGGTGGTGTCAAGAGTCTTCACAACCGGTGTGTGTGTATGAAGAGAGTGATGAATGTGGAGGAAGCGAGACAAGCCTGCAAGGATCGTGTTGTATGGCACTCGGTTCTCTCTGCCTATGCCGTAAGGGATCTGACGTGAAGATATGTATGAAATATGTTTATGTATGTATGTTGCTGTTCAATTTATTTAGGTATAAATTAAATAGTGACTTGTAGAAAAAATCTCATCATAATTCGTTCAATTGTAAATGCAAAATTTTTATAATAAATAATAACTATTCAAATCAGTTAAAATTTTCCTACTATTTTCATTGAAACTTGTCTACGAATTGACATATACAAATTTTCAGACATAAACTTTTTCCGATTAGGGTGTATTGTACAAAAGGGCTAATTAAATTTTATTAAATAAATGTATTCACACACTTCATGTATTTCGATTCATTTAGGTGTTAAGATCCATTGCTTTGCAAAGTTCTCTTAAGCATTTGTAAAGCTTGCCATTTTTGTTTTATTTATATGATTCTTCAGTTTATATTCAAGACGTATGTTAGTAAAGAATATTACATCCTGAGATGATTTAAAAGTGAAACCATCGGTTGATTAATTTGAATTAATTTAACGCCCGTATTCATAAACAACCCTTACCTAAGTAACGTAGTAACACTATGCGAAGAACGCTAATTTGCTATGCAATTCACATGACAAGCCATCTGTTTCATAAACAACACTTAAGTATTACTTGCCTGTGAGATATCATAGTATCGAATACCCAGCTGTGATTGGTTTGTTTTATTGCAGCGTATTTCACACTGTATGTTTCACAAATGTCAATTGTCAATAGATCAAATTATCAAAATATTCTAACCACGATTCTAATCTGCATGTCTTTTGTGTGTTACTATTTTTAATTTATTCCTGTTTATTATTTAATATAGTATTATCAATATGGCTACGTCTTTGAATATAAATATATTCGGTGTAAATATTTTTGAAGAGACAAAAATATTTTGCAAATCTCGAATACCTTATTTTGTTCTAATTATTCTTTGGTCGAATAATCTACTATTTATTTAATTACAGAATTCTTCTTCACTTTCGTAATCTATTACAAACACAAATTTCAACTTCACTTATATTAACATTAACCCTCACCTCACTCTGGACAATACAATACTAATTTATGGGACAACATCTGGTCACCAGACTCCAAGACTGGACACTATGCGTTCTGTAAAATAGCTCGGCGGTTAACTTTGCTGTGCGTAGATTTGAAAGGACGCATAGTGGAGACCGGCACTTAAGTATTGTCTATGAATCGCTTTAAACGACCCTATGCGCTCACTAACACTATGCAATCTCATAGTATCGTTTATGAATACGGGTGTAAGTCTATACCTGTAGCGGAATAAAAGTACAAGTGCAATGTAAATTAATTTCAACTAATAATGTTCAAGTTTTGAAAACGAAAATATATGGGTAGTCCAACAATTTTTTTAATATAATAAGATAGCTAAATGAAAAAAAATGCAATTTATAAACATCAAAGATATTAATGGTGCATTGATATTAATACTGGCTATCTTACCCTCCAAACCGCAACACGACAATGACGAACATTGATAGCAGCAGGAATATGTAAGACGGTGGTACCAGATACACGGTCGAGATTTCGAAGAACTCTACCACATATATAAATATTTGATTAAAGGAAAATAATAATCCAAGCAGTTCTTTTTGCAAATGTTATACTGTGCTTTAGTTTATGTTTGTCCATAAATAAGTAGCTGTTTTACTAATATTTTCTGTGCATTTTTAGCTAGAAAAATTGTATGAAAACAAAGATGTGGAAATTTTGAATTTAATAGATGAACTTCCAGATTTGTATGATTCATCTGAATCAAATATTAATAACTCTTCTAAAGAAAACTCAGTTTCTACAGAAAAAGACGAAGTCGGAAAGAACACTACGGATACAGACGTTGAAGAAGGTAGTACTGAGGAAAAAAAGGTTGAAGAAAAAGGAATAGAAGAAACTATTGAAAAAATCGCTGAAGATAAAAATGCTGAAGAAAAATCTGTTGAAGACAAAAGTTCTGACGAGAAAAGCTCTATAGAGAAAAGGAAGAAGAAAATGGACGACTATTTCAAGTTTACACAATACATGATTGAGAAAAGTTTGCCAAAGATATTGCCTCGATTTAAGAATGTAAGATTTCTATGTTTATCACATTAGTAATAGTAGAACTGATGGGCAAAGCGAATAATTTATTGGCTTGCTGCCCAATATTATATGATTTAAAAAGAAAAGGACCATAGATAAGGAAATTTCAACAGAAAGTTAAATTCTTGTATGGTATTTTCTAATATATATTGTTTAAACAAGTGTTCTATTAGATAATCATCGGAAACTAACTTATGTTTTCCTAGCTGCTCAGCAAAGTACTAGCATCGAGTACTGAACAATTATTTGCAAATTTCAATAACCTGTGAACACTTGAAAAACAACAAAAAAAAAATCAGGATTATCAGGTTTTTTTAAATACAAATAATTTTATTATAATAATTTGAACATTTTTTAAAAACACATATAATTAGAAACACTTAGGTAGAACTGCCGTTTGTTTTCTATTGGTGATTGACAAAATAGTTCTTTTTAATTTGTATAATCTAATTAGTCTCATAGTAGTGTTATCACAAAGTCCTGGGTTTACCAGCCTGCTTACGATTAATGTTGTACACGAAAGAGAAGTTTAACAAACAAGAAGAGCTTACATTTCATTTATTCTAATATCACATTTGTGGGACCAAGTATTTTCAGCTAATCGTAGGTGCACTTGGTGTACCTCAGCCTACCTCGTCGGAGATACGGCGTGAAGATATTTTTTTGTATTGTAATATGTACAATACAAAAAAATGCACGACAAATGTTTCTTGGTAAAATATATTAATTATTGAATTAAGAAAACGGCCATGTACACCAAGTATGTAATAGTAACCAAATATTTATGGCATCTCTATTCTCTAGTCTATTCATTACTATTAGATTTACGAATTTAGCAATGCATTTATGCCAATTATCAATAATTTATATATTTTTTCTCCATTTTAGTCATTGATCACAATGTTATGTGGTCACATAGAGAAAAAGATCAAGTCAGACAAAGTCATTGTAGCTAACATCGATCTTACGGATCAAATAGATGCTGAGGAGAAAAATAAAAACAAACTGAACAAATCTAAAGATGATGCAAAAATGGAAACAGAATCTGAAGTAAATATAGAAAATACTTCTCAAGCAGAAGAGCCTACTGAAGGAGGAACTGTTAACAAACCAGTAGCCACTACTCCAAAACCTGCATCTGCATCTGCTTCTGCTACACATAGCGGACCGTACTATGTTAAGGTATCTTTATTTTGTATATTTTATATAAACAATTTTTAATTTTGATGTATTTTGTGTTGATTTGAGAAAAAAAGAAAATTTTTTATTTAAAAATTTATTAGTTTTTAGGCTACCTTACCCTAACATGTTGAAAAAAAGGTTTATTTTAATTTAAAACTTTTTATTGGCTTTAAAAAGGATATCTTACAATTTATAGAATAATTTCAAAAAATGTTTCCTGTAAAATATTCTTTTATATATATATATACTAGCTGACCCGGCAAACCTTGTTCTGCTTTTTTAACTACTCTTATTTTTTTTCTATATCTTCTCACCTTTTAAACCGTCCCTGGACTTCAACAATTAATTCGAAACCAAAATTAGCCAAATTGGTTCAGCCGTTCTCGAGTTTTAGCGAGACTAACGAACAGCTATTGATTTTTATTTATATAGATTAACAATCAATGACCCCTTGGTCTCGGGTTCTATCCCCGACGGGGACAAGCATTTGTGTGATGAGCATAAATGTTTATATTTCTGGGTTTGGGTGTTTATTATATATATTCTAGTATTTATATATGTATTTCTATGTATTGGTATCGTTGACTAACACCCATAACACAAGCAAATAATTTGCTTACTTTGGGGTTAGATCAGTAAGTGTAATTTGTCCCGTGAATATTTATTTATTTTATTTAATACTGTGTTACCTCAAAATGTGGAATAATTATTTTTCCTTAAAATTTTACTTTTTTATCTGCTATAAATTACACACCCAAGCCAAGAAGAAATAAGAAATTCGTTTTTTCGCTTTAACCCTATTATGTTTTACTCCAGTTGTTTGGTCGTCCGAATCTACCATCGAAAGCAGTAATCTATGAATTCCTGAACCAGTACAAACCGGCCTCTATTAAGAAGCATAAGAGTGTCAACAATTTATTGGTTATTGCCTTCAACTTGAGGGAGGATTACGAAAAAATTGTGGCCAAGAATGAATGTGTTGTTGGTAAGATCATTTATATTTTGTACTAAAGTTGTATTTGCAATAAATATACTTTTGTTGGTCTTCAGTGTATTCTGTCTAGTTTGTGTCTTGGGGATAGCCTCAAATCATGAGGTTCCCGGATTTGATCCTCGGGTCGGGCGAAAATGTTACTGAGGTTTTTTCGCGAATATCCTAAATCTCAGTTGCAGCTTGGAGTCTGGCGGGTGGTGGTGGTTACCACTCCCATATCTCGGATGAACAGATAAAGCCATCGGTCCCGGTTATCGCTAGAAGTAGTCGATAATCGTTATCAGTTCGGTAAAATGCTATGATGGGGATCACCACTCATCTCGCCAACCGACAAACTGGTGAATCATGGTGAAATGAAAAGTCTATACGTGTATAGGCTAAAGTAGATACGGTTCAGTCTGCCTACCCTGCAAAGGAACCTAATACTAAAAATTAGTCTGCCTATCCACAAAATAATCGCATGATTGTATTAAGCTAGAAGACAGTACCTTAGATGATCACACAAAGTTATTGTTTCTTACTTTATCGGTCAATAACATTGTGCTGACGTTAACAAATTTTATACAGTAGTGAGATTAATTATAATAATCACTGGACAAATTACACAAATCATCTAATATCATAAACAAACACTAATTTTATTTCTTTGTACATATGTACAGATTATTTGTATAGATAAAAGAATTTTTTTTTATAAATATTCACAGGACAAATTACACTTACTGATCTAACCCCAAAATAAGCAAATTATTTGTTTGTGACTTGTGTATAGTCAACAATAATTAATACATAGAAATACACATATGCATACTGTAATATTTTTAATAAACTCAAAAATACAAACATGTTCATCACACAAATGCTTGTCCTTGTCGGGAATCGAAACAGTTCCGTTGAATACGTAGTCAGGGTCGGGGTTGCTACCCACTCAACCAACAGAGCGGTTAATTATATTGATAAAGGTGCCTCATTACAGGTGGTTCAACTCTATTCATCAAAGCAAGTGAACAGATGAACGAAAGCACTCCAAAATCTACCCCGCAAAAAGTAAATCCACAAACATCTACTCCAAACAAAGAACCTGATGCATCAGAACCAACAAAAAATGTTGATGATTCCAAATGTACTGAAGAAGAGAAAACTGTACCTGTAATAGAAGAACAAAAAAGTACAGAAAATGGTAATGTCGAAGAGAAAGTGGATGCTGAAAGCCAAGAAACCAAGACAGAAGAACCGGTGAAGTCTGAAAAGGAGGAAGAACGGAAACTTGATCCTGTCCAAGAAATTGATGAATCAAATGAAGAATCTGTAAAAGATGGTGACAATTTACCTGAAGATGTTAAAGCTAAAAATGTAGCAAATGTCACAAAAGATGTAGTAGGGACTCCTACAAGAACCTCATCGCGTTTGGCGACCCTTACACCCAGTACCATTAAAACCCGACGATCAAGCAAATTGCAAAATTAAAATTGATCTCAAAATTCAATTTAACTATTAGATATATATAGTTAGGAATACTTTTGGACACGGTTATTCGTTGAATTAGGTCTCAGACTGGGATCATCCCTAATATTACGGAAACTTACCAATACAATTTATATTTTTAAAGACTGGGCCATCCATAAATTACGTCACATATTGGAGGGGCAAATAAATATGACATTTTCTGACATGGGGGGGGGGGGGACAGAAGTTTATAATATTAATCACTCCATTTATATAAGGCTTATTGTAGGTTTAAGTCGTTTGAGAGCACAAAGGAAAATTTTTGTGATTTAATTATGTCCAATTATAAAATTGAAAACTATGCGAGGTCACGTCTGGGTTTCAAAGATGTAATAACTTGTGATGAGGGCTGGGTAGGATTTGTGTGATTTATGGATGGTCTCGTAAAGCTATTTTAAACAATCTGTTGGAATATCTTGCTGCAGCAGTTTTTATTAATGAATTTTAATACTATTGTGATGACCTTATAAAGCAGATTGAATTGCCTCTTTGCCTGGTAAAAATATCAATAACTATCTAATTTCTCATTATCTGACTGCTGTGATTACACCCATATTGCATTTGACATGGGATATGATAATTTGTGAGTTTTGCAATCGCACTTATGTTACTTGATTCTGACAGTATTTTAAGTAAATACTTTCACTGGGATAAGGTTATCGAATTAGATGGTGTGTAATTTGTGTTGGTAGTACTGTTGTAGTACCAAACTTTTAAATAAATTTTCAAATAATTTTCTGAATTTTTATTTTTCTTGTAGTCTAAGAGTCTAGTTTTTCAAGGTTTTCCTCGAAAAAACAAGTCTCAGTAGCATATCAGATTCTGGTGGTGGTGGTGGGTTAATACCCCGAGTCTCGAATAAGCACGTAAAGGAAGCGATTGCAGGAGAAATGTTAAGTACGACAGTGTCTTAAGGTTTCCCCTGTCGTGGACAAAATACGTGGGAAAAATTAGCATTCTGTTTACTCTTGCTGGCGGAGTACCTCAAGGTGTTATACTATCACCTTTGCTATTTACCATTTATATAAATTTCGCTACCTGCACATTATCATCTATGTATATAGAGATGATTTCAAATTTATATTCATGATTTTTATTTAGTTATTTCATCAACGAATGCAGAACTTGCTGTCATTACGAGATGGATTTGCTAATATGGTATAAATCGAAATCCTAACAAAACAGGTTATGCTTGTTGGCAGCCTTTTATTAAAGAGTAATTGACGGTTTTTACAGAAAAGGGAAAAACGGACAGGAGGGTCAACTGTTGATAAGTGATTGCCGCTGCCCATGGACAACTACACTGCAAGAGGACTTGTATTGCCAGCTTTTTATGAATGAGTAAACTCTTATAGGTCTCTAAGTCGCTTTCGTTCGGATTTCTCCTAATTCCGGAACTCTTGCTGATAATCGGTTCCATAGAGTAATATGAGGCAAAAAATGCTTTGAGAATCGTAAAATTATAGATTTCCAGATATTGAGATGATGAGGATGAACTTTGGGTTTTGTCGTAGTGTTTGGTGATGAAGCTCAGCAGTAAGGAATAATCCAAACTGTTCCTTCGAACACTCCCATGATAGATCCGGGACCTCGTGGTCAACACCGTCACCAATCTACTAGACCACAGAGGTGACGAGAAACTTTCTAGAATCAAGGTTCATTCAGGAATGCCATCTGCTTGCCATCCTATTAGTTTTTAAATAATAACAAAAACAATTTGTTTTCTATAACCTATACGCTTTATATTTTTAAAATGTTTACAAATTTTAATGATAAAAAGGAAATATCAAAATCCGTACTCGTATTGCTGATCCTAGTCAGAACATACATAAGTAATCTGTGGTCAGAACCGTCAAGCTTCCCCCCGTCCTGTGGAAGGCCAAAATATCGATTCACTCCAAAAGGCTCAGTGCCCTCTGAACTAAATAGTAAACCTTAACAAAATTATATTCAAAAAATATGGTCACCGCTCGAGCGATAGGCGCGATCTTTGACAGAATGCGCAACGAATGCAATTATAAACAATGCACTTTGATATCTATTTTTACGAGTGTCCGTACATAGCATCCAGTCCTACCAATTTTACATATTCGTTTTCAGGATCAAGTGTAATTTTGTTTTATTATAGCGTAAAATTGCAATCAAGCAATATATGGCTCTCCTGAGAAAGAAATATCGCCTATAGACGCCAAAAATATTAATGGTCCGATGTTAACCTTGTACTGGGGTCTTAGTGTCACGCAAGTATACGGGCTACCTTATTACCTTCCAAATCAAAACACGACTGAAAACACAGACGCCTTTGCGGCAGGAATAGGTCCGGGCGAGACAATGCAGAACTCAACCACCTAGTAGCCATGATGGTAGCGAGTAGCGACTCGCAAAACCAAACCTTCGCCTCTTACGAACTGCCTGATAGAACGACTGCCTCTTATTTAAAGGGAACACGGACTAACACAAATTATTGAACACCCTCCTGTAGTAAGCACAGAGTTTTTTTTTATAGTACCTATAAGATATGAAACAAGTCGATGGGTCTCCTGATGGAGTCAACCATCGCCTATAGACACCAAAGGTGTTAATGGTGCGTTGCTATCTTGTGACGAGGTCTAATGCCACATGCATAAGTTTACCGGCTACCTTACCCTCCAAACCGGAACACGACAGTGACAAGCACTGACGCTATTGCGGCAGGAATAGGTAAGGCGGTGGTACCAGACCCGGGCGAGACAAAAGTGTTTACCAGCCTACCTGTTGATTGTTGAAAAAATGAAACTACCACTGGTTCGGAAGTACTGGTTCTAGGAGGAAAATATCAGCAAACCGTCGACGACCGTTGCCGTGTTGGTCCCGGCCTCCTTTGTAGAATAGGCCAACTGCCGTTCTGCCAGGCAGGTCGTAAAAGGCGACCGATTGGTTATACGAGTCACTACCATCGTGGCTACTAGGTGGTAGAGTCTGTATTGTCTCGCCCGGGTCTGGTACCACCGCCTTACCTATTCCTGCCGCAATGGCGTCAGTGCTTGTCGCTGTCGTGTTCCGGTTTGGAGGGTAAGGTAGCCGGTAAACTTATGCATGTGGCATTAGACCTCGCCACAAGATAGCAACGCACCATTAACATCTTTGGTGTCTATAGGCGATGGTTGACTCTTTCCATCAGGAGACCCATTTGCTTGTTTGCTATCTTATGATATATACTTACTTACTACGTACTAGAGAAGCTATGTTAAGTAAAAGTCGTGTATATTTTCATTACCAAAGTGTAAACCAAGGGCCGCTGCAGTGCTGAAATAATATGAAACTCCATTGATCATTTTAAGCAGCGGCGCTGCTGCGTATATGCTGACATTTTCCGCGACCGAAGAGTCGTAAACGCAGTGAATTTCATGCCGCATGCGCGTTTCATTTAACAAAATTCGTTGGTATTTCAGTACTATTCACTACTATTGCCCATAAAAAGGTATAACTATAGAAATCGCTCACTAGTTGGATTAACACAATCACTACTGAAATACAAGTTGTATTAAATTGTCCCAACCGTGGGTGTGTTTTAACACACAAGTGTGTTCGAAATAAAATTCGTCTCGCGGTGCGGTAAACACACCGGTGTGTTTTCTTGTCAAGCCGCCCGTGCGGACAACACACATGTGTGTTTGAAATAAAGTCCGCCTCGCGGTGCGATAAACACACCGGTGTGTTTTCTTGTCAAGTCGCCGGTGCGGGAAACACACATGTGTGTTTGAAATAAAATCCGTCTCGCGGTGTGGTAAACACACCGGTGTGTTTTCTTGTCAAGCCGCCCGTGCGGACAACACACATGTGTGTTTGAAATAAAGTCCGCCTCGCGGTGCGATAAACACACCGGTGTGTTTTCTTGTCAAGTCGCCGGTGCGGGAAACACACATGTGTGTTTGAAATAAAATCCGTCTCGCGGTGTGGTAAACACACCGGTGTGTTTTCTTGTCAAGTCGCCGGTGCGGGAAACACACATGTGTGTTTGAAATAAAATCCGTCTCGCGGTGCGGTAAACACACCGGTGTGTTTTCTTGTCAAGTCGCCGGTGCGGGAAACACACATGTGTGTTTGAAATAAAATCCGTCTCGCGGTGCGGTAAACACACCGGTGTGTTTTCTTGCCCGTGCGGGCAACACATGAGTGCGTATTGAAATATGTCGATCACGGAATGTCAATGTTATTAAAACTGTGCCATCTAGCGTTGACTAGATTTAATCAATTTACATGAGTAGATATATAGTATTGTATATATCTACTCACGTAATATATAGTAGTAGTAGAGTAAGTTGTCGTCATTGCTCGGGGAGGTTCCCACGACACCATGCTCTAAATGACATAATCCGTAGAGCCCTAATTTCAGCTAACGTTCCCTGCGTGCTTGAGCCTCCAGGTCTATGCAGAACTGATGGTAAGAGACCGGATGGGCTGACCTTGGTGCCATGGAAAAACGGCAAGTGCCTCATATGGGACGCAATTTGCGTCAGTACTGTTGCCGCTAGCCATCTCGGTCGCACTGTCCACTCTCCATCGGCAGCTGCGGAGGATGCTTGTGCTAAGAAGAGGCTCAAATACGCTGCTCTGGAATCGCTGTACCATTTCGTTCCAGTGGCCGTAGAGACCTTGGGTAGTTGGAGTGTGGAGGCAAAGGGCCTAATTAGGTAGATTGGACGCAGGCTTAGCGAAATCACAGGGGACTCCCGCTCTGGATCATTTTTGGTGCAAAGGTTGGCCATCGCAATTCAACGCGGTAACGCGGCGAGTGTCATGGGCACTTTTGCGCCGGGAACGATCCAGGTTGGATTAAATAGCTAGTTGTTAAAAATATATTATTATAATGTTGCCTTGTTTCGTTATAAGTCGCAGAAAAACATTTTACATCTTACCCATTTACGTGAACTTTTGCAATATTATAGAACTAGCTGCAGCACACTTGCAAAAGCACCTTTGTGGTATCCATACTATCACTCCATACTCATACTTAAATGAAGAGATCTGGTACTGCGGAGTGAGCCTCCTGCTCGTTTGGTCATTCTATTTACCGGACACCTTACCCTCCAAAACATGACTAACGTTGACGTTATTGCTGCAATAGGTAAAGCAGAGGTACCAAATCGGTTAAGGTACGGAAATCTAACATTTAGTAGTGGCAGGTTTGTCCAATCATTCGCTCTTGACAAATGGCCAGGAGGAATGTCAGATGGTATATTCTTTGAAGGAGTGTACCTTGGAAGTTTGTACGAGCAGGACTGCAGTTATTCGATTTGTACTGTACACAATACACGAGTGTAATATTGCAGATGTAGTATCCCTATAGGGCTCCTCTGTCAAATAGACCAACTGTCGTCCTGCCAGGCAGGTCATAAAAGGTGACCGATTGGTTATATATGTCACTGCCATTCGTGACTACGAGGTGGTAGTTCCGCAACGTATCACCCGGGTATTTGGTGCAACCACCTTACCTAATTCTGCCACAAGTGTCAATGATTGTTATTGTCGTGTTCAGATTTGGAGGGTAAGATAGCCGGTAGACTTATGCATTTGAATGGCAACGCACTATTAACATCTTTAGTGTCTATAGGTGAGGATCTCTCAAGTCGTCTGCTTGTTTGTTATCTAATATTATATAAAGAAAATGTTATTTCAGGGAAGGACATATAGAAAATTTAAGGAATATAGTAATAATTACAGCCATCCCCATGATAATCTATTATTATTATTACGTATAATAAAATCGTAGGAAAGTCAATGTATGTCCGGGGTAAACTCAAAAAGTACTGCATGGATTTACTTCAAATTTTGCATGAATATTACTAACAGGTCGGGTCAACTTATAGGCTACATATTATCACGCTATCACCTACGGGGGAGGAGCTGCGCGGAGTAAACGAAGTCGCGGGCAAGAGCTAGTGTTTCAAATAAAAGTCTAATCATCATTCATTTATACCTTTATTACTTACCATAATTTAGTAATAATAACTAAAATACCTAACTATAATTTTCCTAATATTATTTATTATAGAAATATGTGGCAGATGAACAGACAAACCTAAATACTATCATATACGTATGTACATACAACGACAAACATCGATATTTTATAACATGGCCAAGAGGAAAAATTTAAGCTATTCAGATAAAACAAAATAATTCAACATCAAGTCGCTCGCATAAAAAAAATCACAATATTGAATGTTTACTCTAGTGTACTGTCAAACAAAACTAAATGAAGTAATTTATCAATATATATATATATATATATATATATATATATATATATATATATATATATATATATATATATATATATATATATAAAAATCAATGTCACTCTTCGTTGTAATTTTTTAACTCAAGAACGGGCTCACCTATCCAAACCAAGTTTAGGATTTGTTCGGACTATTTAGTAGATGGTTTATGTGAAGTTTGCACAAAATCGGTGGAGCGGTTCATTATTTATCACATTTTTTGTACCAAATGAATTCAATAAATGGCGGTAAGTAGCGAAGCACGTACCGGGCCGCTAGTTTATTAAAATTGTTAAATTTTAATTTCTGAGAATCAATATAAAAAAAATCCAAAATGGTGGGGTTTTATGGAACTACGATGCAAGTCGAAATTTTTACTGCAGAACACTTGCACGAATAAGTGACAATATGAATGCTACACGGTCAGCTGATGCGAGCTACGGGCACCGCCATTTTGTCCTTGGCTGCTCTGCCATGCGCCTTACACCTACTTCGGGGCCAGCTGTAACGCGACATGCGATAGACGACAGAAAAATTTTGAAGCTATAGAAAAAAAAACACTTTAAAAATCAAGTAAAACAATCTCAAAACTCATCCCACTAGCTACACTAGCTAGCTAGACTAGCTGACCCGGCAAACATTGTTCTGCCTTTTTAACTACTCTTATTTTTTCCTCGCCTTTTAAACCTACCCTGGACTTCAACAATTAACTCAAAACCAAAATTAGCCAAATCGGTTCAGCCGTTATCGAGTTTTAGCGAGACTAACGAACAGCAATTGATTTTTATATATATACATCCATGTTAATAATAATAACTTTGTTCTATTTTGATTTGCCTCCTAAGCCAATATTTATATTGTTTGCCGTTATCTGTACATGAGACCCTACACTCTAGAATTATAAATAACTACTATTGTAAGACTTATGCTCATATATAAACAATCCGTACAGAGACGTAACGAGAAAGAGATTGTTGCTCAAACTATTATTTAAAGTTATTATTGCAAAAGGAACCGAATTCAATAATACATTAAAGACAAAAAGATTTTAACACCATTTTTAGCAAAATTTAAGATTATAATATATAATACACAATAAGTCAGTATAAACTACTTACACATAGATAAAAATACCAGGTAGTTGATTTGTTGTCTTATGCCTGTCACATTTACATTAAAATCTAATTCATTCACATTCACACATTGCACTCGTATTTACTAACAAGGAGTTATTAGGTATGTCCGGTATAACTTTAGCTTTAAAAAATCTGACTTAGTCATAATTCATATCAAAGATTTCCGTTGGGACACTTATCTAAACTAATAACCTTTCCGATACCGCTACATTCTGACACTGTATATAAGTTTTGACATTTAACGGTAAAAAGTGTGTCCTAGCCGAAACCAGCTGACCTCAGATGTTCAGAATAAAACTTTGTGAACTGTGATCGTCTTAGAATTCTGAGGTTAGCAGTTGTTCTGAACACATCTATTGTGACAGCACTTACAGTACTATGATTTAAGTTATACGCCTAGGCAATTTTCACTTGCAACTGTCTCGAAAAGAGATGCAAGAAAAATGGATGATTATTGCCGAATGGCATATCTAGAATCGTAACTTCGAAATACCATTTATAAATTACTGTTTAGGTTAATCGAGAAGATTAAAGCGCAGTTTTGGTACATCGTCAGACGCCAATATATATTTTTATGTGAACAATAAAATAAGTTACAATATACCACAATTTTGTTTAAAAATATTGAATAATTATAGAACGATTTTATAGTGTGTGTTTGTAATATACACTTTACTAAACTACACATGTTCAAGCATTGCATCGAGTTCCTTCAAGGTAAGTTATTGGCCGACATTTTAATAATGCCTATCCTTTGTAAACAAATTTCCCTCATCTGTAGGCTTAGTCATAGCTCTTCAGATAATAAATACAGACCACACAAATTCTACCATTCACATTAAAAAATACATAAATAAAATAGTTTTTTTTGAGACAAATTTACGAATAGATTAACAATGGTAACATGTATTTTGTAACGAGGGCGCGATAAACCACGCTCACACATACCATTGGTATCTTATCGTTAAAATCATTATCAGATTTTATCACGCAGCGTACATGTGAATCTCTACTACATAAGATTAATTTGAAACCCAGTTTAATTAGTTTAATAAAACACATTTATCAACCAATGTGTTACTGTCATTTAATCAACATAATATATTTCAAATTGCAAATCAAATAGGTAACCTTGCCACTTGATGCGTTTAAATGACTGTGCAATACTCAATAATACAAATACAAAAATGTTTGATTCTACATTCTTTCTATTATAAACCTTACGTTTATTCTTTGTTTTGTAAAATATTTTAATGCCTGCGGGTCTAGCCAAGTGGCATAAACGCTCGGAGAATAGAAAGATAAATGTATGGATTTGACATAAGCATAATCGAACGCTTACGTCAAGTCCGTACATTTATCTTTCTATTCTCCTAGCGTTTATGCCACTTGGCTAGACCCGCTGATGTATGTAAAGGGTAGGGTTGCCAACTTTTTCTATAACAGATATATTTAGGCCTAAGAAGAAAAATAAACAGTATTTTTTTGTTTACCTAATCTAATTTAATACGTAGTGCTGAACATATCACTGCAAATACGCACACTATTTTCGTTTATGTTTTAATCAAGTTTACGAATATTAATGTCGCTGAAAACAGTACTATGTATACTTTATTATTGTTCAACAGTAAAAAGTGTAATGTAGTGAAAAACAGCATAATACTGTTTTTAACAGTATAGTTGGGAACCCTAGTAGAGGGACATCAAAATACCAAAGCATAATAACACCAATACATTTACTAGTTGTAAGTTATGAAGTTAACACATAATAAGATATTTTGTTGTATTATAAGTAAACCCCATTATTTATGTAGCACATATGGCAACTGATTTTAAGGATGGGATAATCATAATTAAATAAATCTATTTTTTCTTTTGGTATTTACATAACAAAATAAATAATTGCAATAATATATTATTGACATTGATTTTAATTACTTTGCCAGTGACGTCGGGTAGTAGTTAAAAGCATATTTTCATGTCTCACATGGATAATTTCAAGTAGGAGACAAAACCTTACTTCCGTTAACATGGAACGTGTCCAAGTCATTTACTACGAGTGTCACATACTAAACAAATATCAATCCCCATCCCTAAAATCAGTTGCCACCGATGTAGCGTATTGGTGGCAACTGGTAGTGGTGGCATTGGTAGTAAGCTCGCAGGACTGCACAGCCATCTATACTGATTCCCGAGCTTTCAAATCTAATTCATACTTTATAGTAATTCTTCGTCAACAATTTCTCACAAAAACAACATAAAAGATATTATTTAAGGGAGTCTTCACACGAAACACGGCGACACACTTTGACTTTTCAGAGTACGGAAATTCCACAAAGCATGGTCAATACGGGCGCCATATATTTTTATATGCACTCAAAAAGAATTCTCTTTAAAGCTTTAAATTTTTATACTGAGATTTTTTATATAACATAGCAAATAAACAGATGACATCGCCTATAGACACCAAGGATGTTAATGGTGTACTAAACAGGCTATCTTGATGGAAAAACCACCATCGGCTATAGACACCAAATGTTTAATGGTGCATTGCTATCCTTTTGGCAGGGCCTTAATGCAACATGCATAACTTTACCGGCTACCTTACCTTCTAGACTACGTACCTAAACTAGAACACGACAGTAAAAAACACTGACGCTATTGAAGCAGGAATAGATAAATGGTACAACACTCGGCCAAGAGGATGTGGAACTCTACCACTTAGTAGTCACGATGGTAGTGACTCGTATAGACAATTGTTTACTTTTACGAACTGCCTGACAGTACAACAGATGGCCTATTCTCCAAAGGGAGCCCGGAACAACATGGAAGAAAATTATATAATTGACATGAAATCAGCTTTGATGGAGATTACCTCTTTTTTTTATATCATAAGATAGCAAACAAGCAGATGGGTCTCCTGATGGAAAGAGTCAACCATCGCCTATAGACACCAAAGATGTTAATGGTGCGTTGCTATATTGTGGCGAGGTCTAATGCCACATGCATAAGTTTACCGACTACCTTACCCTCCAAACCGGACACGACAGTGACGAGCACTGACGCTATCGCGGCAGGAATAGGTAAGGCGGTGGTACCAGACCCCGTCGAGACAATGCAGAACTCTACCACCTAGTAAAACCTCTATTGATCAAATGTTTTTCACAAAGTTATACGTCAGTCTCAGATATTAATTCATAGCTAAAAAGTAAGAATAAATCTTGTAGCTCCTAAGGAATTTTTTTCACTGTTATTATTTTAAGTTTTAATTTTCTGTTACATCCGAGTTTATATTTTCTTAATTATAGTGTACCTTGTCTTTGTTGTGTTTATTGATTGTAATCTGGTTGTCTAGATTTGCCTGTAAGTGATAAAACCGCTCGTAGTATTGGTTGTATGAAATTGTAATCCATGTTTTCTAAAGTTTCTTTGTATGGTACAATAACGAGTATTATTATTTGGACACTTAACATTGTTGAAATATAACTATGTCGTGGAGTTTTGTGTGCACGGAATCAATAATTCCCATTATAATGGGATGTACCATGGAAATGAATCCTATAAGGCGCCATCCATAAATTACATCACAAGAATTTCATGAATTTTTGACCCCTCCCCCGTCCTTGTCACAGCTGGTCACATTTGTGAGACCCTCCCTACATATTGTGACGTCACATATTTTACAATTTTACATTGGAATAGAAGTATCTTCACGCCCATATCCCCGAAGGGGTAGGCAGAGGTACAACAAGTGCACCCACGATTAGCCGAAGATACTTGGTCCCACAATGTGATAGGTGGCAAGCCTATCGCCAACCGGGCACTTTCCAATCCCGAGCAACTTTGTGTTTCTCAGAAAACTGAAAAAACACTTTTTTATGTGCCCGACCCGGGAATCGAACCCGGGACCTCATGTGGTCAACGCCAACGCTGGACCACTAGACCACAGAGGCGAATAACGATCTTATTTCATTATTTTTTATTTATTTTTATCTATACAGGTGGCTTTTTAAATCTACTGTTGAAATACTTAGATATAAAATATTATATTTTGAAGACTGAATGTGACGTCACAAAATTTGGTGCCCCTCCCTACTCCTTGTCACACAATGTCACACTTCGTCAACCCCCTCCCTTTCCCCTAAACGTGTGACGTAATTTATGGATTGCCCCTAAACTTATATATAATTAACCTACCCTAATCCAAAATCACTTATCCGATAATAACAACATCATCTGTTTCCATGCTTTCATTCGTCTGCTCTTTCTCTGTCTCCTCTTTCTCTGTCGTCTCCGTCGGCTCACTCGGTCCTTGCTCAGTGATATTGCCGTCCTCATCTATCATTATGTACGCAGCCATTGTATTTTTTAACAACGCTGATGTCGTCTGTTTTATGCTGAAAGTTATATCACCTGAAAATAATATAATTACTATTAAAAACATATCAAAAACATATTGAATGGATCATTTTGAGAGTGCAGAAATTTAATCTTCAATAAAAAAAAATTAACAATAACTTAAACCGACCAAAAAGTTAATCTCATTGATTGAATAATTAATCATCCCTTGTTACCGCCCTCAGTGTATACCCATTCCTATAAAAAAAACAATTATCAAAATCAATCCACTCTATAAAAAGTTGAATTGAGAATTTTCTTATCAAAATCAATCCACTCTTTAAAAGTGGAATTGAGATTTTTCCTCCATTTTTTAAAAATACAGCCTTATAGAAAGTTTGCCTTTGTTCAAGAAGTTTGTAAGCTATGTTATGTACATACATACAACTTATGGGAATAAAACTGAAATCTATATTAACTAGTCTGTAAAGGTCAATACAAATAAATCCCGTCTACAATTGTTAACTCATTTGAATGGTATGTACCTAGATTTAGTATTAAAATTAAGCGACTTCCCCTTAAATCGAGCAAATATTTTGAAAATTTATCAATATCCACACAGATATGAATGTATTAAGCTACTAAATAATGCCTTTGATGATCTAACAGGATTTATTTATATACTATATAACTGGAGATCAACATGCTTTTTTTTTGAATATCGTAACTAACAAGCAGATGGGTCTCCTGATGGAAAGAGTCAACCATCGCCTATAGACACCAAAGATGTTAACGGTGCGTTACTATCTTGTGGCGAGGTCTAATGCCACATGCATAAGTTTACTGACTACCTTACCCTCCAAACCGGAACACGACAGCGACAAGCACTGGCGCTATTGCGGCAGGAATAGGTAAGGCGGTGGTACCAGACCCGGGCGAGACAATGTAGACCCTACCACCTAGTAGCCACAACGGTAGTGACTCGATAGCCAATCGGTCGCCTTTTACGACCTGCCTGGCAGAACAGCAGTTGGCCTATTCTTCAAAGGAGGCCGGGATCAACACGGCGCAAAACAACTATCAAACTGAGGAAAAATGTTGCCACATTAAAGATTGATATGTTCTGAGGATGAGATCAGTCATAGTTTGCCAGATGAAGTTTTTTTTAAACAGTTTGTAAAACATGTGTGATATTTAACTTACCAATACAATGTCCGTCGGCTTCCAAGAAATTGATGAAATCTTTCTTTTTGTGAATTTTAATAACCAACAAGTTACTGTTGGTTTTGTGCTTTTTGATGAACATAGGATTAAACTGCCTTATGAAATTGTAAAGAACATCACTCTCTGGTAGATTTGGAGTTCCCAACAACTGGAAAAGAGAAATATTTTTGTATCCGGACGCTTTGCTATATCAACCAAAAAATATTGTTACGTACTATTTTCAATCTTATGCCCTATACCGTAAGGTCAATTATGGCATAGCTATTCGGTTAACGGTTAACTATTTGTTTGTCAATAGGAGTAGCTATCTCTTTATTTCTAGATCTCTTCAGCGTTCCAACTCTTCACATTTCTAGATTATTTGTAACAATAACAATATCAACATGGCATCAATTTTTTTATATTTACCACCTGAAGTGGAGATTGACAAGATCCCCATGTTGATCTGGTCTCCTTTAAAGAATAGACCAACTGCCATTCTGCCAGCCAGGATGTAAAAGGCAATCAATTGGCGAAATGTCACTACCATTGTGACTACTATGTGGTAGAGAACCATAACGTCACGCCCGAGTATTTGGTACCACCGCCTTACGTATTCCTGATGCAATAGTGTCAATGCATGTCATTGTTGTGTTCTGGTTTGAAGGGTGAGGCAGCCGGTAGACTTATGCATGTGGCATTGCCATCCCGCTACATGGATAGCAATGCAACATTAACATCTTTGGTGTCTATAGGCAATGGTTTCTCTTTCCATGAGGAGACCCATCTGCTTGTTTGCTATCTAATGATATAAAAAAACATATCCTACGTAATGAGCAAGAAAAGTGGAGATAAATCGTAACAGACCAGTACCGTAGGAATTGGAAAAAGGGGGAAACAAAACAATAGATGGTAAGATAAGTTGAAACTTATCACAGGCACAGGCAACCTAGTCACTTTAAAACACTTACCATAGCATAAAACGGCGGCTTGAGTTGTTCAGGTGGCGTTTTGAAAGATTGGCTCGCATTCTGATTTTGTTTATCTTTGGCGCATTTAGCGATCAAACTCTTTGTTAATAAGCATATATCAGCTTGCAGAAGTTTGAAGTCTTTTCCAGTTATCATTTTAACAATTTTCTATAAGTAAAATATTAAAGTCAATATTTTACAAACACATCTAATTACTAGTGTTCAGGTGTGGGAGGTAAGTTATACAGTTACTTTTTGAGGCCAGGCCAAATTTTAAAATTAGGAACTTAATATTTAATTGAAAGTGAGATTTAATTATTATTAATGTAAAATTATTACAAGGTAATATAAAAATAATTGTTTACAAAATATTCCACTAAATTCATGAATTGGATGCACTGAGTCTTGTGAATGAATTCTGCAATGCTGGCAGTGTGTTAATATACATTTACCTATACTTACGATAGTAACCATTATGTAATTAGCTCTAAGTACATTTTTCCCGATCAATTTTAATTTGGTTGAAGGTACTAAAATATTTTAATTTAGTTTGAATATTATGTAATTGAAATTATATCCATGCGTTTTGTTTTTGTGTTGGATAAAAATGAAATTTTGAATTTTTTAAATGATTTATTTTATTACATAAAACAAACATGTTATTGATTCTGAACAGCCTCTGAAAATTTGGACGAACCTTTAATAGTAAGCCTGTATATCTTTGATGACAATACTGTCTCGATCCTTAGTGAATTTAATTTCGATTTTCTCACACATTGGTCCGGGCTCCTTCGAAGAATGTACCACCAAATGTCGTTCTGCCGGGCAGGTTGTAAAAGACGACCGATTGGCTATAAGTGGCACAACCATCGTGACTACTAGGTGATAGAGTGCTGCAATGTCTCGCCCGGGTATTTGGTACTACCTCCTTACCTAAGTAAGGTAGTCAGTAGACTTATGCAGGTGGCATTGCAATCTCACCACAGATAGCAACGCATGGTGCATTGCTATCTTGTGGCGAGATTGTGGTAACATCTTTGGTGTCTATAGGCGATGGTTTCTCTTTCCATTAGGAGACCCATAGGTCTCCTAATGGAAAGAGAAGAGAGGCTTCTTCTAAGAAGAGAGGCCTGTTTGCTATTTTATGATATAAAATAAAAATAGAATTTTTGACTGCTTTAGTGTTAATCAAAAAATAATGAAAAATATAAAGTAGAGGTCTTATTGTTAACACTTGGTATCACATGTACCTGTCAGCTTTAATATTGATTTAATTATTGAAGGGTACATGAGTCAAAAGAACTCATAGACATTTTTAATGTTTTGCCCTTCACGCCCACATCCCTGAAGAGATAGGCAGAGATTCCACCAGTGCACTCACAATTAGCATGGAATCAAACTTGGGACCCTCATGCGATCAATACCTTATCATTGTCATGTTTCCAAGAAATATTAATAAATGTAGCAACATCTATAATGCTATCAGCAGATGGTTTTATTAGAATATCTTTAACAAAACGAAGAAATGAAATTATGTAATGTAACTTACATATTTACAATCATTGAACATTTTCGGTAATCTCTCTTTAAGTATTAAATCTGTGACATGCATGTAAGCCTGCATTTTCTGATATCTACGCTGAAACTCTTCATCTACTTCACCATTTGCATCTCCATTTGTACCATGGGTATTTCCATTAGTTCCGCTAATTTGAGTTCCTGTATTTGCATTGGAATCGTCATTCTTCTCTGCATTTCCGGTTGACTCATTAGCATCCATTGATGTATTCTCTGATTCTATGTCTGGCAAATCATCAATGAGATCTAATATTTCTTTCTCTCTATTTACATAAAATCTTTCAACCTGTGAACAAAAATGATTTATACTTACTTCACCAATAATCCACCACCACCATTACCATAATACCAATTACTTCCTCACTTGCTCTTAACCGTCTTTGAAGGACACAGTAGTCTTGATAAACTGTTATTTGTTACATCATATGTTCAAATTATATAATAGGGGTGGACGGGGGAGGGACGGGAGGACAGGCAATTGGAAGGACACATCTTCAGACAATAGACAATGGACACTAGAAAAAAATTAAGCAGATCGGATCAACTGGGAAGAGAACTAGAGGTAGGCCATGGAAAAAATGGTCAGATGATAAGCACAATAGCTGGACAGAAGTAGATGGATATGGCCCGAAACAGGGAGAACTTAGGCAAAAATGTCAGTGTTAGTGCTTGTCACTGTCATGTTCTGATTTTGAGGGTAAAGCAGCCACTAAACTTATGCATAAAGTTTACAAGGATACACCATCCTGCTACAAGGATATCAATGCACCTTTAACATCTTTAGTGTTTATAGCCGATGGTGGTCTCTTTGCATCAGAAGAGCATCAGAGAGATTTACACACACTAAAAGAAAAAAAAATGGAAAATAATGAAATTCAAGATTTTATATAGTGTGTACAAGATAAATAATTTGTTTTATCGCAATTTAGGATTTTACACGCTATATACAAGTTTCAACGCTTTTTAAATGGATTTTGGTCCCCAGGCAGTACACCTTGCCTGGCTGTAAAGATCTTCCATTTCTACATCTTCATGAGTGTGATGTCATCAATCTCTTGAGTTATGATGTCACCCTGACCGTAGTTGGCCCTCGGGTTCTATCGCTAAGCTTTCTAGTGGTATCGACTTCAGGTGCCACTTTTTACTTATACTTGATTATAAATAAAGCTCAATAAATAATTTTAATGAAAATCAATTTCTACAATTAATATCACTTACATTTGACATCAGTTCATTAACACTCTTTTCCACTAACCCCAACATGTTAAGTCTGAAGAACTTCTTTGGGTCATCTGTAACAATTTTAAATAATGTACAACATAATATGTATATGAAGATATTATCTTCACGCCAAATCCCTTACAGGGTAGGCAGAGCGAATTGATTGCCATATATCATGGTCCAGACCTCAGACCACACCAATACTAATAGACATGTTGTTAGGCGCAAAATGCGTAGACGCTTGTTGAGCATGTAAACTTTAAATGTGTGTTTTTTTGGACTATTAAATAAAAGTCTTTAATAAAGTGTCTGTTATTTTATTGATACGTGTGATCAAGGTGTCAGCGAGTTACATACTGGCTTTAGTAAGATTCGACATTAAAATCATGAAGGAATTATATAAATGTTACATGCTCATATGAGCAGATATATGTAAATGTCAAATGCTTATTTCTAGTTTTTTTACAATATAAGATATATTATATTGTAAAATAGCACGATAAAATGGCATATTTTTCCATTTTATTGTGCTATTTTATCCTATTGAAAAAAGCTGAAGCTAAAGGCTTAATTATCACTCAGTATTTCTAGGTTTGGGTTGGCTTGGGTTTGCAAGTGATATGGACATCCTAAGAAATTGAAAGGTAGTTCAATCCGTGGTCCAGACAGACTTGCCTTGTTTCCTGCACATTCATAACTCTCTTCATACAAACACACCAGTTTCGAAGACCCTGGACACTACGGATGGATAGCACCTGACCGATTTGATCATATGTCAGTCTTGGTCTTCCCCGGTACCCACATCCATCCACATTCGCATTGTCATGACTGTTTTTTAACCGTTTATCTGCCATTCTTTCAACATGTCCCAACCAACAGAGCATGCCCTTTCTCATTTTTACACAATATATAAAATAATAAACATATATATTTTCAATCACCGAACACCTTGGTAATGGTTGTATAATCAACTAATTAAAAATATTTTAAATAAACAAAAATTTATGGACTTTTTAAATAAACTTAGTGAGATATGATAGTGGTATACTGCCCTATTTTCACTAACTGTACGAGACATTATATGTGTGTGAATTCCATTAAAAAAATATTTGTGTAGATTGAAATATAATGAAAGTCATCACAGCTTTCCCTATAATTAAAAACTAACATGAAAAAGATTCACAAAAAAACATTTTTTTATTTGTCTAATAAAATTTTTTTTTTTGTGAATCTTTTTCATGCAAAGACTTCAAAACAATTCAAAAGACTGCAATACAAATTTTTGCTGATCAAAATCTAGACAAGATACTGGAGGAACCATCTGTAGAAAATATTACTGAAAAGGCATTACTGTTCAAAAGGATAAAACAATGATTAGTACTGCTTCTTTGACCACCTCTGTGGTCTCATGGTGCAATGTCGGTATTGACCATATGAGGTCCTGGGTTCGATTCTCAGGTCAGGCAATTCAAAAATGGGGTTTTTCAGTTTTCTGATAAAAACAACATTGACAGGGATTGGATAAGTGCTCGGTTGGTGATAGGCTTGCCACCTATCACATTGTGGGTCTAAGTGTCTTTGGCCAATTGTGGGTACACTGGTTATATCTCTACCTACCTCTTCAAGTATACGGCATGAAGATACTATTGCACTTTTTAATTACTAGAAACACAAAATCTTAAATAATCATAAAATGTCTTGAGCAAGTTCAGATTTTGTAAAAATTACTTATTTTAACAAAATCTGAACTTTGTACTGTCAAAATCATACCTGTGTCAGTTTCAACTAAATTCTCCATCTTATCTTCCAAGCAACCAATTTTCTCCTCTTTCACTATTTTCAAAATGTCTTCATCATACTCAAACGAGTATTCCTTCTCATACGCATCAATAATCAGTTGATAGTTTTCAATTTTCTTATTCATCATAACTTGCGTCACCCGATTTCGAATTACATCTTTAACCATTCTCTCGAAAAATGGTATTTCAAGACATCCATCTATAAGTGCATCACCTTTGTGCCTGCGTTTGAATTCTTTTATAATAAGACCCACAGCGAATTCCATGCGTCCTTGCATAACACTCGTTGGTTCTTTATCTGGAGTCAATATATTATCATCATTTTCATCTTCTACCTTCTTTTTGGGCACTGTTTTTTTCATAGTACCTATTTTATCGATTTTTAATTTACTTTTAGGATTTGTTTTCTTGGTAATTGACGTATTGAAATTCTTATTCTTAAATTGCCCCGCAAAATTGAATTGTGGATTTTTAAATTGGTTTCTGTTTCGGAATGGCGCTGAATTAAAACCATTGTTTTGGTAACCTCTCATGTTTCCAAACTGTCCAGGGTTCCCATTGCCCGCGTAACCATAGTTAAACATAGATCTGTTTGGTGGAAAAGAATTGTAATTGTTCATGTCATCTTCGTCATAAAAATTTGAACCCTGATTGTAATTTCCTTGGCCATATTCATCATACATACTGTAATTATTGTTTCGTTGATTGCGGAAATTTGGTCTCTGAAAACAAAATATATTTAAATTTGAATTAACTCAATACTCAAGTATTGACATACCATCCTATTAACTAACAAAACGTCAACTTGCTTGAGTTATCTTATTGTTTTTAGTATGTTTGACGACGAGGTGGCCCTTTGGTCGATGGTTAGAGAACCTGACTACACAATCTATGTGGCTCAGGTTCGATTCCCAACGAGACATTTGTGTGATGAGCATAGATGTTTGTATTTCTAGGTTTTGGTGTTTGTTATGTATATTTCAGTGTTTATATATGTATTTCTATGTATTCAACTTTACACGCAAGTCTTTGGAACAATGCATTTAGCCTTGCACAAAATGATTTCATGTGTTAAGTCTTAGCATATACTTTGTATAATAAAATTTTATAATTTGTATAATAAATTAGATTCAAATCTGGAAAAAGTATTACAGAAATCATGGTCATTTTTGTAGAAGTGGGGCAGAAATAAATAAATTCGAAAAGTGGTAGAACAAAAAATTAATATTTAAATGAATACATGATATATTATTGAATTTTTTATTTTTATTTCAATATTAAAATTAATTATAAATATTTATGTAAATGTTATAGTAATTTTAGTAACTATTGTGATTAACTTTTTTTTTTCATAAGAACAATAAAATAATTATTATTATTATTATAATTTTACTACATATCGCTTAAACTTCATTAGAATAATGAAATATTGCACTAACAACATAAGAACTATTGTTATCAAAAATAAGAGAAAAACAAATTTCGTGAGAACTGCCCTGAATTTTCAGCCGAGTTAGGGTAATAAATGCAAATGACCACTCAATAGTGCATGATGAGCAGGGTTGTTAAATGAAATCAGAAGTGGTTATGTAAGTGAAAAAGCTTTTGTTTTATTGCAGGATAAAACAATTGTGTTTCTACCTTTCTGATAGATAGTTTGTAATAGGCAAAATTTCCCAAATGTGTTGACTAGTCGTAGAATTTCTGTATTCTGCATTATTTTGCATGATAACTTTGAATTTTAACTATAAATGAATAATTTTGTTTCTTAATAATTTGAAATGTTGACTTCTATTTGGTGACCAGTTTGGGGCAGATTGGCCCACTGTTAGTATGTCAATGACAGAAATTTACCATCTAGTGTTCATGGTTTCCATATTGAGCTTCGATTGCATTTTAAATACTGCCTGGCAGGAAGTCACCTATTTTATTATTCAAGAGGCTTGAGAATAGAGAAGGTGAGAATAAATAAACATTAGGGAAGAGCAAAAAAAATATTTTTTTTTTTCTTTTTGGCATGGGTGTTATTTACAGCTGATAAAAAAAAGAAAATTTTCGAAGCTTGCTTCAATGACAGATACACATTTTATTATATGTATAGATAGATATTCTACTTTAGAAGGAAAAATTGCTAGAAGATTAATATACCACATAGCATTACTTCTATGTCACAACGCTGGAAATACATAACAAATGTTTCTAGCTAAATATTTCTAAATAGTTTTCTTCATTGACTTGACTGTTTCCTCTGATGTTGTCTGTATACTTGCTATTCTCTGACGTAAAAAAAAAACAAATTTAATCTACTTCTAACATACTCTACAACCTTATCATTTCAATGAAGAAAACACAGATTAAATCAATTGTCCAATTGTTATAAAGTTAAGATTGAGACAGGAGCGAGGCAGTTTGTATAAATTGGGGTGTTCTGTACTCTGTTAGGAAAGAAGTCTACCTTGTTAGGAAAGTTGAATAGAATGTTATTTTCAGTTTCAACAGAAATCAAACAAAAACTATCATCTACACTATTATTAAAGAGGTTAGGTTTGATTGTAATGGATAAATTCACAAACTTCTAGACATCACCAATTCTTCACCAATATAAAGCTACTTATCCCTGAGTAACAGAATCTACGTTTTTACATAATAGAGTAAAAGAAAGTTATATTTTTGCAAGGCGAAAAAAGTCGCGGGAAACACCTAGCTAAAAGCTAAAATTTGAGCACAAACAATAGTATTGATAGTAAACAGTCACATATCTACTCATAACGCACCTTATTACTCATACCCAATGCACTTCGTGGTAGAACGGAAAACTATTTTTTTAAGATGTAGGGTTTGCGAGGACTATTAGAAAAGAACTTATGGCAAATAAAGAAGTATCAACATCAGTAGAGTGTAAAAATTTACTAAAACTTTTTAGAACAGGAAAGGGAAAATGGCTACACCGTATGTAACTACCACAACCAATTCTATCAAACTAACATTGAAAAGGGGCAAAATTAATCTACATCTTGTTTAAGAATAAGTTAATTATTAAGCCCTATCTTCAGGAATGTATTGTTTCATCATAACGGTTAAATGTACCACATTTTAATACTTACTTGAAAATCGTTGAAATTGCCCGATCTTCGTCCTCGGCCCCGATTCATGTTTATAATAGTTTATTTTTAAATGTAAATGTTAATTATCGTAATAAATTGTAGTCACAATACGAATTCCGAAATTATTTGCAAATTACCACAAAAAAATGTTTGATAGCGTGAACCACGAAGCGTCCGCTTTCTTTTGACAAGTGACATTTAAATTTGAGTTTGAGAGAACTACTTTTTTTTTTCAAATTTGTGAGCAAAAGTAATTGGTTTATACTCCGTCAGGAGCACAGAATAGTACACTCCTGACGGAGGTCAGGAGAACGCTGTCCCGTGGTTAATAAACAGACATTTGCGATTCGATAGTTATATAAATTTAGAAATAGTTTATATTATTATGACAGGTATTATGATAAATGTAAAGCGCAACACATGATAATAATTAAAAGACAAATTCCTTCTCCTCTTTCGACTTTCATGACAAGAGTACGGAATAATTCTGTGGTTAAGAGTCATATTATATCATAGTAATTTACACGCTTGCAGAGGCTTGGCAAACGTCCACAAGCTTCAAACCTTTACAAACGCTTGGATGCCATTTACACGCTTGGGACGGGGCCCGGGTTCGATCCCCGACGGCGACAAGCATTTGTGTGATGAGCATGAATGTTTGTATTTCCGGGTTTGGGTGTTTATTATGTATGTAAAAGTATTGTTACGTGCTTCGGGTTCGTAATTTGCAAGGAACCTCACTTATATAAAACCGTGTATTTACAACATAACTCTACAAAATACTACAATACAATACGTAAATTCACTATACACACTAGTCACACTTACTAAACTATATCACTTCAGTTAACCGACTATACTGAACGAAAACACTTCTCTTATTCACTCACACTGGTCCCCCGTACTATTACAGCGATTAGCGCTGTATAAAAACTACTCTCTGCCAACACATCCCTATTTATACTCAAGGTAAACCTCGTCCCCGAAAAATCCAAATTTATAGCGTAAATTCTAATTGTAAACAAGTCCAAGTAAGTACACGCCATTGTTCACCCTTATGTATGTATTTCTATGTATTTATGTCGTTGACTAACACCCGTAACACAAGCAATTATTTGCTTACTTTGGGGTTAGATCAGTAAGACGTGTAATTTGTGCCGTGAATATTTATTTATTTATATAGCAATGATGCGGTTTCATCCCAACCCCAACTGTTGCCTAGAAACATTCAAACTGTTATGATTTGTCTTGTCATTAGTCATAACTTTGGTCATAACATTTGTTTATAATAGACAGAAAAATAGACAGAATTTAATACCAATAAAATGTAACATATTTAATATTTGTTGTATAATTTGTTTGTAACCATATGATATTATACACGAAATGGCGAGAAGAGAAGAACCAAAAAGTAATTGTTGTTATGACAATGTTTCATTTTTTAAGAGAATTTTAATTTGTAATGAAATTGTTATGTGTGTTAAAATAAATCTTATCATAAATGACGTGAAATAAAATAAAATAAGGATAGTAATTGAAAAAAAATAATATAAAATATATAAATGAAACGTGAAATAAAATAAAATAAGGATAGAATTAAAATATATTAAATCATCAATACATATTATTATAAAACAAAGCGTCTGTCCCTCACATTGTATGTCGGTCTGTATGTTTGCGATAAAATCAAATAATATTAAGCGATTTTTCATGTGGTTTCACTAATATACAGAGTGATTCATGAGTAAGGTTTAGGTATATTAATTGTATAAAGTTTGTGTAAAGTAGTTGAAATATTTTAACGATGATTAATGAAAATGTGGGAAAAAGATAGCGACGGCGGGTCGCTAATTAGTAATAAAAGTTATAGATAATGTCCATTCTTACTTAAAGAAATGCTACCTATAATTTTATATACATGTACATATCTTCACGCCAGATCCCTTACGGGGTAGGCAGAGAGAACCGAGTGCCATACATCACGATCCTTGCAGGCTTGTCTCGCTTCCTCCACATTCATCACTCTCTTCATACACACACGCCGGTTGCGAATACTCTTGACACCACCTTCGGACATTACCTATAATTTTAAAATTTTAATACCTTAATAACCACCTCAATTTAAAAATTTTCTCCGCAAATTTTATTTTTACAGTTGTACAGTTTCTTTTAAAAGACAATTTCATTAACGATGCCTACAACTTTTACGTGAGAAAATTGGGAGTGAGTTTGAATAAGAACTTTATTGAGATTAGTTAGTAAAAACATTACGAGCTGTACATTAAGACAGCGTCTTAACTAGCATGAGCGTCACCTGCAGTATTGTTGCGTTAAGAATGCCATGAGTCATTGTTATCTGCTGACCCATTACCCAATCAAATCACTCATAGTTAGAAAGTCTAGTTCACAGTAACCAGTTGAAGTCATTCTTTCAAACGAAACAGTCGATGCACTGATGACTCACTGCATTCTTAACGCGAACGGACTGTAGTGCGATCATCATAATCACCCCAATACAAAGCTGTCTGAATATGAGAATAAGAAGCATGAGACGCATTGAAAGAAGAAAGGTTGCTGAATGCTAAGAGCGAGCTCACGTATTTGTGTACGCCTTTAGCTGGATGGTTAGCGAACCTTACTACAAATCGATGGACCCCGAGTTCGATATCCGTCATGGAAAAAAAAATTGTGTATGAACATATGTATTTGTATTTTTGGGTTTGGGTATTTATATATGTATTTCTATGTATTGGTATCGTTGACTAACACCCATAAAACAAGCAAATAATTTGCTTACTTTGGGGTTAGATCAAATCGTGTATTTTTTACAGCGATATTTATAATAATAATAATAATTATTATTCCAAGTTTCGAAAAGCACGAGAAGCCGTTTGTTCTGGGTTCTTTCGTTTCTTATAAATAACTATCTTTCGTTTTTTATTACATATTCTCCATGGTTGGGTCTTTCTCCCGAATGGGGGGCCACTAAGGCAAGCCTTCCTACCGCCTATATATAAATAAAATCATGTAACGCTATTTCAGTTCAACCAAATAACGATTTAGAAAAAAAGATAATCGAGGCGTTCGAGGTGTTTGATCACTCTGGCAAGCAAGTTGTTGACGTGCGAGAAGTGGGGACTATTCTGCGCTCACTGGGTATTATTATTACTAATAGAACAACACTAATCACGATTCAATCATTTTGGCCATGAGATTTTAGTATGTACAATTGCACAAAAGAAAAATAAGTAAGTAGTTATGTATCAGAATTCCAAATTTTAACATTTTCATTTTTTTCATATGATAAACAAACAGATGGGTTCCCTGATGGAAAAAGTCAACCATCAACACCAAAGATGTTAATGATGCGTTACTATCTTGTGGCGAGGTCTAATACCACATGCACAAGTTTACCGACTCCTTTACATTCAAAACCGGAATACGTGTTTATCACTAATAAACACTGACGCTATTGCGGCAGGAATAGATGAGGCGGTGGTACCAAGCTCGGGCGAAACAATGCAGAACTCTACCATCACTAGATGGTATCTAGATGGATCCACGGTGGTGGTAACTCGCAAATACAATCGGTCGCCTTTTACGACCTGCCTGGCAGGACGGCAGTTGATCTATTCTTTAAAGGAGCCCAGACCAAACACGGGAGGATAACTTGCAATCTACGATCGTGTTATTCTGGAGACAAGTATTAGCCCGCGCTACTTTCTGTAAAAGTAATTTGGTGTGTTAATTACTTAGACCAATAAAAAAGTGTGCCCTGAGATCTCACTGCTCAGATCCTGCACTAGCGCAAAGTCTGGCAACACCCAGGCTGATATCAGTCATGAGACTTCTATTGTTTTTAAATAAAAAAAAGCATCTTCACGCCCATATCCCCGAAGGGGTAGGCAGAGGTACAACAAGTGCACCGACGATTAGCCGACGATACTTGGTCCCACAAATGTGATAGGTGGCAAGCCTATCGCCAACCGGGCACTTTCCAATCCCGGGCAACTTTGTGTTTCTCAGAAAACTGAAAAAACACTTTTTTCAATGTGCCCGACCCGGGAATCGAACCCGGGTCGGGCGGGTTTTTAAATAATAATAAATAAATAAATATTCACGGGACAAATTACACTTACTGATCTAATCCCAAAGTAAGCAAATTATTTGCTTGTGTTAAATTATGGGTGTTGGTCAACGATACTAATACATGGAAATACATATATAGATACTGGAATATGTTTAATAAACACCCAAACCCGGAAATACAAACATTTATGCTCATCACACAAATGCTGGTCCCCGTCGGGGATCGAACCCGAGCCCCGTCGATTGCGTAGTCAGGGTCGCTAACCACTCGAGCAACGGAGCGGTCAAATATCCGAATTATCGAAACATTCCCTTTCTCATTTTTTTAGACTGAAACCTTCTTTCAAGCCTAATCTCTATCTCACTTCAGCACAACGAACCCGGTCTGCGAGTGTTACACCACATAATTTCCGTAGCGATCTTATTTCGACCATGTTATTACAATTTTCATGCCCTTTATGACTTACCCAACTTTACTTCCATACAACAGCGTTGGGATAAGCACATAATTATGCAATGCGCCCACCCTAACTTAATACTGTACTTTCAAGTGATATAAATTATTTAAATAAGTGAATAATATTAAGAAAGTCATAACACTTATTCACCTAAGTTTTTTATTTAGGAATTTATTAAGCGTGTAAGGCACGATCTACTGAAAATCGAAACCTATTCGATCCTGACGATCCCATCACAATATACACTTCACAATTCACACGCACACGCCAAAGTCGCCGCCGGCGGCGTCTCGGCCCGCTAACACTCGAGACTCCAGTCAAGAGCCGTTGGCGAGTCGAAATCCTGATGCCACTTACTCTCCCATCAATCGTCAAGATACTGCCCTAAGTCAAGGTTCGGTCTCACAGGAGACACCCTTAGAGCGGGCTCTTAGCCCACTTAACTTAAATTCTGGCTGAGCACTTTGCTCGCCCTAAAAGCCCGGTTTCCCAGTAGCGGTCATTTGGACCAACTGTTCTTTTCGAAAAAAAAAAGAAAAAAAGAAAATCGAAACCATGGATTTGGACTAGGCATATCACATTTCACGCATCACTGGTTATATCACTTGTTATCAAATAATTCACTTGCCTCACCGCAGGTATATGCATGGAAACCGTCCGTTACATAACACGAGCGTGTTTTATTTCACACGGGCGAAGCCTCTATTTATGCTTATAATTCTCAGAAATCCATTGTGCGAAAGAGACAAAGCAACAGCATTTGAGCAATACCGTACTACTAGCTAGAAGAGAGAATTTGTTTAATATGTTATTTCACTTTACTAATCGCTTAGGAATAGTAATCACTGCGCGGTGATGTAACATACGGAATAAAATGCACCCACTGTGACAATAATCCTCACTAATAAAATATAACGGTCGTGATTTATCATCCGTGATATAGCTGTGACAAAAAACGACTTCACGACGTGATATCTATACATAAAATAAAATAGTAGGAAAGTCAATGTATGTCCGGGGTAAACTCAAAAAGTACTGCATGGATTTACTTCAAATTTTGCATGAATATTACTTAACAGGTCGGGTCAACTTACAGGCTACATATTATCACGCTATCACCTACGGGGGAGGAGCTGTGCGGAGTAAACCAAGTCCGCGCGAACGAAGTCGCGGGCAACAGCTTGTAGTGAAATAAAAATAGCCATAATTCCCATCGCTAATTTGAACCGTAATTTTGAGCTGAGAGAGGAAACCGTTAGAAATTGATGCGGAAATGTTTTGATGTTTTTGGTGGTTTTTTTTTGCTATAACTTTGTATAATTTGATTTGTTCTGATACTCTATAGCACTTATTTAAAAGAAATGGTAAAATCTAAGGAAATATACAAAATAAGTAATGTATTATACGCCTCATACCACGCAAAATAAATCGGCTGGTTTAAGAATTCTGCGGGCGCGAAAAGTTGGAGTAATGTTCTCTATACATTACGTGACGTGAAATCAAGAAAATTCATAAACCCCGCATATCCTATAAAAAAAGAATTATCATCACAACTAGCACGAGAAATGACATGGTTTCTTAATTTTTGGGCAGACCGTCCCTTACACTCTGTATATAACTACATTCTAAAAATTAATTAAAATATTTAATAAATTTTAGGATGTTGCCCTACAGAAGCCGAAATACAGGAAGTCATATTGGCAACTGAAAATAAAGAGGCAACTGGGAACGTGCCGCTCGCTAATTTTCTACCATATATGAGTAAAGCAATGACACAACACAGGTAAGTAGGCATCTAGGGAAGCGCGTTCCATCTTAGGCCTCATCTTAGCTTACCATCAGGCGAGATCGAGGTCAAGCGCTTACCTATCGATAATAAAAAAAATAAAAAAAAGTAACTAGGTAAAATGAAAATAGTGCCGGCTTACTATAATCAACGATCCGTAATTTGTAGCAGTAACCATCAATGCGGTAACCATTACCAACCAATTTAATGATAACGCGGCGTTCCACAGTTGTTTGGACATTTGGTAATTTGACATTTACCTATAAGACAGGTTTTAGCTTACGCCTCGTAGAAAATGTTACTATTCGTAACTAAGCATAAATTGGTTGCAAATGTTTACTACTACGAATGACGGATCGTTGAATATAACAAGCCGTCATAAAATAATATATTTTGCCCACCCTGGTCCAGAACCTGGGTACGCCCATGGATAAGAGCCCATCAAGAACTTCATGCTGCCTTAGAATTAGCTTGTTTACCATGATATAACCTGCGTAGGACCTCATCCTGTGGGAAAATGTGGAAAAAATGGGTATTTACTACTTATATTAGGTGGTAGAGTTCTGCATCGGTTCGACCGGGTCTGGCACCACCACCTTACCTATTCCTGCTGCAATAGCGTCAGTGCTCATCACTGCCGTGTTCCGGTTTGGAGGGTAAGGTAGCCGGTAAACTTATGCATGTGGCATTAGACCTCGCCACAAGATAGCAACGCACCATTAACATCTTTGGTGTCTATAGGTGATGGTTGACTCTTTCCATCAGGAGACATCTGCTTGTTTGTTATCTTGTGATATGAAAAAAATAGATATAGGTGCATTTACACCGCAGTTACTTTTTGTAGATCAAAATACAAAGTCACCTCTGTGGTCTAGTGGTCCGGTGTTAGTGTTGACCACTTGAGGTCCTGGGTTCGATTCCCGGTTTGGGCAAATAAACAATGTCTTTTTTCAGTCTTTCTGATAAAAACAACATGGTCCAAGATTGGAAAAGTGCCCAGTTGGCGATAGACTTGCCATCTATCACATTGTGGTACTAAGTATCTGGCTAATCGTAGGTGCACTGGTTTTATACCTGCCTACCCGGGGCTACGGGCCTTGGGGGATACGGAAGTGAAGTTACTTTTTTTAACAGAATGCAACACGATAACATTCTTCAACTTTTCTTTAACTAATCGTGGGTGTACTTGTACCTGTGCCTACCGCTTCAGGGGTACGGGCGTCATTAATACAACACGAAGACATTAAGTAATTCTTCAACTTTTGCGGCTGCTTGTTATTCTTTGTCGAATGATCCCATCTACCGCCAATAACATAAAGTAGCAAATGGTAATCAGCGGGCGGCGAATTGCATAGCAATATGTTCACGAACTACTGCAGGTAGAGGGTGTATACTCTCGCTTAAAAATTACATGGAACATGGAAAATGAAGAAGTTATTATTGCAATAACAAATAACGTGTTTCATTTCTTCATAATGAAATTAAACAAATAATTTTGTTATTTTAAAGTGTAAACACTTGGAAACGTTGCTCCTTAAAAATTAACTACGATGTGGATGCACCATAACACGTTGAGGTAAGAACAAGCTAGGGGTCGGTTAGACTATATATGTTCTGTGAGCTAGGGTAAAAGGAATATTGAATACTAGCTGTCCCGGCAAACGTTGTTTCGCTAAATATATTTATAACAGTATTTATATATTTATAACAGTTAATATACATATAAACCTTCCTATTGAATCACTCTATATATTGTTACGTACTCGGGTTCGTGATTGTAGGAAAACACCACTTATATTAAATCCGTGTATTTACACAACACAACACAACGTAATACTAAAATACACTTTACACAATAGTCACTTGCTGTACTATCACTGAACTTAGAACACTACACAATAAAACACTTCTCGCTTCGCACTAGTCACTTGATGTATTGCTCTCGATCGCTTGAAAAACTGACTTGTGTTTGTCAACATCTGTGTATTTATAGGCAGGGGAAAGTCCTAGCTGGATCCAGAAAAATCTAAATGTATCGGGTTCGGGAAACAATGAATCACTTCTTATCGTAAACATGTTATGAGTCATAAATCCTAGTACATGCTACTTTCAACCTTATGTCATATTCCACAAAGTCCATTATGGCATAGCCCAGGTCAACTATTTGTTTGTCAATAGGAGTAGCTATCTCTTTCTTTTATTTCTAGATAGTTACCGCGCGCGCGTTCCAATTCTACACGCTTCTAGATTATTCGTAACAATATTTAAAAAAAAACATCAAAATCCGTTGAGTAGTTTTAAAGATCTAAGCATACATAGGGATTAGGGACAGACAACGGAAAGCGAGTTTGTTTTATATTATGTAGGTAGTGATGAAGATGCAAATATAGGTACCTGCGAAGGAAGGTTAACCTTATTTATATGGGGGCCGCACTTGCATCAGTCTTTATTCTATCGTCCTGAAGTATCTAATATTCTCCAAAGCTTTGTACGATTTGACACTAAAAGATATCGAGATAACAAATGCAAGTTGCGGCAACGATATTGTCCACGAACTATCGTGCAATAATCCGAAATGCCTAAAATTATTTTTAAACGTGTTAACTATGGACGATGACTTTCTTCACATGTACAGGTGTGGTAACAAAAACTATTCCGCGTTCCGATCCGGTAGTAATTATAAATAAATCGATCGAAATTTAAATTTTTGCACACCACATCATGGTAGAATATGTTGGTAATTTAATTTATTTTTAATAACCTGTGACACCCATATTCTTGCAAATAAATATTTTTTCATTTTCATTTTTTGGTCACCGCGCGAGCGATAGCAGTGTACTATCGAGTTCAGTCACGAGTTCGGCAAATTTGTAAACAATAAACTTCGTTATCTATGTATCACCCATACATACCCATCCGCGTATAAATTTTTATGTTGGATAATTAGGTAACATTATAAGGTCCCATTTTTACATTTTATCAAAATCGAGTACTGAACACCTTCTTTCCGTAATTACAGTATCAATTTTACCAGTCAACCAGCATAGGTAATAATTTCTAATATATGATCTGATTTCAACAATTGTAGATTCTACCCAGCTAGCGCCGAAATGCTGCTCGCGGCGTTCCGCTACTTCGATAAAGAGGGTCGGGGGTACCTCTCGAAGGAAAGATTCACGCAGCTGATGTTGGAAGAAGGCGAACCATTCACTCAAGTATGTAATTTACTAGGTTTACAAGGTGGTAGAGTTCCGCAACATGTCGTCCGCGTATTTGGTACCACCGCCTCACCTGTTCTTGCCGCAATAGCGTCAATGCTTGTCATTGTCGTGTGCCGTTTGAGGGTACACGATGGTAGTGACTCGCGTAGCCAATCGGTCGCCTTTAACGACCTGCCTGGCAGAACGGCAGTTCTTCAAAGGAGCCCGGGACCAACACGGGGAAATTCTTATTCATTAAAATACATATATAAATGTTGTTGTACATACGTCATATAAATAAATTCTGGGCGTTACCTTGTATTATTACGTATTCTGTAGCGTTATTATAACGCACCATTAACATCTTTGATGTCTATAGGCGATGGTTGTTTCTTTCCAACAGGAGAACCATCTGCTTGTTTGCTATCTTATGATAAAATATCATACTGTGATTAGTGCATGAATAAAGAAAAGTATCATCAGAAAGGACTGTAGAGCGGGTAGAGCGAACCGAATCTTATATTCCTGTTCGCGGTGGATGATATGATTGGCGATCTCCAATTGTTACATTTTATTTTCATTTTACTTTTAGTCTTTTATAACTTTACGTCTTTTTTATATCATAAAACATACAAGCAAATAGGTTTCCTGATAAAAAGAGACGACCATCGCCTATAGGAACATAATAGTGACAAGCACTGACGCTATTGCTGAAGGATTAAGCAAGGCCGTGGTGCCAGCCCCGGGTGAGACTTTGTGGTACTCTACTACCTAGTACACTCGATCACCTAGTACACTCTACCACTTAGTACACTCTACCACTTAGTACACTCTACCACTTAGTACACTCTACCACTTAGTACACTCTACCACTTAGTACACTCTACCACTTAGTACACTCTACCACTTAGTACACTCTACCACTTAGTACACTCTACCACTAAGTACACTCTACCACTTAGTACACTCTACCACTTAGTAAAATCTACCACCTAGGACACTCTACGACCAACTGCACTCTACCACCTAGTACACTCTAACCACCTGTTACACTCACCTACCTACTACACTACCACCTAGGTAACTACACCATATCTATGGTGTTGCAGGAAGAATTTGACGAAATGATACAAATGGCGCTCGATCCAGTCACAGACACCATCATGTATGAGTACTACATCAATCAGCTCATGGTATGTTTACTGAACCCAATACGTTTTTATTGTTTAGTCAATAGTCAATAAGCTTCATTAAAAATAGCCTTATAGCCTATGTATGCCCTATGTGCTATGCTGCTGTTACGACAGTGACGAGCATTGAAGCTATTGCGGTAGGAATAGGTAAGGCGGTGTACCAGACCCGGGCGAGACAATATAGATCTCTGCCACCTAGTAGCCACGCTAGTAGTAACTCGTATAGCAAATCGGTCACTTTTTACTCACACGGACCTACCTGGCAGAACGTCAGACGGCCTATTCTTTAAAGGAGCCCGTGACCAACACGGGGAATAATTAACAAAACAAATTTGCAATATGAATGTCCTATCCAATCCTGATGATCCTATCACAGCCTACACTTCGCAATTTACACACACACACCACCGTCGTCTCCGTAATCCTAATACCATTTACTCTCCCACTTATCGTCAACGTACTGCCTTAAACTGAGGTTCATTCTCACAGGAGACTCCCTTAGGGCGGGCTCTTAGCTCACCTAATTTAAGCTCTGGCTAAGCACTTTGCTTGCCCGAAAAGCCCGGTTTCTTAAGGTCATTGATATAAAAAACCCAAGATGCACAATCCCGAACAAAACTGACACTCAAACGTGTCCCTAATTTCGTTTAAATAGTTATAGATACGGTAAAATCATGTGTCATTGTATATCCAACCTTAACCGCAAGATTTATAGTTGTTTTTACAAAGCAATGTACAAAAAGAAACAAAATTGAGTTTCGCGACCAACCTGATTCTATTTGAAATTGAGCGCACAATTTTAAATTTTGCGCTCATTTTCGGAGGACGTTTTTGAGACACTGATTGTGTAACTTGGGTTTTCTATATCAATGCTTAAGGTTTAACCTTTGGTGTTAATAGTGACTACAAGCGATGGTTGCATGGTTGTTGGCTGGCGAGGCTTGATCCGCGCCAGATCAGAATCACTTCCTATCCTATGAAATACATAATGATAAACTCATGAAGACTAGACTAGACTCTAAGCTTTTGGGATCATCGTTGCCTTGTGGGCAACAGCGCAAGGAAATCACTCGATAATGATATATACAGAAAAAAAAAGTATTGCAACCTCATAAAACTATTAATTTATCAACCTTATTTTTTATGTTATGGTTTAGTTGCGACTATTACTTTCTTTTACCGACGAGAGCTCGTAAAATTTTATTAGGCCCTTAGAAAATCGACTTTAAAGTCGTAGTTTTAACGTTTGAAATTGCTAGCCACATGTTTTTTTTTTTAGTATCGATAGGTAAGCGCTTGACTTTGATCACGCCTGATGCTAAGCTAAGATGAGGCCTAAGATGGAACGGACTTCCCTAGAAGGTACCTGTCCACTCTTCTCTTGAGGATCCACAGATTGTACTCGTCGGGGAACACAGACTCAGGAAGCATGTTCCAGTCCCTTGCGGTTCGAATGAAGAATGTTGAGTCGAACTCCTTTGAACAAGACGTTTTCGTGACGTGACGTGTCCGTACGTTGGCTGTGATTGGACGAAATAAGACCACATTTTTATTCGTGCTCATAAGATTTAATAGCTACTTTTAAGACTGCGATAAATCTGGTTATTTTTTATTGAAGGTCTAAACCTATCCATTTTTACCTACCCTTGACCCTCATGTAATATTAATGACTAGTTAATATATTCTTTGTCCTTATCCTATCCTTATTTTCCATCCCATGTAGGTATCACCAAGGGACGTATACGATATTGCAGACGTAATAGAAGAAGAGAGGAAAAAGGCAGAAGCAGCGGCTCCTAAGAGAAAACTTCCGATGTTTTGAGGATAAATTGAAGGTTTTAACGTCATAAAATTGGATTGTCACCCAAGGGTGGATCCAGGTGTCACATATTTGAGGTTCAGTCAAAATAGGCTTTAATCCTATTTGTTGGCAATAATAAATCTATACATATATCCCTGCCTTCATGATCCCGCCCTGGATCCACACTTGTCGTCACGCTGGTTCGCTTGCGGGGAGGGTAGGTGATCCAAACGCGTAGTTTGAAGGTTGGCAAATATATGGTGTTCGTAAACGTTGTGTTTACCAACCTAATAACGGCTTTTTGCTGTTGTGGTCCGGGATCACTTTTAAGAATATACAAACTGCCGTTCTGCAAGGCCGTTCGTAACAACCGATTGGCTATACGTCCTCGTGTTGGTCCAGGTTTCCTTTGAAGCATAGGCCAACTACCGTTCTGCCAGGCAGGTCGTAAACGGCGACCGATTGGCTATACGAGTCACTAGTCACTAACATCGTGGCTACTAGGTGGTAGAGTTCTGCATTGCCTCGCCCGGGTCTGATACCACTCCCTTGTGGAAAAATTTCTCGGATAAAAGTAGGTAAATAACTTACAAAGTGAAAGTAACAGTTTATGAATGTTTATTTTTATTTAAAAGTCGAAAAAAGTCTTACAAAGTCGGAAAAACTCTGAATTTGATATAAAAATTCGGAGTAATTCCAAAATTTCGGACTCTTCCAGAAGAGTTATTCAGTGTTAATAAATCTTTCTGCCGTGCAACGTTTATGGGTACTAAAAGAAATATATTAAAAGTTATTAATACTACGAAAGTGTAATAAAGGGGTAAAAAATATAACTAATACTTCCCCGGTTTTCCGTTTAAGAATTTGAAACTTTCTTCTTTGTTTAAAAAAAGGTTACCGTTACTGTCGATCAATATTATAAACTTTGTTTCTTCAATTTTTGATAATTATTATTAAAATCTATTATATCACAACGTTATTTGCCAATTTTTATTTTATTGTACTTTTATTACATAAATATATTTATAAATTAAGTAAAAATTAAAACAGCTGATCTAATTAGCTTTTGACAGGTTGAGTCAGTGTTGCCAGAGAAAAAGTCAATCTTTCGTCCTTAAGAGCATGTGTCAGAGGCCTAGTAGCATATCAAAGCAGTCAAGAATAACGACGTTAATAAGTCGGCGATTGCTAAACATCTACAGCTGTAGTCGGGCCGTAATCACTGGATGGAATTTCATAGGCCACGCGTATTTTCGACAGAACGCCATATTACATTCCACGGCTAGTGAAAGAAGCCATTGAAATCAAAAAACATCCAAATTTCAACCGGGAAGACGCACGTAGTACGTCCTTGATAAGTTTTCTTGGCACGTATTGATTTTTGAAAAGCTGTATATTTTGGAAACGATGATCGATTTGATCTTTCAAATGGCATTCAACTCAATTTAAATATTGCTTTAGCTAAAAAATCGGTAGGTTCAAAAATTTCGAAGCAATGTCAAAAAAACATTTTCGTCTATGATAGATCCCAAACAAATTTACCGATTTTTATACAATTAACGGTACTTGGCGCAGTTTTTAAAGGAGAAACGATGATAAGATTTTGAAGTCAATCGGTATATTAGCCTGAAAGTTATTTCCAAAATATTAAGTAACTTTGCTAAAGAAAACGTAATTTTAATATTTGAAAAGTTGTAACCTTTGAAAATAAGGTTCGGTTTTGATTTTTAAAAGGGCATTCGACGTAATTTTTATAGTATTAAAATATCGTAGAATACCAAAAAATAATTGGTTGAAATATTTCGAAGTTATGTCGAAAAAACACTTTTTTCAAAATTTTCGTCAACGATTACTTCCAAACGAATAAACTGATTTTGAGGCAATTTATGCATTAGATGTATTTTTTTGAGGAATAGTTTTTGTACTCAATCGGTACATTAATCTGGAAGTTATTAAAAAAAAATTGTTTCGTCACAATTTGTTTAGGGTATTTTCAAAATTTCTCAAAATCTCTTAGGCCAATTTGGTACAAAATTTCAGGAAGTATAAGTTGAGCGGAATCCAATCGAATGCCACAAACCGCGTTTCAATCGGTCCAGGCGTTCAAAACTTATGAGTTGTTGACACACACACACACTCACACACACACACACATACATACAGACATACTGACGCCATCGCGAAAATAGTCGAAAATGGTTCCTAAGCCCACAAAACGCGGACATATGGTGAAAACTCCATTTTTGAAAATCGGAGCAAAATCAGTAACCTTCCTATCTACATACGTAGTGGGAAGTTAAAAAGTACAAGTGTTTTAATAGATTAATATTGTATTAAACTGGAGTGAATGAAAATGAATTAAACAAAATAAAACTACCACGCCAAAGCTTAAACCTAAAAGTGCGATATTTTTTTAGTAAAATGTACCACTAAAGGGCACAGATCGTCGCCTAGTGTAGCTTTGTAGCATTTTTACTCGTTATTTGACCCTCCCGTTGGTCGAGTGGTTAGCGACCCTGACTACGCAATCAACGGGGCTCGGGTTCGATCCCCGACGGGGACAAGCATTTGTGTGATGAGCGTAAATGTTTGTATTTCTGGGTTTAGGTGTTTATTATATATATTCTGGTATTTATATATTATGTATTTCTATGTATTAGTATCGTTGACTAACACCCATAACACAAGCAAATATTTGCTTACTTTGGGGTTAGATCAGTAAGTGTAGTTTGTCCCGTGAATATTTATTTATTATTATTATTTATTTATTTTTATAATAGATGGCGTTAGCAGTAATAAAATTCTAATACAAAATGTATTTTCTATTTTCTTAATGTTTATGAAATAGCATTTTAATGGTAGATAATATATCTAGACATGAATTTAAACCACCACGTCAAAGCCCAAACCTTAAAGTGGGATACTTTTTCAGGAAAATGTACCACAAAAGTGCATAGAAAGTCGCCTAGTGTAGGGCTCGCTTCGCTCGCCATAATTATACTGGCTGTTGCCCAAGACTTCGTCCGCGCGGACTTCGTTTACTCCGCACAGCACCTCCCCCGTAGGTGACAGCTTGATAATATGTAGCCTATATGTTGACCCGACCTGTTAGTAATAGTCATGCAAAATTTGAAATAAATCCATGTAGTACTTTTTGAGTTTACCCCGGACATACATACAGACAAACAGACAGACATAAATTCTAAAAACTATATTTTTGGCTTCGATATCGATTGTAGGTCACCCCCAAGTATTCTTTTAAAAAAAATTCAGTACAGTTTTGACTTTCCTACGATTTTATTGTATGTATAGATAATTTTTCATAGTACGGTCAATTACCTTAGTAAAAGACTATCTAATTACAACATTTCATTAAAACCAATAGAGCTGTTTTGGAGAAACAATTCAATAATACATGAATTACTCGTTTGAATGGAAATGGAGTTTTCACCATATGTCCGCGTTTTGTGGGCTTAGGAACCATTTTCGACTATTTTCGCGATGGCGTCAGTATGTCTGTATGTATGTGTGTGTGTGTGTGAGTGTGTGTGTGTGTCAACAACTCATAAGTTTTGAACGCCTGGACCGATTGAAACGCGGTTGGTGGCATTCGATTGGATTCCGCTCAACTTATACTTCCTGAAATTTTGTACCAAATGGGCCTAAGAGATTTTGAGAAATTTTGAAAATACCCTAAACAAATTGTGACGAAACAATTTTTTTTTAATAACTTCCAGATTAATGTACCGATTGAGTACAAAAACTATTCCTCAAAAAAATACATCTAATGCATAAATTGCCTCAAAATCAGTTTATTCGTTTGGAAGTAATCGTTGACGAAAATTTTGAAAAAAGTTTTTTTTCGACATAACTTCGAAATATTTCAACCAATTATTTTTTGGTATTCTACGATATTTTAATACTATAAAAATTACGTCGAATGCCCTTTTAAAAATCAAAACCGAACCTTATTTTCAAAGGTTACAACTTTTCAAATATTAAAATTACGTTTTCTTTAGCAAAGTTACTTAATATTTTGGAAATAACTTTCAGGCTAATATACCGATTGACTTCAAAATCTTATCATCGTTTCTCCTTTAAAAACTGCGCCAAGTACCGTTAATTGTATAAAAATCGGTAAATTTGTTTGGGATCTATCATAGACGAAAATGTTTTTTTGACATTGCTTCGAAATTTTTGAACCTACCGATTTTTTAGCTAAAGCAATATTTAAATTGAGTTGAATGCCATTTGAAAGATCAAATCGATCATCGTTTCCAAAATATACAGCTTTTCAAAAATCAATACGTGCCAAGAAAACTTATCAAGGACGTACTACGTGCGTCTTCCCGGTTGAAATTTGGATGTTTTTTGATTTCAATGGCTTCTTTCACTAGCCGTGGAATGTAATATGGCGTTCTGTCGAAAATACGCGTGGCCTATGAAATTCCATCCAGTGATTACGGCCCGACTACAGCTGTAGATGTTTAGCAATCGCCGACTTATTAACGTCGTTATTCTTGACTGCTTTGATATGCTACTACTAGGCCTCTGACACATGCTCTTAAGGACGAAAGATTGACTTTTTCTCTGGCAACACTGACTCAACCTGTCAAAAGCTAATTAGATCAGCTGTTTTAATTTTTACTTAATTTATAAATATATTTATGTAATAAAAGTACAATAAAATAAAAATTGGCAAATAACGTTGTGATATATTAGATTTTAATAATAATTATCAAAAATTGAAGAAACAAAGTTTATAATATTGATCGACAGTAACGGTAACCTTTTTTTAAACAAAGAAGAAAGTTTCAAATTCTTAAACGGAAAACCGGGGAAGTATTAGTTATATTTTTTACCCCTTTATTACACTTTCGTAGTATTAATAACTTTTAATATATTTCTTTTAGTACCCATAAACGTTGCACGGCAGAAAGATTTATTAACACTGAATAACTCTTCTGGAAGAGTCCGAAATTTTGGAATTACTCCGAATTTTTATATCAAATTCAGAGTTTTTCCGACTATGTAAGACTTTTTTCGACTTTTTAAATAAAAATAAACATTCATAAACTGTTACTTTCACTTTGTAAGTTATTTACCTACTTTTATCCGAGAAATTTTTCCACAAGGGCTGCCTTACCTATTCCTGCCGCAGTAGCGCCAGTGCTTGTCGCTGTCGTGTTCCGGTTTGGAGGGTAAGGTAGCCGGTAAACTTATGCATGTGGCATTTGACCTCGCCACAAGATAGCAAAGCACCATTAACACCTTTGGTGTCTATAGGCGATGGTTGCCTCTTTCCATCAGGAGACCCATCTGCTTGTTTGCTATCTTATACTATTAAAAAAACAGCCCCTACCATCCTTTGCTTTATATAAGATAAAAAAACAAGCAAATAGCTCGCCTGATGGAAAGAGACACGGCAGTAAAAAGTACGGATGCTACTGAAACAGGATGAGGTAAGGCGGTTGTACCAGACTCGGGCGAGATGTAAAAGGAAGGCATCCTCATTGAATGATCAATTCGATTTAAAAAAAATTATATTAAAATACTAGCTGACCCGGCAAACGTTGTTCTGCCTTTTTAACTACTCTTATTTTTTTTCTATATTTTCTCACCTTTAAACCTTCCCTGGACTTCAACAATTAATTCAAAACCAAATCGGTTCAGCCGTTCTGGAGTTTTAGCGAGACTAACGAACAGCATTTAATATATATATATATATATATATATATATATATATATATATATATATATATATATATATATATATATATATATATATATATATATATATATATATATTAATAAATGATCATTCTTGTTTCAGGTGGAAGACGAAGTTATTGGTACGGAGCCATTGAAATAAATTACAAATCCTTCGTTATTGAAAAATACTCATTGCAAAATAACTTCATACTCGACACGATATTAAACTATTAGCAGCTTTTATATGCTTTACAATGACATTTTTTTCTTGTATTTAATGTTTTTATTTTGAATAAAAATTTATAAAAAAGTAAAATGATATTTATTTTTGCAAGCGCTGACAACACAAAGATTACCTACCTATTTATTTACCAGACGACGAACTGGGGAATCGTGGACCTTAAGCATCTATCAAAGTCAAGTTTTTATAGTTCCTACCGGATCGGAACGCGACCTCACACTTAGTATCGGATCCCACTACAAAACGACCTTTATCGAGCTGGTTCATGGATGAAAAGTATTTTATATCCAATTAAATATGTCAACAAATATATTGCAAATGGATTGACTTAAAAATGACAATCCAATATATGATTAACTAGCTGCAGCTAATCAGCTTGGTGAATCCTGGAGGAACGACTCATTTTTTTGGGATAGAATATAGCTTATGTTTCCAGGTCATCATCTACCAAATTTGCCAAATTTGATCCAAATCCGTTTAGTTTTTGCATAATTGAGTAAAAACATCCATCCATCCATCCAAACTTTCGCATTTATAATAATACTAGCTGTGCCCGCGACTTCGTTCGCGTGGAAAAATTTCTAAATTAAAAACCCGCATAGTTCCCGTTCCCGTGGGATTTCCGGGATAAGAACTATCCTATGTCCTTTCTCGGGTCTCAAACTATATTTGTACCAAATTTTATCCAAATCGGTTCAGCGGTTTAGCCGTGAAAGCGTAACAGACAGACAGAGTTACTTTCGCATTTATAATATTAGTATGGATGAATATAATAATAAGAATAAATATTTTATTTCGACCAACAGGGTTCATACAGGTGGATAGGTGGTAGAGTTCTGCATCGGCTCGACCGGGTCAGGTACCACCGCCTTACCTATTCCTGCCGCAATAGCGTCAGTGCTGGTCACTGTCGTGTTCCGGTTTGGAGGGTAAGGTAGCCGGTAAACTTATGCATGTGGCATTAGACCTCGCCACACGATAGCAACGCACCATTAACATCTTTGGTGTCTATAGGCGATGGTTGACTCTTTCCATCAGGAGACCCATCTGCTTGTTTGCTATTTTATCATATAAAAAAAAATTACACATTGTTATATAACTTTATTTGTTAGTAAAACTAAACACCTATATCTTAAAACTAGGCCAAGATCGATTTGCCAGGACGTGAATCATACAAGTGATTCAAACAATGGCAATCGAACCTATCAACAAATAGCCTCAAGATGCTACTGGGGGTGGACCCAACTCTGTATGTGTCTGTGATGTACACCGCTTTCGCATTATAGTATAGAAACAGACTACGTGCGCCTCGGCGAACATCCCTGCCACGCTGCTGAGTTGTGGCCGCCCCATCAACATCCTAAAGGCATTATTGTATTGCAGCCGTAGAGCGTGTATGAGGCAGGCTGTATGTGTCTACTGAATGTACTATGGAGTATGAGACGTCTCTGGACGTCAGGGGATTCGCCAGATTGTTTGCTATCCAATGTTATAGAATACACGATTATACTCGTAATAAAACCAAAAATCCCAACGTCAACTCGAGCCTAAAAAATACTCCTATAGGATAGCCACCCTCTACGGTAGGATAAAAATTATAATTTATGCCAATCTCACATCTAAGAAAGAAAGAAGAAAGAAAGAAATGATTTATTTGCCAGAATATGGGAGTTACAAGTTATTAAAATTTGACTAAGGCGAATCTAATGACCATGACACATATTAAGCTTAAGGCTTATGTACTGTTTTCTGGTCAGGATTCCTGATCCGGAATTCAGAGTGCTAAGTGTGAGTTTTTCTTTTCGCATTCGATCGTGAGCGCGTTTGGAGTTTACTAGGAATTTGTATGTGATTTGTACAGCGCCACCTAGTGGTACAGTTTACCACTAGATGGCGCTGTACAAATCACATACAAATTCCTAGTAAACTCGAAACGCGCTCACGATCGAATGCGAAAAGAAAAACTCACAGCACTCAGATTCGGATACCGCCTTACCTATTCCTGTCGTAATAGCGTCAGTGCTTGTTACTGTCGTGTTCCGGTTTGCAGGGCCGGTAAAGTTATGCATATGGCATTAAGACTCCACCACAGGATAGCACCACACCTTTAACACCATTGATGTCTATAGGCTATGGTTTCTTTTCCCATTAGAAGAGCTATCTGCTTTTTTACTACACTATGACAAAAAAAACCAAATGAATCTTAAATCATTTATTTACTAAAATTGCAAACACTTCATCAATTCATATTTTACAACATTCATAACTTAGCGGCTTTATTTTTCCTCATCTCCCGACCCAGTACACTCATCTAACACCACTCCCTTAGATATTAAAGCTAAAATATCATCATCATCCATCTCGTCTTCATTCTGGAGCTCATCATCACCATAGCACTCATCAAGAACAATTTCATCACCAAAGGAATCATCTAAATTATTAACTTTATCATTTTTCACAGAGCTACTTTTTGGTATCACTTCAGGATTTTTCTTTTCAGTTGCTTTAGGGCTAACTTTTGGAACAATTTTTGTTTTGTCTTCAGTGGATTTTTGTATAGCATTTTGCAGTGTTGAAGTTTTTGGTACATTTTTACTTTTAACTTGAGTTGTTTCTTTAGGAATAACTTTTGTGCCCGCTTCAACAGTTTTACTTTTATTTTCATTGGCTTTCTTCGCCAATTCAGTTACTTTAGATTTAGAATTAGGGTTTTTAAGTGCTTCCTCAGCAGTTTTACTTTCCGTAGGTTTAGAGCAAGCTTTACCACTTTTTTCTTCACTTTTTGATGTTACTTTAGGTTTATCTTCAGTAGTAATTTTAGAATTAGCTTTTGTTACAGTTTCTGTTACTCTACTTTTGTTTTCAACTTTAGAAGTTTTATTTAGTGTAGTAGTTTCAGAAGTAGTTTTATTTTCAGTAGTTTTTGGGGTAGCTTTTACTTCAGCGTTTGTTTTACTTTTACCGACAGCTGGAGTGGCAGATTTAGGTTTTGAAACTTCAAGAGATTTCTTCTCTTCTTTAGGTTTCGATTCTTTTACGTCTCCAATATTATCTTTCTTTGTGGGCGTTACTTTATTGGATTCGTTATTTAATTGCGTTTCTGTTTTTACAATTTTTTGTGGCTCATTTTCTGTCGGGACAGCCTCAGCACTTTGATTTCTATTTTCGATGCCACAGTCGTCATTGGTAGCCTCAGAGAAAATAGTTTTTAGTTTTGGCGGACATGTCAAAAACTTGTATGCCGGAGTTGCAGTTACTTTTGCGCTACCTGTAAAAGTAATATGATCAAATTAAGCACGGCTTGCTGAGTTATGGTTAATGATTTGCAACTTCGTTCGCGTGACCCACAATCATGACTTCCTTTTGACTCGAGCCGATCATACGCTTGCTCAAAAGTATGCGAAGTACTCCTCTATGTAAATCTGATGCGCTTGAGTAAATGCGAAAATCCCCTCTTGGACTTCCCTAGTATTACTAATACTATTACTATTTTATGCAAATAAAGATATTATTACTATCTGCAGCGTACAGCCCGCTGCATTATAACAGTTTTTTGTGGATCCCGCGGGATTACCATTTTTTCCGGGATAAAAGTAGCCTATGTGCTGTTCTAGGTTATTACCTATCTGTGTGCCAAATTTCATTTCAATCCGTTAAGTAGTTTTTACGTGATTGAGTAACAAACATCCATCCAAACATCCAAACTTTCGCATTTATAATATTAATATAAATTATACTAGCTATGATGCCAGGCTTCGCTCGGGAGTTGATATGAGATTACGTGGTAGTTGAAATATAACAAATGTAATTTAAGACTTTATTGAAATTAAAATTTTAAATTTCGCACCATTACTATACATGCTGCAATTGCTCGCAGCGTCTTTCGAAATGCAACCCAAATAATCGTTGTTCCAAATGAAGTTCAAATACTCGACAACAGATGGCGCCACTATACTTAATTTCCAAGCTGAAGGGTTGGAAAAGCCCTTATATCTTTAAAAACTGGCCCTTTAGGTTAAAACGGGAACTTTCTTGTTCGAGGGGCTATCACACTGTATAAGTCCCTTTATCGTGCCGGGACTCCTTTTTGTCGGCACGCACATTTTATCAACTTAGTTTTATTATATACAATGATGATTACTATAAAGTCTGTTGTCAAACTTAAGATAGATTTTATTGTTAAGTCAATGGCTGAGTTTCGGTCACAGGCAATCGCTAGTATTAAAGAATACTCACCACAAGTCAAATTCTTGGCGGTGCAGAATCTGTCGAAGTCGTCGATGTCATCGAACTGCGCGACGAACGTGGCCCCCGTGTTGTTGATGCGCTTGAACCGTTTGATGTTGTTGCGTTTCAGGAATGCTGTGAGACAGCCGGCTTCCGGTCGGCCGGAGAACGAAATCTGAAATATTCACATTTGAATCATGTTGACCGCCCCGTTGGTCGAGTGGTTAGAGACCCTGACTACGCAATCGACGAGGCTCGGGTTCGATCCCCGACGGGGACAAGCATTTGTATTATGAGAATTAATGTTTGTATTTCCAGGTTTGGGTGTTTATTAAATATATTCCAGTATATGTATTTCTATGTATTAGTATCGTTGACTAACACCCATAACACAAGCAAATAATTTGCTTACTTTGGGGTTAGATCAATAACTGTAATTAGTCCCGTGAATATTTATTTATTTCCTAGCTGACCCGGCAAACGTTGTTTTGCCTTTTTAACTACTCTTATTTTTTTTCTATATTTTCTCACCTTTTAAACCTTCCCTGGACTTCAACAATTAATTCAAAACCAAAATTAGCCAAATCTCTTCAGCCGTTCTCGAGTTTTAGCAAGACTGACGAACAGCAATTAATTTTTATATATAAGATTTTATAAGATTTATTTATTTTCTTATTTTATATTCTCAATTTGATTGATTTACTACGCTCGTCCGCTAAACGACGTTATGTTGTCCAGAATAAAATATTCCCTAAATTTTAAGGAAATTGAAGAGTAAATACGAGCATTTTAAAATTTCATATTTTCATTTTTATAAATGACACAGCTCGTGCCCGCGATTTCATCCGAGTAGAAAATTTTCTGAATAAAAACCCGCATAGTTCCTGTTCCCGTGGGATTTTTGGGATAAAACTATCCTATGTCCTTTCTCCGGCCTCAAACTATATCCGTACCAAATTTCAATTCTGTACCGTACCAAATTCAAATCAGCTTAGTGGTGTAGGCGTGAAGAAGAACCAGACAGTTACTTTCACATTTATAATATTAGTATGGAAGTAAAGATTTTATCATTTTTTTTAGTATCCTCACGCCCGTGTCCGAGGTACAACCAGTACATTCACGATTAGCCCAAGACACTTGATGTGCTATGTGTGTGACAATGTGATAGGTGGCAAGCCTATCGTCAACCGGCAGTAATCCAATCCAGGACCACATTGTTTTTTAGAAAACTGAAAAAAAATACAGATATTTAAATTACCCGACCCGGGAATTGAAGCCAAGAAATCAAGAAAGTTGTGGTGAAACCAACATGGGGAAAGCTTTTGCCCGTGCTGGTTCCAGGCTCCTTTGAAGAATAGATCAACTGCCGTTCTGCCAGGCAGGTCATAAAATACGACCGATTGGCTATACGAGTCACTACCATCGTGGCTACTAGGTGGTAGAGTTCTGCATTGTCTCGACCGGTCTGGTACCACCACCTTGCCTATTCCTGTTGCAATAGCGTCAGTGCTTGTCGCTGTCGTGTTCCGGTTTGGAGGGTAAGGTAGCCGATAAACTTATGCATGTGGCATTAGACCTCGCCACAAGATAGCAACGCACCATTAACACCTTTGGTGTCTATAGGCGATGGTTGACTCTTTCCATCAGGAGACCCATCTGCTCGTTAGCCACCTCATGATATAAAAAAAATGCACTCTATACAAGATGATAATTAATATTATCTATACATATAATAAAATCGTAGGAAAGTCAAAACTGTACATTGAATCTTTTTTTAAAAGAATACTTGGGGCGTGATCTACAATCGATTTCAAAGTCAAAAATACAGTTTTTAGAATTTTTGTCTGTTTGTCTGTTTATCTGGTTATCTGTTTGTCTGTATGTATGTCCGGGGTAAACTCAAAAAGTACTGCATGGATTTACTTCAAACTTTGCATGACTATTACTAACAGGTCGGGTCAACATATAGGCTACATATTATCACGCTATCACCTACGGGGGAGGAGCTGTGCGGAGTAAACCAAGTCCGCGCGGACGAAGTCACTGGCAACAGCTAGTATTACAATACTAGTAGTATTACAATATACATACCTACAATATACATACGTAATAAAGCTAGTATTACAATATACATACCTTGACGAAAAGAGGATTATATATATTAAGTAATCTTTTTGTGATGTTCAAACCGAGGACCTGAAATAAAAACAATTTTAAATTATAGTCAATACCGTGGGAAAGTGTAAAAAAATACGCGTGCCCTATGTTATATGCTATATGCTAGAAAGGTTTCTAAAGTTTCACGTTAAGACGGAAATAAGTTATAAAATTTTGTATGTATATAAAATATACATACACAGATGTATCTTGACGCCAAATCTCTTATGGGGGTAGGCAGAGAATTTATCATGTTTGACAGATTTGTCTCGCTTCCTCCACATTCATTACTATATACATATACGCCGGTTGCGAAGACTCTTGACCCCACCTTCGGACAGTACTCGATCAATCTGATCGTGGTATGTCAGTCTTGGTCTTCCCCGGTACCTACATCCTTCCACATTCGCATTGTATATCTGTTTTGTTAACCTTTCATCTACCATTCTTTCTACATGTCCGAACCAACGGAGCATGCCCTTTCTCATTTTTACACCGTTACTGTCTTTCAATCTCAATCTCTCTCTCAGTTTAATATTACGAACGCGATCAGCGAGTGTTACACCACAGATCGCATCATGTTTTTTTTAATACGGTTTATTATTATTTTTTATTTTTTTTAATCTTTATTTAGTTTCGGGACTTTTGTCCACAAGGACATGTCAGCCCTATCATACCCTACAGCTAATTGTTAACATTAAGATATAATGCTACATAGACTCCTAGTAGAGCTGGAGTTGGGCGTTTATTATTTTTATTATTTAATTTTAATAATGAATTAAGATCTTCTTCATTTCATTCAAGATTAAGGTTCTTAATTGTTTTTATTATGACTTATTGGTTAGTTATTTTGTATTCTGTATCATTTAAATTCAATTCTTATTGTTATTTTGGTTATTTTAATTTCCATTAATTTAATTCAATTTTATTTAAACTCTAAATAAGGTTTGTCATTACAAGATAAAAATCCTTAATTGGCTTAAGACATGATTTTATTCAACGAATTATTTTATTGTGATTTGCTGTAGATTTTTTAGTGATAAATAAAAGCTAGTATTAACATAAAATAAGGTAAATTTCAAAAACATTTTTTAAAAATGAGTAAATTAGCGTATTCTGTTGTAAGCACTTACATCAGTGAAGGCGTCTCCGAGCTCGTTGCTGTACGCGTTCACGGCCCACGCCTGGACATTGGTGAGGGTTTCCTTCGGTAACGTTTGCCACACCTACCAAATACAAATATTTTTAAATTAAATCATACATTATTATTTTTAGTTTTTAGTGTTAGTCCGCGCCCTCTTTAAATAATAGATCATTTGTCATTTTACCAAGCGATTCATAAAAGCGTATAATTGGCTGTACGTGTCACTACCATCGTGGCTACTAGGTGGTAGCCACGATATTAGTGGTAGTAGTGACAAGCACTGACGCTATTGCGGCAGGAATAGGTAAGGCGGTGGTACCAGACCCGGGCGAGACAATGCAGAACTCTACCACCTAGTAGCCACGATGGTAGTGACTTGATAGCCAGTCGGTCGCCTTTTACGACCTGCCTGGCAGAACGGCAGTTTTGCATGATTGAGTAACAAACATACACCCAAAAATCCAAACTTTCGCATTTATAATATTAATATAGATTATTTAAATATCATAAAATAATTATTTGTACATAATTGAAAAACGGACAAACTTTCTTTGAAAAAACAAAATCTTCACTTGCTAATTTCATGAAGTCGGTTTTTCGTGACGGTGTGTTTCATAATTTTTCCCTCGCACGTCAAAAGAAGTATAACTTCAGAAACCAAAAACATGATCGTTACCTTAAACATGATGAGTCTCAACTCGTCCTGCAGTTCTCGCGACATGTTCTCGTCCAATTCAACGCGTGCCTCCTCCGCATTTTCCTTCCCAACTCCACTCGCCACTGAAATTAAACCTATAATTATTGTGTGTCCTAAGTCCTTTTCTGTATCTCTAACTATTTAAAACTTAGTAATCGGTTCACCCCAATCGACAAACAAGTGACTCGCGGTGAACCGGACATTCTATAGACGTTCGGTTTACTCTGCCTGACCCGCAAGGGAATCGACCGTGATGATACTACTACTACCCCTCCGAAAAATACAGGATCGCTCATGGGAACGAATTTGATGGCGAATTTGAGTCGACAATATATTTAATACATGGGTATATATCTATCTATATCTAAATCAATTGCTGTTCGTCAGTCTCGCTAAAACTCGAGAACGGCTGAAGTGATTTGGCTAATTTTGGTTTTGAATTAATTGTTGAAGTCCAGGGAAGGTTTAAAAGGAGAGAAAATATAGAAAAAAGGTAGTTGAAAAGGCTGAACAACGTTTGCCGGATCAGCTAGTGTATATATTGTAACGTGTGAATCCCGTTACCTATAACTTGTTAAAATGTTAGGACAAAATAACCTTTGTATTCATAGTCAATCGAGACTGCTAAAATTTTGAGTCCTCCTCAACTTATAGTTCCGCAACTTATAGTTCCTTGGCATTGATACAATTTACGAAAAAAAAGAAGGAGAAGAACTTTTTGTCAATGTCATAATGTCAAAATGCTGTCACGGGGCTTTTTGTAAAGCGAGTTATAGAGAATGTAATATTTAACATGCACGTGCCGACACCTATCCGGAAAATATACTCGGAAAAGAAAGCAGGGGCCGCAGAAGAGCACCAGGAGTGAGTGGGCCGGTTGTGTGGCCGCGCCCGCCGGCGCGTGCTCCGCAGCCCAAGGGTCTCTCGCCGCGCCGCCGTGTGATGATCTGGTGAGCCACTGTGTGACATCGAACTTTGAACTTTCGTAATTTAAAGATAATTCTCAAAACTTATAGATGCTAATTATATGCAATCCATCCAAGTCAGTCTATCTCATTTCATCTCATCTCCCGTTTTACTGTGAGATTTTATTTTTTCAGATCCTTAATTTATTTATTTGTTTTTTGGTAAGTAATACTCAATTAAACCCGTCTTGAGATTTTATATATATATATTAAGACTAGCCCTAGAGTGATAATTAGTTGTAAATATGCACATTACCCTTCTACATGTAAATAGATCTTAAACAATAACTACAATTATTATATAAAAATATATTTTACGATTGAGGTAAATTCCAATATTGTAAACGGGAGTAAAGATTGCCTCGATACAGGCTTGCCTAGTAAGGCAACTAACAATAACAAGATTATATACTAATGTTAATTAGACATAAAGATATTTTACAATTTAGACGCTTAAATAATCAGCATATTCAAATATTACCCAAATCCAACATTACATGGCATACATATCAAACCGACAACCTTCTTCTTCAAATCGCTTAAAAATTATTTAATATTTACTTGTTGCGCCTTGCAGCCCGCTGCATTATAAGAATATTTGGTGAATCCCACGGGAATAATGTTTTTTCGGGATAAAAGTTTATTCCAGGCCATCATCTATATGTGCACCAAATTTCATCTACATCGGTCAAGCCGTTTTTGCGTGATTGAGTAACAACATCTATCCATACATCCTAACTTTTTTTTATAGAAGAGGGGGCAAACGAGCAAGAGGTGCACCTGATGGTAAGTGATCACCGCCGCCCATGGACATCTGCAATACCAGTGGTCTTGCAGTTGCGTTGCCGGCCTTTTAAGAATGAGTAAGCTCTTTTCTTGAAGGTTCCTATGTCATCCGTTCGGAAATACCCCTGCCGGTAATTGGTTCCACAACAGAGTAGTGAACATATCACAGAACTTTCGCATTTATAATATTAATATAGATAATATCAATTAGAAGAATTACCATTAGTGTCCTTCAATCCAGCAGGCTTGGAAGTATTCACTACTGCCTTCTTGTCAACGGTATCTGATACCTTGGCTTCTGGTTTCGGTTTGTTTTTTATCTCCACCACCGCTTCCACTAAAACAATATTTTACTATTAAAATTGAATTATTTGAGAAACCCCATAACCCTATTCCTAATTATTAGGAAGTGTTTGTGTTCCATTAAGTCGTTGCAGCACTGAAATCTATATTATATTAACATGTGAAAAAAAAAGTGTAAACGGTTGACCCTTCAGGCCATCCCTGAAACATCCTGCTTGATAAATCCCGAACAAATTGACCGATTTTGATCCAATTAGCGATATTTAACGGAGTTTTTAAAGGACAAAAATTAATAAGATTTTTAAGTCAACCGCTGAATTGACCTGAAAGTTATTTCAAAAATATTAAGTAAGATTGCTAAAAATAACATAATTTTAATATTTGAAAAGTAAGCTTTTGAAAATTAAAATCGATTTGTATTTTCGAAACGGCATTAGGCGCAGTTTTTAGTACTAAAAAATGGTAGAATATCAACGTATAACCTCAAATTTGAGGTTATATATATATATATATATATATATATATATATATATATATATATATATATATATATATATATATATATATATATATATATATATATATAAAACGGTTATATTTTCACGTGTGGTAATGTCGCATGGAGAATAGATTGGTCAAATTTTAATTAACATTTGAATAAAATATGTGAAATACAACAAACAACATAAACATACATTAACCGTTATGTTTCGATGAAAAACGATGCGAAAAAAAAAACTGTGCATTGTATGTCTTCAAGTCAACACATTTAAAATTTACAAATTATGTAAAACGTCCAAATTTTGAGCCCTGAAGAAGTCAACAAAGTTGACGAAACGTTGATGATAAAATTAAAAAGTTTCACATAAACTATTTGTCCATCTTTGCCTTTAAAAAGAATTTATTGAATCTAATGATATTTTGATATATTCTTATTTAATAAAAACGCATATCCTATAAAAAAATGGGTATGCTTTTCTAGTCCAACAAAACTAAAATAAGGCCGCTTCGATCTGCTCCTTAAACCGCCTCGCTCGTTCAGCGCAACAGCTAATACACAGCTAGTATGGGTTATACACGTATGGTATTTTTGCAACATTGTATATGAGTTGATTTGATTTATTTGTTCAAAAATGTATTTTATATGTTTATCTATATAAATGAGTATAAATCTTTAAATGTGTTGTTGAGTGCAATCTCGAGAACGACTGAACCAATTTGGTTTATTTTTGTTTTGAAATATTCGTTGGAATCCGAGGAAGGTTTTTATGGAAAGAAAAATTAAAAAACAAAAAAACAGTAGCAGTCGTGGGACTGCCGATAGAAGTGAAAACGGAACTATTAAGTTGAGAGTAATTAAAACTATATGCAAAACATAGCTATAGATATACTATTATCATTATAGTGCGCGCGGAACTAGTTGGCCGCGCCATACGTAATACGTAATACGTAAGGCGCGGCCAACTAGTTCCGTGCGCACTATAGCATGTCGGTGACGCGAACCGAGGATTTTACCCTCTACCAAAACGCTCAACGCGCCTAAAGAAGTTTTCACTTCAAAAATGTAGAGAAAATAATAAATACAACACTTGTTTTCCCCCATTGAAACTGTTACTACTGCCAAATATTTGATATTTTAAATCTGTTTTAAGGTGGTACGAAGTACGACGGGTTGGTTAATTTTGAATAAAAATATATTCTATTCCTTTTTGTTATTTATTTAAGATGGTTTTGTATGCGCAAAATCTTTCACGCAAGGCGTAGAAAAAAGTGTATAAATATTTTCGATCAAAATTAACCAAATTTAAGATTGCAATCTTAAAGGTGGTTAAAAAAATAAAAGCATGTAGTGTGGCACATCCCTACACACGCCGCGCACACCACCATTAGCGGGCGGCCAGTGCAACCGGTACACTACTCCTCAGCGTTGCCAAAATGTTACTTTTGTAACATTTTGCGTTACTTTTGATCCTCTCATGTTACTTACATGTTACACGATTCAAAATGTTACTTTTAGGATGTTAAAAATATTGTTACGAATAGAAACATGTAGATCTAGAAACATGTAGAGTTGGAGCGCTGGAAAGATCTAAAAATAAAAGAAAGAGATTGACAAACAAATAGTTGACCTGGGCTATGCCATAATGGACTTTGTAGGATATGGCATAAGGTTGAAAGTAGCGTGTACTAGAATTTACGATAAGAAGTGATTCATTGTTTCCCGATACATTTAGATTTTTCTGGATCCAGGTAGAACTTTACCCTGGCTATAAACAGAGATATGTTGACAAATACAGGGCAGTTTTTATCAAGCGATCGAGAGCGATACTTAAAGTGAACAGTGCGAAGCGAGAAGTGTTTTATTGTGTAGTCAGTGATAGTACAGTGAGTGACTAGTGTGTAAAGTGTATTTTAGTATTACATTGTGTTGTCTTGTGTATTGTGTGTATCGTAAATACACCGATTTAATATAAGTGGTGTTTTCTTACAATTACGAACCCGAGTACGTAACAATATTTAAATATTTTGCAGCAAACAAAATTGATGAGATCGAAGATGACGATTTTTTTATAAACTGATTAGTTATCTTTAGTAAAAATTATTACAATTCTTTCGAAGCTTAACTAATGGGACAGAAAACTTTTTAGTTTTTGTGTAATAAAATGTTATATTATAGCATTAGTGTCATACTCCCCACAAATTAAGGAAATGTTAGTTTTCTCTCGAACATGTTAGTTTTTGAGGTGTCTCATGTGATAGTTGTCTGTGACTCCGCCGCCGCGAGCGCTCGTACATCTTAGATCACACCGAACTTTTAATTAAGCCAAATTATAATTTCTCGATAAATTGACTTTAATCCAAATCGTATCAACATTTCATTTCCCAAAAATCACCCCACTAAAAACACGAATAATAATAATAAATATTCACGGGACTAATTACACTTATTGATCTAACCCCAAAGTAAACAAATTAAATGCTTGTGTTTTGGGTGTTAGTCAACGATACTAATCTATATACATATAATAAGATCATATGAAAGTCAATGTATGTCCGGGGTAAACTCAAAAAGTACTGCATGGATTTATTTCAAATTTTGCATGAATATTACTAATAGGTCGGGTCAACATATAGACTACATATTATCACGCTATCACCGCGTCGCGACAAAGTCGTGGGCAACAGCTAGTACATATATAAATATTGGAATATATATATATATATATATATATATATATATATATATATATATATATATATATATATATATATATATATATATATAATAAACACCCAAACCCGGCAATACAACTATTTATTCTCATCACACAAATGTTTGTCCCCGTCGGGGATCGAACCCGAGCCCCATTGATTGTGTAATCAGGGTCGCTAACCACTCGACCAATAGAGCGGTAAACAAATAAATATATGGTTTTATTTCATCCAATCACAGCCTAGTTACAGCACGCGTCACGTTCAAAAACGTCCTATGAGCATGTGACTTACAATTTTAAACGAATTTTCTAAAGACCTAATGAAAATTTACAAGCTCTTATCGCGGAAACGATGCAATAGTCGAAAATAAACCATAACGTACACACAAAGTAAATATTATTGAGACTTTTGTGATGTTGCGATATTTTTAACGTTTTTTGACGGTAGCTACCGTCAGCTACCACCATCAAATGTCTAACCACGACGGTTATCTCTCACTAACCGCGTGGGTTATCTCTTTATGACCATGTCGGTCATCCTAAGTGTCTAACCACGATGGTTATCTCTTACTATCCACGATGGTTACCCTCTAGCGACTTTGGCAGTCGTCTCAAAGTCTAAACACGATGATTATCTTTTTTATCCACTAAAATCCTCATCCATCCACAAGCCATCTTCTTGAACTAAGTTTTATTACAACGTTATATTTTTTTATATCACAAGATAGCAATAATGTCTCCTGATGGAAAGAGTCAACTATCGCCTATAGACACCAAAGATGTTACTGGTGCGTTGCTATCTTGTGGCGAGGTCTAATGCCACATGCATAAGTGTACCGGCTACCTTACCCCCCAAACCGGAACACGACAGTGACAAGCACTGACGCTATTGCGGTAGGAATAGTACCAGACCCGGTCGAGACAATGCAGAACTCTACCACCTAATAGCCACGATGGTAGTGACTCGCATAGCCACTCGGTCACCTTTTACGACCTGCCTGGCAGTATGGCAGTTGGCCTATTCTTCACAAGAGCCCGGGACCAACACGGGGAAATTCTTATTATTGTAAGATATATCTCCTTATTGTAACATAAATAAAGTATCATATTATTGTAAGATATATCTCCTTATTGTAAGATAAATAAAGTATCTTATTATTGTAAGATATATCTCCTTATTGTAACATAAATAAAGTATCTTATTATTGTAAGATATATCTCCTTATTGTAACATAAATAAAGTATCATATTATTGTAAGATATATCTCCTTATTGTAACATAAATAAAGTATCATATTATTGTAAGATATATCTCCTTATTGTAACATAAATAAAGTATCTTATTATTGTAAGATATATCTCCTTATTGTAACATAAATAAAGTATCTTATTATTGTAAGATATATCTCGTTATTGTAACATAAATAAAGTATCTTATTATTGTAAGATATATCTCGTTATTGTAACATAAATAAAGTATCTTATTATTGTAAGATATATCTCCTTATTGTAACATAAATAAAGTATCTTATTATTGTAAGATATATCTCGTTATTGTAACATAAATAAAGTATCTTATTATTGTAAGATATATCTCGTTATTGTAACATAAATAAAGTATCTTATTATTGTAAGATAAATACCTCTCATATTTGGTCTCCGCTTCGCTACCGTTGAATCTGATAACCTCTTTTGACCAGGAGGAGCTTGTTTGGTCATCACTGAAGTTTTGACTGGTACGGCTGAAACAATGAATAAATGATAAATATTGTGCACAAACTATGTCCAGACTCCGTTTGAAGGACAAACCTTATCGACAGGCAGTTCGTGAAAGGCGAACGATTAGCCTTACAATCAGTCACTACACACGATAGAACTACTAGTTGATAGAGTCCTGAATATCCGGTCTAAGATCTAAGATACTGTAGGTATGGTAAATCCAGAAGTGGCAACCTGCTTTTACTAGGTAAGCTAGTAAAAGCAGGTTGCCACTTCTGGATTTAAGTTTTTTTTTCTATATCCTAAGATAGCAAGCAAGCAGATGGTTTGTCTAGGTGGTAGAGTTCTGCATTGTCTCGCCCGGGTCTGGTACCACCGCCTTACCTCTTCCTGCCGCAATAGCGTCAGTGCTTGTCGCTGTCGTGTTCCGGTTTGGAGGGTAAGGTAGCCGGTAAACTTATGCATGTGGCATTAGACCTCGCCACAAGATAGCAACGCACCATTAACATCTTTGGTGTCTATAGGCGGTGGTTGACTCTTTCCATCATGAGACCCATCTGCTTGTTTGCTATCTTATGATATATAAAAAAAGATGGCTCTCTTGATGAAAAGATAACCATCGCATATAATAGACACCAAAGATATCAATAACACGTTGCTATTAGTGTGGCAGGGTAGCAATACCACATGCACGAATCTATTGGCTACCTTACCTTCAAACCGGAACACGACAATGACAAGCATTAACGCTATTACAGCAGGAATATGTAAGGCGGTGGTATTATGCAAACCTTTATTTAAAAATAATAAGATATTAACCTTAACTGACATGTATATCTTAGATGTAGCCAATTTTGTAAACAAACACCCTCAGTTGTACAACAGAGCTAGAGATACATCTAGACTGGGATTACGGGACCCCACCAGATTACTTTTTCCATCATGTAAATGTTCTATTTTCCAACAAAACTGCTACATGATGAGTATTAAGGTGTTTAATAAAATACCAAAAGAAATAAGAGAATTGCCAACAGGGAAACAATACAATTGCCTTAAAAATTGGCTGCTAAATAAAAACTTCTATACTCTTAAGGAATTTTTTGAAAGCAAATAGTTTTTTACTACAAATTTGATTTTTACAAAAATGTTTTTTTTTTATTTTATTTATCATTGTTTATTTAGGTTATTATATTATCTCATCATTATATTTGACATTGACATTTTATTTAAATTATTGACATTATTTGTAAAATAGATCTTATACTGACAGTGGTTTTACATTTTGACATATTATAAAAAATTATTTAACATTTTTTTAAATTATTTTTTTATTATTATTATTAGATTAACAAATTGTATACACATTATCAATGATTTAATGAATAAGATATATGTAATGATTTTATTATGTAATGATCCATTCTGTTGATGACATACTTTATTTATTTCTCAATGTTTAATGAATGTTGTTAAATTTATCTCATTTAGTTACAAACACTAATATCAATATCTTTTAGAAATCGTATGGTTATAAGCTGGACGTGTATTCATTTGAGATTTGTATTATGACATTGCATTTACTATAACACTTTAAATTACATATATCTTGGTATAGTCACAAAAAGCAATACGTAAATCGGCATAGATAAATGGCACTATCTTGAAAAACAAAAACAAACGGCTATTATTGTACACATAAAAAATATAAATTTAATTCAAAATAATTGTAAATTAATTTGCATGCTAACGTATAGCGGAATAGGCGAATATATAAACTAGATATAAGATCTTTGTAACCCTATTTCTTGCAAATAAATAAATTATTATTATTATTATTATTATTATATCCCGAGCGAGATGTCCCACAACTCTACCAAGTCACGATGGTACTAACACACAAAATGAATCGTTCGCTTTTTACGACCTGCCTGGCAGAACGGCAGTTAGTCTAGGTTGGTCTCCTTCAAAGGAAACCCAAACCAACTGGGAGTAAATTACGGGTAATTAAAATTTTGTGGTGGAAAAATTGGGTATCCCTTAAAATACGGGACTTTTTGTAGTGTAGTAGACTTTTGGTAGTAAAAGTTGGGATTAAAGGATAAGATAAAGCGATTGATTGACAAAATATAACCACTACATACTTCTGACCACCCTGTGTGTAGGCTTAGCCGGAGTCTTGGCGGGCGCTGAACGATTCGACACGATCTTACCGATGGGGTTGGTTTTCAACTGCGCCCTTTTGCCCGCTGCATGACCTGTAAACAACAAAAGAAAATGAAAACCGCCCCGTTGGTCGACTGGTTAGCGACCCTGGCTACGCGATCGACGGGGCTCGGGTTCGATCCCCGACGGGGACAAGCATTTGTGTGATGAGCATCAATGTTTGTATTTCTGGGTTTGGGTGTTTATTATATATATTCTAGTATTTATATATGTATTTCTATGTATTAGTATCGTTGACTAACACCCATAACACAAGCAAATAATTTGCTTACTTTGGGGTTAGATCAGTCAGTGTAATTTGTCCTCCCCTGAATATTTATACATTTATTTATTAAAAACATATTTCAATGAATTTAATCTGTATTAATCTAAACACTAGCTTTTGCCCGCGGCTTCGCTCGCGTTAAATTCATTTTAGGAAAGCGGAGGGTTAGAAAGAGACAAAAATAGGCTATGTCACTCTCCATCCCAAAATTAAAAAAGTGAAATTAATTAAATTTTGCTATTATCCGCGAACTGTTCTATGTATCCTCCGTGATGGTACCGAAAAGAGAGAAGTCGGTTTAATAAATGGATAAGACTCACTGATGGCACAGTATACTGGAGACTGACAGTAGTCAATCTACATACATGTGATATTCGAGCAACGCACACATAGACACCTCTCACGGACGCGATATCTCGGAATGGCACGGGACAGTTTGTTCCGCACCAGTCAGAGATATCGCGTCCGCGAGAGGTGTCTGTGTCTGTGCTCGAATATTACTTTGTTAAATAAAAAATATTTGCACGCCATATCATGGTAGAATATGTTGGTAACTTAATCAAATTTAAATAACTTGTAACTCCCATATTCTGGCAAATAAATAATTTCTTTCTTTCTTTCTTGTACAGTACCCGGCGATAAATATTGCACATCGACCTTTGGAAAGAGACAATCGGCTAATTTCGGCTTCGTAGAGCGTTATCTCTGTCGCACAAAATACAAACAGTCCGGTACCTATTAGCAGCTGTTAAAACAAGTATGATTTGCTTCTTTTGATAAAATAAAATAAAAAAACATTTTTACATTATGTTTACGTATTTAATTATTTTGGAACATTACAGCTTTAGTGTACATAATAAACACCATTATACCTATTGCTAAAATGAGACATTGCAATAAAAATAATAATAATTCTAATTCTCAATTACTTCCATTTCACTATCTGTGCTCTCAAAGAGGTCAATATCACTGTCACTATCAGCCGTATTTATTACTAATCTATCAGTGTAATTGTCTAAACTGTGTTGAATGCTTCTATATTCATTCTCACATTTGATTGCATGATCGCAAACTTTTTTCCACTCTTCAGCGCCGATCATGTTTACTTTTTCAGTCAATAATGTTTTTACTGTAGTTAAGTTCATACCCACATTTCTAGAGGCTACATAGCCTTTCAGTTGAGACCATATATTTTCAATTGGATTAAAATCCGGATGATATGGTGGCAATCGCAACACAGTGTGCCCATGTTCGGCAAGTATTTTGTCCACAGAAAACTCTGTATACCTCTCCTTGTGCTGACATAATAGCGTAAATCTGGGTTTTTGTTAATTTTGGATCAACTGGAATTTCATGTCTGTTTAACCAGTTGATCATTTTCCGATTCCAGAATCCGACCAGAATTTTTCGATTATCTTCCATTTTAGTGAACTGAAATCCCATGTCATGTATTTTTCTCAACGTTTTTTCAGACCCATTGTAATTAATAGCTTCAGATAACTTAGCTTTTAATGATTTTATTGTTGGCAGTTCATTAAATCGTAAGTGAAAATCATACACCATTCTTCGAACAACATCGTAATCAAAATCGTCCATATCCAAACGAAATTGCTTTTTTGGTCTCCCTTTTTTTGGAGTGCTGAACTTAATTTCAGTCGAATGTGTTTCAGTACTGACTTCGTTTAATATATTGTTCAAAGTTCTTCTTGAAATTCCAGTGGCATTTGCAACTCGCTCTTGAATCTTCTTAAAATAACAACTTACATTTTCATCTACTTTTTTTTTAAATCTATCAGCTTCGCTTACAAAGTATTTATAAACATTGTAGATAATTTCACGTGACTGACCTCGTAAAGGTTTCCCTCTTTTTCCGAAAGATGCCATATTACAACCTTAAATTATTTAAATTTGTGGGTGTTATCAACTCTAAATATATATTTTTTTCGGGACGCGACTGCACTCTATCGTACTTGAACAACGACTGACTAAACGTCACATAGGTAGTGTGGGACAGAGATAACGCTTTACGAAGCCGAAATTATCCGATTGTCTCTTTCCAAAGTTCGATGTGCAATATTTATCGCCGGGTACTGTATGTAACATTGACTTTGTTTGTCTCTAAGTATTCTGTGCTGATGGTCCGGACAAAAAGAAGACCCCAGCGGCACAGTTATCCACACACATCCAACACACTTTTACACCCACGTCCCACGCCGACACCAATCACAAAAGCACATAATTTATATATGTACTCAACGCATGTTTCACTTCGAAACCGAAGCATCTTCAGGAGAAACGAACACTACCTCACTCTACGCGAATGTAAGTAATACAGATTCGCGCCGGTGTTTGATACGCTTTTTATTTTAATGTATTTTTTTTTATGGTAATGATACCTACCGCCATTAAAAATAAACATCCCGATAAGTTTCATTTTACTAAACACCTGTTAGAAACCGATTACATACATAGAACAGTTCGCGGATAATAGTAAATGTAATTAATTTCACCTTTTTAATAATGGGTTGCCGCAAAGTAACGTCTGAGTCAATAAAATACTCTCCATCCCTTCAACTGTCTCCACTTAAAAAATCACGTTAATTCGGCGCTACGTTTCGCCGTGAAAGACAGACAAACAAACACACTGTCCCATTTATAATATTAGTATGGATTATAAATGCAAAAGTTTGGATGTTTGGTTTGATGGATGGATGAATGAATTGATGGATGTTTGTTAATTACGCAAAAACCACTATTCTACTGAGTGCTAAGTGTGAGTTTTTCTTTTCGCATTCGACCGTGAGTGCGTTTCGAGTTTACTAGGAATTTGTATGTGATTTGTACAGCGCCACCTAGTGGTAAACTGGTTTCTCACGTTTACCACTAGGTGGCGCTGTACAAATCACATACAAATTCCTAGTAAACTCCAAACGCGCTCACGATCGAATGCGAAAAGAAAAACTCACACTTAGCACTCAGTATATGGATGGAATTTGTCACACAGGTAGATGATGACCTGAAATAACATATAGGCTACTTTTTATCCCGCAAAAATTAGGTAACCCCGCGGGATTTGCCAAAAACTTTTGTAAATCAGCAGGCTTGCACGCTGCAGCTAATATTATAAATACGAGAGTTTGGAAAAATGTGTTTTATGTATGGATGTTTGTTACTCAATTACGCCACTACTGGACGGTTTTAGACGAAATTTGGCACACAGGTAGATGATGATCTGGAATAGCACATAGGCTACTTTTTATCCCGGAAAAATAAATGGTTCCCGCGGGATTCATGAAGAAATTTTAAAATGTGTTTGGAGGATCCATCCCAGAGGTGAGAGCAGTATTCCATGCACGAACGGACTTGTGCTTTATAAAGAGTGAGCAACTGTCCCGGGCTGAAATACTGTCTCACCTTGGCAAGAATACCAAGCTTTTTTGAGGCAACTTGGGCTTTTGATTCGATGTACGGACCAAAGTTGAGAATAGGCGTTAAGGTGATACCAAGGAGCTCGAGGTGGTCATTTATCGGCACGGCCACACCCTGGATAGACGGAGATAGATGGAACGGACTCCGTTTAGCGGAGAATAGACACGCCTGGGTCTTAGTTGCGTCTTTTATGTTTGATATCTCAAAACTCGGTCATTTATGGACCTATTTTTAGGGTTCCGTTCCTAAACGGTTTTTTTTATTTATTTACCGTTTTAACAAGCTAATTATTACACAAAAAATTACAAAGAGCACCGAGAAAACCGCAAAGGTTAATATATTGGTGCACTGATGATGTATAAACGGAACCCTATTACTAAGCCTCCGCTCTCTGTCTGTCTGTCTGTCACCAGGCTGTACCTCATAAACCATGATAGCTAGAAAGCTGAAATTTTCACAAATTATGTATTTTCGTTGCCGCTATAACAATAAATAATAAAAATTTTAAAAATGAAAATATTAAGGGGGTCCCCATATTAAGGCGGTAGTTTTTTTGCTATGATGGTACGGAAATCTTCGTGCGCGAGTCCGACTCGGACTTGGCCGGTTTTTAATGTTTGTTACCTAAAAACTCAGTCATTTATGAAACGATTTTATTTATTTTTTGTTTGAGAGGGTATAACTCTCCGCGTGGTACCATTTAATTTGATGAAGATCTGTTGCCGGGTTTCCGAGATTAGAAAATGAGAAATCGGTTGCAGTAGTTTTACCAAGTTAAAAAAGTTAAATGTTATATTAGTTGACCGCCCCGTTGGACGAGTGGATAGCGACCCTGACTACGCAATCATCGGGGCTCGGGTTCAATCCCCGACAGGGACAAGCATTTGTGTGATGAGCATAGATGTTTGTATTTCTAGGTTTGGGTGATTAATATACGAATAAATAAAATTGGAGTGTCTGTTTGTAATATTAAAATAACCGGTTTTAACTAAATGCATATGGATGTATACACGGTACTTACACCAAGATAACACTTTTTATGAATTTTGTCTGTCTGTCTGTTTGTTCCGGCTAATCTCTGGAATGCCTAGACCGATTTTCACGGGACTTTCACTGGTAGATAGCTGATGTAATAAGGAGAAACTTAGGCTACTTTTTTGAAAAAAAAATCCCACGCGGCCGAAGTCGCGGGCATAGCTAGTATATTATGTAACAGTATTTAATATTAGTATTTCTATGTATTAGTATCGTTGACTAACACCCATAACACAAGCAAATAATTTGCTTACTTTGGGGTTAGATCAGTAAGTGTAATTTGTCCCGTGAATATTTATTTATTTATTATTAGTAGCTAGCTGTGCCCGCGAATCGTCCGCGAGGGATTTTTTTAAAATAAAAACAGCCTAAGTTGCTCCTTATTACATCAGCTATCTGCTAGTGAAATCCCGTCAAAATCCCAGAGATTAGCGGAAACAAACAGACAGACAAAAATTGTAAAACATGCTATTTTGGCATATGTGCCGTGTATACATTTAGTAGAAACCGGTTTCTAATTATAGTATTATATAGTATTCTAATGTTATAAACACACTCTAATTTTATTTATTTGTATAGATGTACCTACCACATTTCCCAAAAAAAACATATTTTCTTTTGAAATGAAAGAGCTCCCTTACCTTTCCTATAAACCGGAGTCTTATGAATTCCGACGCCAACTTTTGTAGGTCTGTATTCTTGCGCTCGATTGGTGGGCGCTGGGTAGGGTTGGGTTTGATTCCAATTAGGTGGATATCCTGCGACAAAGGCAAATATCATTAATTTTTTATAAGTCATAACTTAGCACACAAGCAGATGGATCTGCTGATGGAAAGAATAAATTTCCCCGAGTAGGTTCAGCCCCATTTTAAGAATACAATCTGCCGTTCTGCCAGGCAGTTCGTAAAAGGCACATGATTGGCTATACGTGTCACTGTTATCGTGACTACTAGGTAAAAGACTTGCAACGGGTCTAGTACCACCACCTAACTTTTCCTGACGAAATAGCGTCAGTGCTCGTTAATTTCTTGCTCCAATTTGGAGAGTAAGGTAGCAGGTAAACTTACGTAAATGGTATTACCATTCAATCCCAATGTATTTGTTGCAGAAAGAAGATGGTCTCTTTTTACGTCATAAGATAGCAAACAATGGGTCTCCTGATGGAATAAAGTAACCATCGCCTATGGGCACCAAAAACATTATGGTGTAATGCTATACATGTGGTGGGAATGCCATATGCATTAGTTTACAGACTACCTTAGCCTCCAAATCGAAATATGATATTGAAAAGCACTGACTCTATTGCGACAGGAACAGATAAGAAGTTTCGGAACTTTACCGCCTAGTAATCATGATGGTTTGTGAGACGTCTCACCTTTTTTTACCGCCGAACAGAATAGTCTATTTAAAAGGAGGAATGGACCAACACAGAGAAAATCATCAGTATTTTTTTACTTTCATGAATATTTTAGCAAATGGTTTCAAAAAGGTAAATGTAGCTGGTATCCAAACGATTAGAAAAAAAAGGAGCATATTAATTTGGAAACATTTTTGCAATGCCCGTCATCTCAGAACTCTGTCGTTGGTAAATCTGTTGGGAAACGTGTCTTTCATTTGAAAGGGATATCCACTCTCAGATTGGGGTACATTTTTATCAAGCTAGATCTTGATAAAACCTCACTTGGATTTGAGAGAACAACTTAAGAGCATGTATTCGATTTGCAACGAAACCTTCATGTTTTCAAGAGCAATATCGTAATAATGTGAGCAAATTCAAAGGATATTACAGTTTTTGCAAGATTGTCTTGATTAAATGCACTACAGAACATATTCAACTTTTGATAACAGTTTTTTTAAAACGAACACAATCCCTGCATAGTGTTTTACGAAAATAGGCATCAGAGTTATCTTTCAGGATGAATACAACCATTGTAATGTGCCAAAATATTTGATTTTATGCATTTTTCTAACAGGATATATGGTCCTAAAGTGCAACACAAAGCCAAAATAACGAATATGTTGTTACATATTAAAAAATTACGAAATCAGTTCACTTTAACATTTTTTTTCACCAGTATTTCAATAGAAACCTAAAATATTTATTATATGTGAATTAAGTTAATGTTCAATATACTGTTTTTTTTTTCAGTCACTTATATGAACTCATTTATTTAGAAAAATTACTTTAAAAACGCTATAAATCCTGGCGCGCAATCGTTTGCCGATCAAATTTTGAACCTGCGGTAAATCGAATCAGGACTTAATCTTGCAAAAGCTGTAATATCCTTCGAATAATCTGCCCACATTATTACGATATTGCTCTGGAAAAAACTTGAAAACATGAAGTTTTCGTTGCGAATCAAATACGCGTCCCTAAACATTATCTAAAGGAAATGTAATAGAGATGTGATAAAAAATGCGCAGGAAAAAATTTGGGTTTTATGTGCTATAGTTATGTATGCTCTAAAATGACAATTAAAAAATAAAGCTCCATTCAATAGATGCATTGGTCGTTTAGGCGACGATAGAACTGGAGAAGTTAAACCTGTTAAAAGTTTTTTTTATTATGTATACTGAAAAATATTACAACTAATACAAACCATACATTTCCGAAAGCTAGAGAACAAAATACAAATTTCTTGTTAATGAAGATAACATATGGACACATTTGAACTCTGCTGGCAATCTGGTAAGCTGTCTTAGCGGACTCGATTCATTCATGAGCTAAATGTTATAAGCGTGGGTTGGATCAAGGAGACTGAACTGAAAGACATTGGGAACTACACTGCTAAAGTTGAAGAAACGAAAATCCAAATCTTTAGTTGATATAAGACCTCGATGGAAATCTTTATAATTACCGTTTATGGGTTTATTGATCCCGAAATCTTCTTGACAATACTATGATTTAAAAATTCAAAAGACGAGAACAGTATACTCACCTCTGTTTCCCGTCTGTTAGATATGTTTATCACAAATCAAAATATCATTTCAATGTTTACAAAATTATCATTTAAGAGAAACCTCCTTGAACAAGGAAATACCTACGGAGGTATATGAAAGTTACCTCAGGGATTCCTTAGCTTTAGCCATTAAATTTACATGTCAACGAAAAACTAATAAGAATTACTACTTACTATTATTTTGACGAGGTCATGGCCGAATCCTAAGCTAGCAAATTTATTTAGAAACCATATTAGAACACTATGACAAAGTCTCATGGCTTGTCAAATCATATAACTACGTCATGTGATGGCTCGTCAAATCATACGAAAATTCAAATATGGAAAAAAACAGGGTTCCAAATTTGCGCATAATAATAGTGCAGTGGATTTATTGTATCGATAGAAACTTGACCCAGAGATATAATATTCGATATTAAAAAAATCTAATGAGCAAATTGTGCACCTTTTTATCCTGAAGAAATCTCTTAATCTCTTTGAAAAGAAATTTATTCAAATCAATAAGGTTTAATCTAATAAGAGAAAATCATGAAAGACGAACGCCCAACAAAATCACAAGAAACGGTAATACTTGTATCCTGAGACAAATAATAAGCACAAGATGAATAAAGCTGATACCATTGATACTAAGAATCACATTATAATAAATCATCCAAGTATGATTGAAATTTCCAACAATAACAGCCATAAACAAACCACTACCATCCAGCACACAATATTATAAACGTACATATAATCTTAAGTATTCATACTGAGGTTTCCGTGAAGATTGTCATGTAACTAACAATTCTTCTACCAATATATTGATACCGCTTTGAGACATTTAATGTCCACATGTCAGTTTAAACGTTAAGTAACTGTCTGCGGCTTGTACAGGGACCTACCTATTCCCGTATAGCAGCAGGAGAAAGAGCAGCAAGAGATGCGTTATCTCAATTAAACTGGAAATAGCAAATGAAAACAAGAAAACCCGAAGTACAAGAATGTTAGGAAGATATATACAAACCGATGTAATACGGATTGTTTAGGATGAAAGTAAGTTCTTTGTTACCTTAAGTAAAGACGGCGTTTACAAGACTACGCTTTTACGAAAATCTTATCTATTAAAACATTAGACGCAAATGTAAAATTACGTTGACGAATTCTAATCCGTTTAGACACTTTGCCAAAAAATCAGTCTAAGGACACACAAAAGGATGAACTAGATTAGCCCAAGTATAAGTAGCTATCGCCGAAATTGGTTAGGCCTACTAGGAGCATGAGACTTTTCCATAACTTCAGCTAAATAATTCCAAAAGTCAACGGTAATTTTTATCATATAAATCTATTAGTAGTAGGGATTCGTTGGTTCCCGACCACCCGGGTCGTTGGGTCTGGATCCCTGTTTCTGTCCCACCTGTGTTTCTGACCCACTTGGTGGTCGGTCAAAACTAAAAAAAAAAAAAAAAAAAAAAAAATTTGGTGTCAAAATGGGGGTTTCCGGGTACGCCCGATCGATTGCAAGCATCCGTTTTTTGATATCTCGCACGGTTGCAAAGTTAGCATTCCTGGCTCTCCTTCGTTATCTAATCACCTCATTATCATTAAGCTCGAACGCCCGTCACACAATCGCACTATTAAAAGCTCATTAGGACGTCTCGCATTGCGTATCACTTGCAACTAATGAATATGGAATAAAATAAATATCATCAAGCTGATTCCCGTGTCGAGAAGGCAGAGCGAGCGTCTTAACGTTCCACTGCGATTCACCTGTTCAGCGGACAAAAGCACGATTATGGCGATCATTCTATTATCATTTTAGCAGCCTGTAAGACTTTTACTTTTTTTTTTCATAGTAATTTATATCATTAACATCGTGAGTACTGACTAGTTGGTGAGTTCTGCAACGTCTCGACCAGGTTGAGTACCACCACCTTGACCCATCTTATTACATACATCATCAGTGCTAGTCGCTGTGGTGGTGCTATTATTACTGGGTCTGTGTGCTTATTAAATATATTCCAGTACTTGTATGCATGTAAAAAAGTATCTTCACGGCCATATCCCCGAAGAGGTAGACAGAGGTACAACTAATGCTCCCACGATTAGCCGAAGATACTAAGTTCCACAACGTGATAGGTGACAATCCCGACCCAGGAATCGAACCTAGGACCTCATGTGGCAAGCATCGTCACCGCACCATTATGCCGCAGAGGTGATTTGTTTGAATGTATTTATTTAGTGTTGTTGACAAACACCCATATTGCATGATGTCTGGGCTAGCAGGATCGGTCACTTCCGGTATCAAAAGCTTCACATGCTCTTAAGGTATGTGGGTGTTTCGCAATACACAAGTATGAACTTCACTAACGATTCATTGGAATGTTGTATCATAATTGCTAATGCGAATGTGATGAGCAACAAGATTTGTAACAGAACGTGTTCGCTAATGTTAATTGCTTAAAACTTCCTATATAAACCTTGGATGAAAGCACATCTACAATATATCAAATAATTATTTTAACAGAGATAGTGCTACATTATTGTAACGTGTGTGTGTGTGTTATTGTGTTCACGTGCTACTTCGATAATATGGATGTAAGTATCTCATTTATTGCTCTTATAATATCTTATATATTAAATATGTGTAATGAATGTAGATATAATATTTTTGTCGTTTCATATTTTTACAATATTATTCATGTATTTCACCGGAGAGGAAAGTATACTTGTATGATGAACGTACACATATTTTTTCAGATTTGGTTAGAAAATAATATTTATACCTACATGCACACACAGAAATGATGTATGTGTTAAATCTATACATATGTGTACTACATGTATACTGAACAGAAATTTTATTCAGTCGTTAAGGCGTGTAAGAACTTGTAACAAATATACACGCACAAACTTTAGATTTATAACATAGTATTAGGATTTTACGTTAGCTATGTCGTAGTGTCTAATATTTGGTATTATGTCCTTTACAGAATTCCTCGAGCATCCTTGAAGAGAACACTTTAAAACATTATTATTATCCACTGTCTGACGACGACGAGTCAGATTTACAATTGACACAGCCATTGAAAATAAAAAGAACACGTAGCAGCAGCAGTTTGGACGACCTATTTGAAAAGCCAGCCAAAAAGAAGAAAAAAATGTCGTCCTGCGTTGGAAGGGCGTCTCGAGATGGTGGAATGGCATACATATCAACCAATACCGACGATGGGGCGCAAGCCACACACTTTGTAAAAATAGAAGTTTACGATCTAAAAAAACTGGCGAGGATACCCCCAACTGATCATTGGAAACATGCAACCACTCGGATTAAATATTATGCGGCAAGTCATAGGCTCAACAAAATCAATGAAGTGATCTATGATATATCTAAGGAAATAGCCGATGCACCTGACGTAAAAAAATATCACTTCGACAAAAATACTTGATATTGTTCTTTCAATGACTGATTTTTTAAGTATGCTATTGTATAAAGTTTCAATGTAATTAGAGATAATAATGTGATTGGTGATTAATTTTAGTCATCAGTTAACAATTTTAAAAGAATTTTAAAGGTCTTTAGTTAATGAAGTGGGCGTGGAAAGGTGCCATATATATAACAGCGTTGCACTAAACAAGTGCTATTATTGTATATTTTAACGCAGTTGTCGTACAACCAACTGTAAAAATGTCTTTTATAAAAAGTTTATATTTTGAATTAAGTAACGATACTTTAGTTGAGTCACTATATGATTCGTGCTACGATGCTGAACTATATGAAATATGTTGCAAAGTAGAGAAGGAACAAGCTCAATGTAAACGTAAATCTGAAGATAATTATCAAAATGGCAATCATGAAAAACATCGCCGAATCAATGAAGATGAGTTTTGTCATGGTCACCGAAATAGATCACAGCCTTTCGTTGACTCTCAATATTTAGACTCAGAACTCTACAACATGTGTGAAACTATTGAAAGGTAAACGCAATTTATTGTTATATGAAATATTATTATTTATATACCCGCTATATGCAGTTTCTAAATTATTAATAAATTTTCAGTACTTTCATCCAAGTGGGTTGTGGAGAACCAGGTGCAATACCATCTACATCTAAAGATCATACATTTCATAATATAGAGACGTCGATTCAAGAATGTACACCATCTACTGTGAAAATGATGAAGTGTACTACTTGCAACGTTAATGTAAAAAAAAGGTATTTTTCCAATCATGTTAATAGTCATTTACATAAAAATAACTTATTTAAATTGAAACACTCCTTGGAAAACGTAGATATAATTGAAACTGCATTTAAAGACCGATTACTAACATATAGGATAGGTACGAATTCTTCCAAGGATTTTACAACCCCGGAATTATATTTTTCTTCAATCAATAACAGTGTTGTGCAACTACTCTCCGAATGTATAAAACAATTTACTACATTTAAGGTTAATTTTATATTGCGGGGGAGTTTTATTCAGCAAACGAAAGATTTAAAAAATTCATTTGATTTTCAGACTTCCAACTATATTGTTTGTATGAGTACTGATGTTAATGAACTAATTACATCTGTTTATAGTATCTTAACCAATAAGATTAGTGAATTTGAAAGGAAAGATAGTGGTTGGAGCCTTCAACACCTGACCGAATTAGATTTGAATGTAGGAAAGTTTAATCCATGTCGGGGTAGTTCTTTTATTGAGCTGCCACGTGACATACGTTCTAAAAAGGCAGTTATTAATGTGAAAAACACAGATGTTCTTTGTTTCAAATGGGCAATTCTCTCCGCTTTATATCCGGCACAAAACCATTCTGATAGAGTCACTGCTTATAGCCAACACTCTAATAAATTAAAATTTAATCAAATAGCATTCCCAGTAAAATTACGTGATATTTCAAAATTTGAAATTTTAAATAATCTAAGCATTAATGTTTTTGGTTTAGAGTACAGTAAAAAAGAAAAAAAAAATATCGTAGTTGGGCCTTTACACCATACAAAACAACGTAGACCTGTTCACGTAAATTTATTGTTATTAACACATGGCAACACTAATCATTATTGCTACATTAAAAACTTATCTCGTTTATTGTCAAAACAAGTTACTAATCGAAACAATGCAATTTTTATTTGCGATGGGTGTTTACTATTCTTTACTAAGAAAGATGCTTTAATGAATCACCAAAAAAGTGACTGTATGCAAATCCGTACGGAAATTCCATCCGTAAATGCTTTAAGGAAGGATTGGTTTGGTACATTAACACACAGCAATAAGTTAAAATTTGAAAGCTATCACAAAAAACTAAAAATTCCATTTGTAATATATGCAGATTTCGAATCATTTTTAAAGCCAATTTATAGTTGTTCGAATAATCCATGTGCATCACACACAGAAAATGTACAGAAACATGATGTATATAGCTTTGGTTATTATATTAAATGTTCATATGATGATAGCATTTCAAAATATGTATCTTATAAAGGAAATGATTGTGAGTGTGTATTTATTCAGAGTTTAATTAAGGATTTAGAAAACATTATAGAACGTAACACTTTCCGCAAATCACCAAAACCACTATCTGAACAAAATGTAAACTTTACAACACATGATAGTAAATGTTACGTTTGTGATTTAGATTTAAATTGTGAAGATTTCAACGTGTATGATTCATATACCGGCGAATTTAAAGGTTTTGCACATACAATTTGTGGTAAGAAATATGTAACGCCTGACTTTGTACCAGTCATATTACATAACATGAGCCATTATGATGCTCACTTTATAGTCCGTGCTTTACACGTAGTTGAAGGTAACATTCAAGTAATACCACAAAACAAAGAAAAATACATATCTTTTTCAAAAACTATAAAGATCAACAATCGTAGTATTAGTATACGATTTATAGATTCTTTAAAGTTTATGTCCAGTAGTTTAGAAAAATTATCTCAAAACCTAAATAATGAACAATTTATTGAATTACGTAAAAACTTTCCAAATAATGAGGACTTTGTACGTGTAAAGCGAAAAGGAATTTATCCGTATGAACAAATGCAATCATTTCATTCTTTAAATTTAACAACGTTACCCCCTAAGGAAAGGTTTTATAATTCAATGTCCGATTCTAATGTGTCAGATGAAGATTATAAACATGCAAAGGACGTGTGGCAACATTTTAAATGTAAAAATATGGGTGATTATTCCGATCTATATTTAAAAACAGATGTTTTATTGCTGACCGATGTATTCGAGAATTTTAGAAATGTATGTTTAACTACTTACTATTTGGATCCATGTCACTATTACACAGCACCAGGGTTAAGTTGGGATGCCATGATGAAATTAACAAAAGTGGAATTGGAGTTATTAACAGACTTTGAGATAATTTCTTTTTTAAAATCAGGTATACGAGGTGGTATTTCACAGTGTAGTAATCGCTATGCTAAAGCAAACAATCAATACATGGAAGATTATAATAAGGAACAACCTGATTCCTATCTGATATATTTGGATGCCAATAATTTATATGGGTGGGCAATGTCACAATATCTTCCAATAAATAACTTTGAATGGGTAGATGTCAACACAAAATTCGATGTTTCTGACGATTCTGATTATGGATACATAGTAGAAGTAGATTTGGAATATCCTGAAAACCTACATGATACTCACTCAGATTTACCTTTATGTCCTGAACGTATTTGCACAGACCAATCTATTCACCCCAAATTAGTAACAAATTTAAATAATAAAACAAAATACGTAATTCATTACCGAAATCTTAAACAGTGTTTGTCACTGGGCTTAATACTTAAAAAGGTTCATAGAATTTTAAAATTTAGACAAAGTCCTTGGTTAAAACAATACATAGATCTTAACACATCTCTTCGAACTTTATCAAAAAATGAGTTTGAAAAAGATTTCTATAAGTTAATGAATAATTCAATATTTGGTAAAACGATGGAAAACATAGAAAAAAGAGTTGATGTTAAGTTACTTACCCATTGGGAAAATCTTGGAAAGACCCAAGGAGCTCAATCACTTATTGCACGTCCCGAATTTCATAGTCTTTCTATATTTTCCGAAAACTTAGTAGCTGTTCAACTCAAAAAGGTAAAACTTGAATACAATAAACCAATATATCTCGGATTTTGTATACTGGATATTTCAAAAACCTTAATGTTTGATTTTCATTACACCTATATGAAAAGTAAGTTTTTAAGCCCAAAATTACTATATACTGATACAGATAGTTTAATATACCAAATATATACGAAAAACTTTTACAGTGATATTAAACCAGATTTAGAAAAATATTTCGATACTTCAGATTACCCGGAAAATAATATTTATAATTATAACCTGATAAACAAGAAAAAAATCGGGGTTTTCAAAGATGAAAATAATGGGCAAATATTTCGTGAATTTGTTGGGTTGCGATCAAAAATGTATTCAATGATAGTTGATAATAAATTAATAACTAAAGCTAAGGGTGTTAATAAGAGTGTTACTAAGAAATTAACATTCAAAGATTTTGAGTCCTGTTTAATGAATAACACAATCAAATTAGCGGAAATGTATAGATTCAGATCGATTAAGCACATAGTTTTTACTCAAAAAATTAATAAGATTTGTTTGTCTTCTAATGATACTAAAAGGTATTTAATACCTAATTCAACAGACACCCTCGCATGGGGGCATTATTCAATAAGATAATTTAAAGAAATTGTAAATATTTTTGTTTGTAATTTGTAATAAATGTAACGTAGTTTTAAGTATTTTTAATATTTGTAACTGTAGTTTTAAGAATATAAACTCCGTAGCACTTAAGTGAAATGACATACTTTGTATAGTAATAAGTTTCTTTCTATAAAATAAATAAATAAATAAAATAATTTGTGTAAAAATATGTATAGTATAAATGTGTTCTGAGCAATAAATTTATTTGTATATAAAGACTCTGTTTTATTTCTTCATATGCCATTATAAATTATTGTTTATAAAGAGGTAGACGTTTAATATAATACGGAATAAAAATGATTCACTTTATTCATCCATTCACATCGATAGTGGCTGGACCTAGTGGATGTGGAAAGTCTAACTTTGTTTCAAATTTTTTGACTTACATAAAAGATATATGTGATGTCAAGTTTGATAAAATATTATGGTGTTATGATGAAATGCAACCACTTTATAATAGAATAGATGTGACATATATCCAAGGAATACCTGATATGAATATGTTTAATGGGAAACACCCTCAATTACTCATTATCGATGATCTTATGAGAGAATCGGATGGTCGTATAGTTGATATCTTCACGAAAGGAAGCCACCACAGAAATTTAAGTGTATTTTACATAACCCAAAACTTATTCCATCAGGGCAGAGGTCAGAGAGATATTTCTCTAAATACCAGCTATCTCATATATTTCAAAAATCCTCGAGATAGGACACAAATAAAACATTTGGCCCGTCAGGTGTTTCCCGACAATCCAAAATTCGTGGAAGAATCTTACAGAGATGCTACTAATGAGCCTCATGGGTATTTGATGATAGATTTAAAACAAGCTACGAATGACGCATATCGGTTTAAGACGAAAATATTTCCCTTAAATGAACATTGTATAGTGTATGTACCGAAAAAAGGATTTAAATACGATTTGAACGATGAGATTCTTAATAGTATCCGATGAATGGTGTCGGTGAAACAGCGTCTACTGCAAAGTCCAGTAGAAAAATTTTATACACTTTTAAATCAAAATATCGCAAACTTTTAATACAATCTTACAGTGATAATGAATTAGATCTTATTTGTGAAAACCTTTATAAAATGTTTGATGGAAAACTTGCAGATGTCACTAAGTCTTCGGGTAACATTCTGCAGTGCAGTTGTTTTTTGATACCGTTTATAAACTATTTTACACCTTAAAATTTCTCAGTGTAGAGCTATGTCGAAAAGAGTGAAGACACATCAAGATTTATTAAGAGCTTTACATACACTGAAACCCAAACATCGTACAGCCTTATTAAAAGTCTGTAGCGATGAGGAAATAAACTGTATTTGTGAATGTATTTATAATGTTCTGAATGGTAAAATAATATTGAAGGAAACAGAAAAGTCTAAATTAAAGAAATATAAAAAGCTGTTGCGTTTGCTAGTGTCGAAGGGTAAACATAGGTTAAGAAAGCGAATCATTATACAGAAAGGTGGGGCTTTTCTTCCTATTATTCTTAGCACAGTATTAAGTGGATTATTGAATTACATAATAAATAAATAAAAACAAAATGGATACTACAAAGAAAATGATATTGATTGAACCAGACGCATTGGAGCGACTAAAGAAAAGAGAAAATATTTCTGATGATTCTTTGTCAAGATTAGACAAGGAAATGCAAAAAATATTAAAAAGTAAAATTGATGATCGTGAAAAATGGTCATTATACCTCCAAGAATTACAGAAATACTTACACTTAATACAAGAAGATAAAAAACCTTTAAAGTTACCTATCACAATTGAAGAAGTTAAAGACAACACAAGCGAGAAGCAGATGATTCCATTTGTAAAAGAGTTATCACCAGTTCAGGACGTACAGACACCGGAATCTCCGGATATATTACTAAAACACTACACGGCTGATTATTTGAAACGACTTATTCCTAAAACTTACAAAAAGAAAGGTAGCATTCTTTTAGATACTCTTTATAAAAATAACGATAAAATTTCCTGGAATGATGATGGTACTGTTGTGATCAACAAAGAACATTTACCTCAAAGCAATATAATAGATCTCATAAATATAACTCTCCGACCCTTAAAATATAAACCTGATGGGTGGGAAAAGTTTGCAAAAGCATTAAAAGATATTAAAGTACCACTAATATGTGTTGGTAATCCTGAAATAAATAAATTCATGAATGAATTGTATGTAGAAGATTTTCGTCTTAATACTCCTACAAAACTAAATACACCGAAATTATCTAAACCAGGAAGAAAAATAGATTGGGAAAGATGGACACCTTATTAGATATACATAGTACTTACTATGATATAGCAAATCCGGCGGGATATAGTAGTGTAAATGCATTAACTAGAGCAATGAAAGGTAAAATGAATCGAAAACAAGTTCAAGAATGGCTGCAAAAACAGGAAACTTATACTCTTCATAAACCTATAAAAAGAAAATTTCCAAGAAACAGATATATCTTATCAAACTTAAATGAACTCTGGCAAGTAGATTTAAGTGATATGAGAAAGTATAGTCAATATAATGATGGTTATAATTATATTTTGTGTGTTATTGATGTATTTAGTAAATATGCATTTGTTAGACCCTTAATTAAAAAGAATTCACAATCAATAAAAAATTGTTTTGAGAGCATATTTTGCGAGGCAAAGGCCACACCTAGTCACATACAATCGGATAAGGGAACCGAATTCGTATCAAAAGATGTAAGACAATATTTAATGAATAAGAATATTAATTATTACACAACGAATAACCCTGATATTAAGGCTAGTATAGTGGAAAGGTTTCAGAGAACTCTCAAAACGAAAATGTGGCGATACTTCACCCACAAAAATACATATAGATACATAGATATATTGCAAGAATTAGTCTATTCCTATAATTATAGTTTTCATTCGACTATAAAAATGCGCCCAGTTGATGTTAATTTTAATAATATAATGACTGTATGGCGTAATATCAACGAAGGACGATTACAGGGGAAAAAAATGGTACACAATAATCAGGATCCAAAATTAAGTATAGGCGACTACGTTAGAATTACTAAATATAAGCATATATTTAAAAAAGGCTATGAGACTAATTGGAGTGATGAAATTTTTATAGTGGCCTCGGTAAAACGTAAGCCTGTATTGATTTATACCATAAAAGATATTCTAAACGAGGGAATTGTAGGTACATTTTATGAGAATGAATTACAAAAAGTTTCTTATGACCCCACATCGTATTTTAAAATTGATAAAATAATAGGTTCACGTTATTCTGGAATCAGAAAAGAAGTGCTTGTGAAGTGGGTAGGTTATCCGAATAAATTTAATACTTGGGTTCCTATATCAAATTTAAAGAAAATATAATGGATAATAGTTTTTATTTAACGTTACTTAGTAACAGCTCCATGGGCTACTTTCCAGAAAACACAACAGCAAACTTCTTCACTAAACTACCTAAAACTATTAAGCTAGAAGGAGAATGGGTGGTCGGTCTAGTTGAATGTCACTATCCGTGTAGTATGTTAAATGTACAGGATCATGAAAATGTAGTATACATTTCTAAAAAAGTATATTTACCCGATTCAAAAACAGATTATGCTAACGTTGAATATAAATCCCATATACCAGCAACAAACTACGAAAATATTAGTAACTTCTTAAACGCATTCAATGCAAATCCTTTATTAAATGGGAAAGTAAAGTTTCAACACGATGAAATATCAAGACTTGTCGCCGTAACAAATATGACAAGTAACATTACTCGAATAACAGCTAACCCCAAATTGTCACTTCAACTTGGGTTCGAACCCAATACAAATTTTGTTAGGCAGAATATTGGTAAGTATCCAATAAACTTACATTTAGGTCTACCGTCACAACTATTTATTTACTCCGATATAGTACATCCACAGATAATAGGAGATGTAATGTCATCTTTACTGAGAATAATTCCATTAGATCCTACGAAATATATTTATGGAGCCTACAAAATTAATGTATTTTCTCCTGCACACTATCTTCCTGTTTTACGTAGGGAATTTGATGTGATAGAAATTGATATAAGAACGAGCATTGGTGAAAGAGTACCATTTCAATTTGGAACCTCATGTATTAAGCTTCATTTCAAAAAAATAAGTTCTTAATATTACATTAAATATATAAAAATGGTATGTCCCTATCATCACTATTACTCTGCACAAGCAGGATCTGGTGTAGGTATAATTTATAAAGGAACACCATATCAACGTGGACATGGCATAGGGAGTTTTCTAGGGGGTTTATTTAGGTCAGTATTTCCAATTTTAAAAAGTGGCGCAAAGGTTCTTGGAAAAGAAGCATTAAACGCTGGAGTTGGTCTTCTAAGTGATTTGGTTGGAGCTCAACCTCTTGATGAATCGATAAAAACTCGATTCCGAACCGCTACTTCTAATTTAAAAAGAAAAGCTGATGAAAAACTCGACTCCATAATGGCAGGATCCGGTTATAAAAATAAAAGGCAAAGACTTAAGTCTATCACTCACAAGAAGACATCAAAACAAAGAAGAACTCTTAAAGGAGCTCTCAAAAATAAAAAAGATATTTTTGGAAATTAAAAATGGCGTTCCTACACAATAATTCTTGTGAATGTGTGAAATCAGAATTGGATATCTTTGCTTTACCGACAACACAAACAAGTATAGAGAGTGGTCAATGGATGCAATATCGTCCGATATCATCGCTAACTGATGATGGCCCTATCGAGTTTTTAATACCTGGTGCTGGTGATGAATATATTGACTTATCACACACAATGATTAGTATCAGTGCACGAATAGAAAATATTGATTCATCAAGATTAGCTGTCGATGCCAATGTTGCACCTGTAAATAATTGGCTACACTCGCTTTTTAGTCAGTTGGATATTTATTTAAATCAGAAACTTGTTTCTCCACCAAATAACACATATGCATATCGTGCGTATATAGAAACTTTATTAAATTATGGTCCAGCAGCGAAAGCTTCCCATCTTACCTGTGGTTTATGGTATGAAGATACTCCAGGAAAGTTTACTTCGTGTGACGCAACTAACGAAGGATTTGCTAAGCGACAGCAACTATCAAAGCAGAGTTCAACTATTGAAATGATAGGTCATTTACATGGTGATATATTTAATCAAGGGAAATTTTTAGTTAATGGTATTGAAATGCGGTTAAAATTAGTTCGTTCGAAAGATTCTTTTAATCTCATATCGTCCACAGTAGAAAATAAATTCAAAGTTAATATAATAAATGCTTCGCTCATAATCCGTAAAGCAAGAATCAATCCATCAATATTACTTGCACACGAAAAAGTACTAGCAACAACCACAGCTAAGTACCCAGTTGCTAGAGCTGAAGTAAAAGTATTAACTATTCCATCTGGTGTTCAAGGGAAAGTTCTTGATAATGTATTTCTTGGGCAAATGCCTAAAAGGTGTATTATAGGATTCGTTAGCAATAAAGCATTTAATGGCAGTTTCGAAACGAATCCCTTCGATTTTAAACACAACAACCTCAATCTGCTTAGTGTATATGTAGATGGACAGCAAATACCACCGAAAACATTAACTCCCAATTTTTCCGACAATGCTTTTACCAGCGTTTATCATACATTATTCTCTGGGACCGGTATACACTTTTTAAATGAAGGTAATTCGATATCTAAAGAAGCTTTTGCAAACGGGTACTGTCTAATGGCTTTTGATATGACTCCAGACTTAAGTGCAAACTCTACAACTCATTGGAATTTAGTAAAACGTGGAAGTGTTAGAATAGAAGTACGGTTTGAAGGCACTTTGTCATCAACAGTAAATTGTATAGTATATGCAGAATTTGATAATGTTATAGAAATAAACAAAAATAGAGAGGTTATTATAGATTATAATAGCTAATCTTAATTTTAATTAATTTATGAAATAGTACTTATATATTATATTGCTAGTGTATTTACTGTCAATTTCATTCAGCATATCTTTAAAAATAGACGCTTTTAAAAATTAAATCCTATGATGGATTCTATAGAAATCCAAAAGTTTCTGGATATGGTTAATGGTAGCTTAAAGCTTAATGTTTTTGCAGCTAATCGTATACCAGTACATGTTAGCTTACCCTTTTATTCTATATCAAATTTAGATCCTGATACAAAGCCTGGTTCTCATTGGGTAGCAATATGCATTGATAAACATGGTGTTGGGGAATATTTTGATTCTTTCGGGAGAAAGCCAACTGGTTATCATGAGTCATTTTTGGTAACAAATTGTAAGAAGTGGAATTATAATAATAAAGTAATTCAAAATTGTTTTAGTTCTATGTGTGGAATTTACTGTCTAGTTTTTATATATTTCAGATATTATGGAGTATGTATGTTTAACTTCACTAATATGTTTACTACTAATACTGTTATTAATGATAAAATTGTAAATAATTTGTTTAAATACTTTTTCTGTAATAAAATATAATTGATAAAGAAATTTCGTTGTATTATTTTACCCTGTATGTCATAGGAATACAAAAAAAAACAAATGGGATAACAAAAATAAAATCTTTATTTAAGTATTCAAGTATTAATCACATTATTATCTCTAATTACATTGAAACTTTATACAATAGCATACTTAAAAAATCAGTCATTGAAAGAACAATATCAAGTATTTTTGTCGAAGTGATATTTTTTTACGTCAGGTGCATCGGCTATTTCCTTAGATATATCATAGATCACTTCATTGATTTTGTTGAGCCTATGACTTGCCGCATAATATTTAATCCGAGTGGTTGCATGTTTCCAATGATCAGTTGGGGGTATCCTCGCCAGTTTTTTTAGATCGTAAACTTCTATTTTTACAAAGTGTGTGGCTTGCGCCCCATCGTCGGTATTGGTTGATATGTATGCCATTCCACCATCTCGAGACGCCCTTCCAACGCAGGACGACATTTTTTTCTTCTTTTTGGCTGGCTTTTCAAATAGGTCGTCCAAACTGCTGCTGCTACGTGTTCTTTTTATTTTCAATGGCTGTGTCAATTGTAAATCTGACTCGTCGTCGTCAGACAGTGGATAATAATAATGTTTTAAAGTGTTCTCTTCAAGGATGCTCGAGGAATTCTGTAAAGGACATAATACCAAATATTAGACACTACGACATAGCTAACGTAAAATCCTAATACTATGTTATAAATCTAAAGTTTGTGCGTGTATATTTGTTACAAGTTCTTACACGCCTTAACGACTGAATAAAATTTCTGTTCAGTATACATGTAGTACACATATGTATAGATTTAACACATACATCATTTCTGTGTGTGCATGTAGGTATAAATATTATTTTCTAACCAAATCTGAAAAAATATGTGTACGTTCATCATACAAGTATACTTTCCTCTCCGGTGAAATACATGAATAATATTGTAAAAATATGAAACGACAAAAATATTATATCTACATTCATTACACATATTTAATATATAAGATATTATAAGAGCAATAAATGAGATACTTACATCCATATTATCGAAGTAGCACGTGAACACAATAACACACACACACACGTTACAATAATGTAGCACTATCTCTGTTAAAATAATTATTTGATATATTGTAGATGTGCTTTCATCCAAGGTTTATATAGGAAGTTTTAAGCAATTAACATTAGCGAACACGTTCTGTTACAAATCTTGTTGCTCATCACATTCGCATTAGCAATTATGATACAACATTCCAATGAATCGTTAGTGAAGTTCATACTTGTGTATTGCGAAACACCCACATACCTTAAGAGCATGTGAAGCTTTTGATACCGGAAGTGACCGATCCTGCTAGCCCAGACATCATGCAATATGGGTGTTTGTCAACAACACTAAATAAATACATTCAAACAAATCACCTCTGCGGCATAATGGTGCGGTGACGATGCTTGCCACATGAGGTCCTAGGTTCGATTCCTGGGTCGGGATTGTCACCTATCACGTTGTGGAACTTAGTATCTTCGGCTAATCGTGGGAGCATTAGTTGTACCTCTGTCTACCTCTTCGGGGATATGGCCGTGAAGATACTTTTTTACATGCATACAAGTACTGGAATATATTTAATAAGCACACAGACCCAGTAATAATAGCACCACCACAGCGACTAGCACTGATGATGTATGTAATAAGATGGGTCAAGGTGGTGGTACTCAACCTGGTCGAGACGTTGCAGAACTCACCAACTAGTCAGTACTCACGATGTTAATGATATAAATTACTATGAAAAAAAAAAGTAAAAGTCTTACAGGCTGCTAAAATGATAATAGAATGATCGCCATAATCGTGCTTTTGTCCGCTGAACAGGTGAATCGCAGTGGAACGTTAAGACGCTCGCTCTGCCTTCTCGACACGGGAATCAGCTTGATGATATTTATTTTATTCCATATTCATTAGTTGCAAGTGATACGCAATGCGAGACGTCCTAATGAGCTTTTAATAGTGCGATTGTGTGACGGGCGTTCGAGCTTAATGATAATGAGGTGATTAGATAACGAAGGAGAGCCAGGAATGCTAACTTTGCAACCGTGCGAGATATCAAAAAACGGATGCTTGCAATCGATCGGGCGTACCCGGAAACCCCCATTTTGACACCAAATTTTTTTTTTTTTTTTTTTTTTTTTTAGTTTTGACCGACCACCAAGTGGGTCAGAAACACAGGTGGGACAGAAACAGGGATCCAGACCCAACGACCCGGGTGGTCGGGAACCAACGAATCCCTACTACTTCTATTCTTTACATCTAATTTCCATTCTCAAGCATTCCATTAATTTATTCCTCGCCAATCTTATATCGTGCTGTTGAGTGCGCAGCTAGACTAAAACCCCAAAGATAGAATTGTCAGAGTTCCAAATTCCTATTCAAGGATATGCAGTATGTGTCCAATATTCATAAAATAATATTTCCCCTAGACACGACGAATATAATTTGAAACTGAAATATGGTGTGAAATTAAACTTATATCTTTGAAATACCCGAAAATTCCTTCTTCCACCGTCCATTACGAGGTTTTTGTTACATATTCGGAACATCTAAACTTAAAAAAAATCAGCGACGCTTACGCATGAGATATCGTGCGCCAAACATATTTTAAGTTATCACCTCTTTGTCATGTTGTGCTCTGTATCTAAAATGCCAGTAGATGTCTCATAGTGACAATAAAAATATAAATTGACGTCTCGATGTCTTCAGCAATATTTATTGAACTGAATTGACCTGTAATCTTCATTTTATTCTTAAAGCCTCTGCGCTAGACTGCAACGAAACCTAAGTCTACTACCACTGAAATAAATATTCTCACCTTTGCTGGATTCATGCTTGCTCCATATTTTCTTCTCCTTTTAAAAAATCAATGGATTTCAACAGATCATCGACACGATAACTTCAATTCCAAGCCTGTGTGTGTCTTGAAATATTCTGGAACACTAAACACTCAAAATTCAAGTTTTATTAGAATTTATGTATAAGCAAGTATTTCCAATTAAGAATATTAAAGTTATTAATCTTCCACAAATACTTACAGATACACAAGAAGGCGTTTTCGAAACGTATTCAAAAACTTGATATGCTATAAATGACTCGGATGATATATTTAAGCATCATTAAAAAATATTTAAGGAGGAGTACTTTAAAAAATCTTTACTGCCGCACTAAAAGCCATTAAACTAGTGGTTTTAGATTAGAAAAATGTAGTTATAACAGTCAGAAAAATCATTGCTGTACGTCGTAACATATTTGATCTTTTAGGGATAAATTTTCTTAAAAAAATTGAAACTCAATTTTAGATGTCAATTTACTCCACTTTATCTGCAAAAATGTATTTTATAGATTCAGGCGTTACTTTTCGGAAATCTATAGTTCAGACGAGGAAAACTAGTTATTTTGCAATTTTCCGGGAACTTCTTAGTGTACCTTTGTGATGTCACTGAAAAGGAAAACATATAAAAGCGGTGTAAGAAATGGAACAAACTCACCGTAGGTCTGAAAAGTAATGAAGACCCCAGAGGCACAGTTATCCACCCTCGTCCACCACACTTTATACCACGACAGCACCAAATGCAAAAGTACACAATTTACACACTCAACGCACGTTTCACTTCGCAACCGAAGCATATTTAGGAGACACGAACACGACTACACTCAACGAGAGCCGCAGTAGCACTGACTCGCGCGCGGTTGCGACGCTACGATATAATAAAGGCGACTTAGTAACATTTCTTTGTTTGTTCAACAGTACAATTGAATTGTTATTACGTTTTAACTTTTATGATTTCAAGTTGTTTTAATATACTTAATTTTAATCCCTTGTGACAGGTACGAATTACATCAAAAGAATGATTTGTGGATAAAGTATGTCCAGTTAGGTGTTTTGCGAAGTGAGATTTGTCAGCGTGTATTTTTAAAAGCGGATAAGTGTTCGTTGTACCACACGGGACTCGAAACTGCGACCTGTTTGACCCACAAAATATATATATATATATATATATATATATATATATATATATATATATATATATATATATATATATATATATATATATATATATATATATATATATATATATATATATATATATATATATATATATATATACTGCTGCATTCTGAGCAACGTAATTTATATATTCCAGATTTGTGTTTGTTATTGTTTTTGTCTTTTCCATTACAATATCTCGTAAGAAACTGTGTGTTTTAAATGCTACATTAACACTATTACTTCGCAAACAGCTCTCTATCTTTTTCCGAATTTCGTCCGAAATACATGTCTGGAACTACAAGTCGGATTTGAAAAAATCTAAAAGTATTACATAGAAGGCTATAGGCTATATACCATCAGCGGAGTAAACGAAGTACGCGCGGACGAAGTCGCAGGTAACAGCTAGTAATTTATGAGTGGCAGAATTCTTTCACCTGAAACTTCAATAAAATAAATAGATACAGTTTTTTAATAAAATAACGTCACTGAGTGCTAAGACTTTATTGTGACACACCACTTACAACTAATTAATTACTAAAATATATTATTTTTACTTTTACTCGTAAATAATGACATCAGAATCATCAGACGATATATCCATATTCGCCACAACATAAGAATCACGTAATTCTTCTTTACATTTTTTGATCTTATCCTTTAATTTCTCATATGAATAGTCCGATCTTACTTTAAGACTTACATTTGCTAGATTAACATTAACATAATCTAATTTAAACTTCATTTCCGCAATAGTTTCAACTGATTCTAAATCCATATCAACTTCGAAAATAGCCTTATCAGTTTTATTATCCATTACTACTTTAGCATTCTTCCACATATTAAAATTAATTCCTTTCACACCCTTATTGCTGTGTCTCAAGCGTTCAGATACATACGCACTTAGATTACAATGTGGAATATAATGGTCTTTAGTTAACTCTATGTACATTTTAAAATAGCGTGTATTTTTATTATCTCCACCTATAATGATAACAGGCTGACGATTCAACTTCCCTAGTTCTAAAGAATATAGCCATTTTTTAGATTCCTCATTCTCGGGCACTACAGCGAAATAACCGGGCTGACAAAATCCATATCTAACAAAATCTGTACGACTAGTCCCATCGGCCTGGAGATACTTATAAAGTTGATATACTAACATGTCCTTGATTTTTCTTGCAAAGTGTAATGTTAAAGGTTTATTGCCTTTCAGTGTCAATTTAACGATGTCGGGACTATCAGGAATCGATGGCATCTGACTATTCTGCGAAGGAGGTATAGTCAAAATGGACTCCTCATTCAATCCAGCATCAAAAGCGTTTTTATCGACTGCAACTGCCTTGAGAAAAACGTTTACTTTTTGTAATTCGTAGCTCAACGACATTTTATATTTTTCTAATGCTCGCGCAGATGATGGCGGCATATCCACATAAATGCGAGTGCCTTTTTCAGTGACGACTTTCTTTACAAATTTCCACTTACCTATGTTGACTCCTGATATTTTTTTATTCTGTAACTTAAGTTTGTCTAAGGGTTCGATGTTGCGACACCTAGAATGACCTGGCAACCAGATAGCTGCGCGTTCATACCACAATTCTTCAGTAGTATAAATCAACACATTGAACTCCTCGAATTGGTTGAAATCCAACTCCAACAGCCAGTCTCTTGATCGTTGATCGCGAGTTGTTACCTCATAGCGATAAACATTGTGTACTTTATTGATAGTGAAATCTGGAGCCCAGCCATGGGACGTTTGAGTGACTTTTATTAACTGCTGAACAAGGAAATCCTTGAGGCGGACTAATTCCGATTCGTCGAAAGGCTGAAAATCGTCCTTACAAAGATATAGACTATAGCCATCCTTTTTAGGTTCAGGATTGTTAGGTGTCTCCACGACATTTCGATTTTCTGGAATGGGTTCCACGAATTGATATTGGCTTGGCATTGGAACCATTACAGGTGTATTTATCATCATACCTACAGGAGGCACTGCATTTACTGGAACTAATGATGGTGCGGACATACTCGTTTGCAACATATTCCAATCTAGAATAATCAATATACAGTTATAAACAAACTTATCCAAGAAAAACTTAAGAATTTGGTCAATAAAAAAATCGTGTTAGATGACCTCATACTTACGTGTCATGTTAGAAATAGGTAACTGATCTGAAAATAAAGAAACGAATTGGATCACATTACTTTTTACACTTCATATTAACTAAGCTAGCTTAATTTCTAATGAATAAAGCATATGATATGAAGTACTCAAAATCAGTAGTCTTTTAAAAAATATATAATATATATTAACCTTTGCTAAATCTCGTCTCAGGCGAAGGTCTCTTCTTAGGAATATCTGTGTCTCCTGAAAAAAATAAATATAAATTGATCAAACAATAAAAATCATCTAAGAATAGGTATTATGATATATGGATCTAATCACTAGTTTGAATACTGGTCATAAAATCCCTTTTTGTGTTAGAAATAGTTTAACATTATTACTCCATAAATTATTAACGTAAGTACCACTATCGTACTATGCAACATTTTTGGGGCTTTATAAATTTAATGTATATATTGGAATCCTTACCCTGTGCATGACGCTTCAAACTTCTAGAATGACTTGGAAAATCAGCCATAACATCATTGAATATTTTTTCTTCGTCCTTTACGTTGTGCCGAGCGTTATATTTCACAACCATTTCAATGAAAGATACATCTTGATTTCCGAACATATTTTCAAGCACGCGCATGATTTTAAACTTAATTGCTCCGACAACCTTGGCGCGGATATCATTACCTAAGGAATTCCCGAATTTAGTGACAATTTTTTCAGTGATTTCATCGACAGCTCTAACTCTTTTTTGTTGCGCAGCTTCGTTTAATACGTTTTTATGTTGGTAATCATCTTTAGCGCGGAATTTTTCATCGCTTGTTCTGTAACGCGATTCTTCATCTTTGTAGTTAGATCTTGAAAATTCACTAGCGGCAACACGATGCTCCTCGGTATATTGAGATGTATACCGGTCCGGACTTGACGATTTGGGTTGACTTTTATGTTCACTTTTACGATACATTTGTGCTTTCTTCGCAAAGTCTACAGCCCTCTTGTAAACATCATCGATTTCTTTTTGAAGCTCTTCTTGTTTTAACAAAATATCCTTTTCTTTAAGCTCCATTTGTTTACGTATATACTCTTCCTTATTGTATGCAAATTCACGCTCTGATTTTTTATTTCTAGTATCTTCAAAATTTTCACGGGAAGACCTATAACGGTCGGTATCCAATTCCACTTTTCGATCAATCTCCTCACGGCGATAATTATCTTCTCTTTCTTCAAAATCTTTCTTTCTGAATTTAGGATCCCTTGGTCCTTCTAATTCTTCGTCAGGAAAACGTTGTGGTGATTCTCTAACTTGCATTATCGGCTTCCATTTGCTATATTGAGCGCCTTCATTCCCTCGATCTGGACTGGGACGAGTAACACGCGGTTCCTCACGTTTCCGTTCCCAATTTGATGCTCGCTTAGCACTTTCTCTTTCAGACAATGAAGAACGATCTTGTCTTTGATATTCCACATTTCGTGCATCTTGCCCTGGCCATACGGGAGGCGGTGGAGCTTCTATATCTCCTGGACTACGACGTTTTTCAAGAGCCCACGAACGACGCGGAGAGCGAGGTGACGGAGAGTGCCGCCTGTATCTATCTCGTAGTGGAGAACGATCACGTCGAGGTGATCTAGATTCGCGATTAGCTGATCTAGATTTGACTGGAACATCTTCTTTCACCCGTTGATGTTCTGAAGCCCTTGGTATGTCAAATTTTTGAATCCTTCCTGAATCTTTTCTTTCCTCGATATTTCTAACTTCAAATTTTTCCTGGTCTTGCCATCGTTGATCATTTGGACTGCCTCTAGGGTATTGTTCGTCACGAATATTAGGTCGAAATCCTCCCGAGTACATAGCTTGATTTGGTGCCTGTAAATTGAAATTAATTTGCAAACGCTAAAATTGCAAGAAGAATTTAAGTCTATAGTCGGAAAATGTTCTGAAGTTGTTATAGGCCGCAAGTCGTACTGAATTCTCAACGCCTTATCAAAATAGGTATCGAGTTAGACAATACCTTATTTGATATTATTGGATTCGATGAGTCAACTTAATTTAGAAGCATAAAGTTCCCAACGTAAATCAATGTGTAACAGTGGTTGTGTAATTTGTTTTGACATCGTGTTTTTCAGACTGAATTTCAGTTTCACACCAATATTAGTGAAACTATGTTTTTTTGTCGATTTTATATTTTCTTAAGACAAATAAGTAACGGAGGCATCAATCATACTTATTTCTGATCTTGCAAATATATATATTTCCTTTTCTTCTAGATTATATCTTTCACGTGTGTATGATATAATTTGTTTCTTAAAATTAATTAAACCTAAAACAATGTGTGAGTTTTTCTTCTGTCTATATCCTTGCTTAAATAAGCTACGCGACATTCAATTAAAGAAGTAAAGATTTTATTACAACAATTCACAAGTTTGATTAATCAGTTTGATTCAATATAAAGCTTTTTATCATTTCATATTGTTTAACTGCTTTCACTCCCTTTTCTTTTATATCTGTTTCTTTAAAAAGTCAACCATCATAATTTCAAATTGATAATAACAGCGGTCAGTTTTCAAATCATGTTCAAACTATCAGTGTATTAGCAAAATCTTAAGTTTTAAGCACTTTTCGACAGTCTGTTTTTGTAATGTTAACATTGTTTTTTTCCATATCACTTCTTGATGGTCTAGTTTTAATTTTAAGATTTTAAGATTCTTTGTATTCATGTAAATACATTTCTCATGTTACATTCAATTATAATATAGTATCATTATTATACCTTTAAATTTATTTTAACCTTTCTGTTTCAATTCAAATTTAATAACAGAAAATTTCTGCTTAAGAATTATGTGAATTATTCATTTCTTTTTTTATCAAGAATCAGGGCTTATTTAAGAACATGTTATCCTTCATATTTGCTTACATAGGCTCCAAAACATGCCGAATACAATTGCTTTCACGGCATAGTTCATCACAAGATTTGTTATAATCATTTCTAGAGGTTGCTTCTATGAAATGAAGCAAAAGGTTAAATGTCGATCTGTTACATCCCTATTTTCCATACGATAATGCTGATCTGCATGTAAGCTTGTAAGTCAGCACCATTACTGTATAAATAATCACCGTTTCCCTAATTTCGTTCAGTTAGATATTAACTAGTCTGAATGTTACCCAGCTACGGACCCGGCTTCTGCCTGCCGGCCGGCCTTCAGTGATCAAACTAGTTTAATATACTCCGGGTCCAAACCGCCCTTCATCAGGGCATCACTAAGTGTGATCCAAGTCTGAAATATAGTTGTGTTCATAATTCCAATCCAATCAAATCCAATTAGCTATTGTAAAAATTGTGTAGAATACTAGTTGTGTCCCATTAAGTGCTTTTTTTATAAGTGCTAAGTGATGCACCGTAACACATAGAAATTTTTTCGAATTTTAATTAAATATATATAATAGTTAACGTAAAACGAATCATGATTTAATTATTCTCAAGTAAGTGACATTATGATGTAACTAGATACAGAATTATAATCATCTTCCTCGAGAAAATCATTCTTTTTTCTTAACAAAGGTAATTTCTTCGATTTTAGTGATTGTTAAATATGCCATGGGTTAAATATTACAAAGAATATTGTTGTATTAAGATACCCCAATAATTTTATAGATAGATAAGTGCAGGTATTAAAATGCTTTAGATAACACTCTAATATTATCGCAAAGTAAATACATGACAAAATTAGTATGAAATTCTTCAAAAGCATCAGACATTATTCCTTGAGTTTTAACTTTTCAAATACCAATTTTTGGTAAAATCTGATTGAGTTCAAACTGAACTATTAGCTGTTGAATATCACTACTGTGACTGAAATTATTTATTGTCTGTAATTTTATACTTATATCGAGTTTCGGCAAACTTAATATATAATAACCAATATTTGTTATACGCTGTCCAACCAATCGCTCGTTGCGATATAAGTTTGATTTCATTGCTTGCACTTGTGAGAAGGTTATAAACAGCATACAACAAGCATTATCGTTTAGTTTCAGCATACTTGTTTTCACAAGTATTTCTTTTGCAGCAGCAACGCGCCACGTACCAGAAAATTTCTGCTTAACTTGACCCATATTTTTTTCACTGTGGTCTATGAAAGGCACTTTTGGCCAAATTTTGAATAATTCAGACAAAATTCTAAAATGTGATTCAATAATATCCTCTGAACCTCATTAAATTAACCTCTCTGCTATTAGTATGACAGATAAATTCTGCAGAATTCTTTGGTCAGATTAATAGATATATTTTAGGAAAACAAATAACTTTTGTGGTATTAATCATCTCACTTATCTACATTGCATAGCATTGCATGCTTCACTGTTAATATAAAAGATTTAGTATATTAAAAATTAGATTATTTGACAATGTTGTTCTTGTTTGCTTGCTATCTCGCTTGGTCTAAGGTATATTTGCTACCATTTTTACCAGAATTCTTCATTTTTCTAAATGGGTTGGAAATTTGTTTATTATATTTAATTCTTTATTGATCTTAGTAGAATACAAGATGACACAGTTTCTATATCCCAATATTTTCTATCTTTTCTTTCGTAGATCTTGTACCAGGGGTTTTAAAGTTAACAGTATCTATTAGTACTGACAAAAATTAATTACTAAATTGTAATAACTATTTCATGGGGATCCAGTAAGATCTTTTTGACTTCAAATTTTCTATGGTGGATGATTAATATGCCAGATGACTCCATTTTCTTTCTTGAGCTTTTGTTGCGTGCAGAAATCTATTAAATACAATTCTCAACTTATGTAGATTTTAAAGCAAAGCACTTAAGACAATTTTCATAACTATCACTTGCCAGCAAACTTACATTTATGAAATTATGTTTAGATCCATCATCATATCAATTTTCGTTTCCTGAATATAAAACAATATCCTCTTTATTATTTTTGTTTCTCTATCTAAGTTTATCTAACTGAAGTTAGATTGTATAATATAGTTATATATTTGAATACATCAAGTAATTGAAATTCGACCCTTATTCAAATTGCTGATTACTTTTTTTACATGCTATATAAATTTAGCTTTCTCCATATAAACTATTTTATTTTTAATCTAGTAACCCTCCATGAGCGTAATCTATCATAATGGTCAAAAACTTTTGCTTACCATATTTATACATGGCTTATATTCGAAATCCTTACAAGTTTAAAAGATAAATAAAAACGTTTATCTAGTCTAAATCTAGAAGGTATCTGTTGACACCTATTCCAAAAATCTTCATCATTTCTAACAAATCCTCGTAATCCCTTCATCATTATGTTCTATTTTTCCTTTGTATCAGCTATAATACCTAGTTATTTTAAGCCTGAAGACAATCCGTACTCCAACATATCTCTGAGGGAAACCACTTCGTCTCAATCATCAAAATAGAAACTTATTCCATCTAGTATACTTGTTTTAAGAACCACATTACATATTTAATAAACAAACACTTTTGCTTCGTGTTGCATAGCCTAGAAATGAGGACGACGGATACAGCAGGAACCGGAATGCAAATTACAAAATTGTGCATTCAATACAATAATGTGGAAAGTCTCCCATCCCGTTACAGTCTTATAAAGGCGGAAACAAACTATTGAACGTATTATGTTAAAGTGTACTCAGTCAGACTGTTAATGTTGGGACTTGTCTGAGCACTTTGTCTACAAAGACCTGTTGACGAAGAAACATATCGAGAAGTTAATATGAGAATTAATTCTGGAATAAGCGGCGGGAGATTTATGTTGTCCTTAACGAAATTTAGACGGCATACGCCGGGTTTGTATATCAGTAAAACGACTAGTTTTAGTTACGAGTAGTAACATTTTTACGAAGCGTCAGGTAGAACTGTTCCAAGTTGAGTCCAAACAACTTGCGGAACTTCTTGTTGGTATTAAATTGGTTACTGGTCACTGCTACGAATGACGGATAGTTGTAATAGGAACCTGGCTTTAGTCAATGTTCCGAGTTCATGTTATGCTTAAGTTTAATCGAAAATTTCAGAATTCCTTACGCACAGACGCGTCATATATCCTATGCACAGTTTGTGGACCTTCTCGACGAATAAAATCAACCAGTCAGTAAAATTTGCATAGGACGTCTAAAAGCTCAAGGAAAGCATATGTCGCTTACATCTAATAGATTGCACAGTTCAATGTATTTTTATTATCCAGATCACGGTCGTATACACACAGATCTTGCAACAACGTGCAAGTACGTCAGTTTAATGGTATGGTAGCGCTTTTCTTTTCAATTTATAGTCACGAGAGGCATGACGATACATAGATGCGCTGTGCAAAGAAGAGAAAATAGCATTCTGTCTCTTTTACTATCATACGTAACGCATACGTAGTAAGCCCTTATGTTAATCAGCGTAAGGGGACCGCGCCCATCGATAGCAACGACGTACAGCGGCATTGATGCGAAACAAAACTAATGACAATGACATAACCATACTAATCGATCCTACAGTTCATCACTGTGCAATTAAATACCATTTATATGACAACCGTGTATTTAACACACAAATGTACGATACACCACAATACAACACGTATATACGCACTAACACTATATTTACTTTCAATCGCTTTTCAAAAATGACTCGCTTCTCGATGACACGTTCTTATTTATGCACAAAGTAAAGTTCGACCATGTTCTCGAAAGTTCTGCAAATGACTTGCTAACAACTTAGATTTAAACAAGTCATAGTATATGCTAATTTCAGCTGTATGCCATACGTGAGAAGGTCCATTATGGCGTAACTTTGTATGTAACGGATATATTATTTATCGATAGAAGCAGTTATGTCTTTCTTTCATTTCTAATTTTTTCCAGTGTCCTCACTCTTCACTTTTCTAGAATCTTCGTTTTTTTATTTTTAGTTATTCGTGTTATTTCTAGAACAGTGTTAAAATTTGACTTCGTTTCAAGACCTGTGTATAGCTTCCGTCAAGTAAAAAGAACGGTGTTAGCCTGCGAAGTAAGCAAATACTGAATGCAACTGGTGGTAAGAGTGGTAGCGGGGAAGGTCACTCTGCTGCAGGGTTCGTGAGTCCTCATTTGCTTCACGCGCTGAATTATGATTGGACGTTATTGTACTCATGCGCAGAACTCCCCCTCACCTCAGCGTTCTTTTTACCTGACGTAAGCTGTATTAGACCGTGATCCATATATTTATAACGATTGTAAATTGCGTACGTCAGCTCCATCCTATAGTATGTTTTCCGCTTAAATTTACAAATATAATTGACGATAAACTTATTAGTTAAAATTTTTGTGAATGACAAGAAAATGAGAAATACACTCCTTGATTGATTGTAAGTTTAAATAAGATTTACCTGTACGTCATGTTCATAGGCGGGTCGTACGTGTTTCATGTGGTTGGATCTCGTGTCTTGTTCATCATACTTTTGTTTATCGGTGTGATGGCGTGGTGGAGATATCCTAAATACATAAACAAACATCCTACAGTAAAAATATTAGCTCATTTCAGATAAATGACGTTTACTCGCTAAATACAAGGAATAAAAATAATCTTGTTAAGCATTTTTTTATATAAAGTCATTCTGTAATAGGTTCAATATAGCATTCGGTACGTCTAACCAAAGATACCCAACTAAAAACAAACATCAAACTTTTTTATTTGTATGAAATTTTATTCATATAAGAAATTTTATTCGTACAAATCAAAAAGTTTTACAGCCTTAAATGACATCTGTTTTTAACTGGATATCTTTGATTAGATGTACCGAATGCTGGGTTAAAATATATTTATCTATTATCGAATGACCTTATATAATAAGGTAGCCAACAAGCAGGTGGTTCTCCAATTAGAAAGAGAAACCATCGCCTATAGAAACCAAAGATGTTAATGGTGCGTCACTATCCTTGTGGCGGGTTACCACATTCATAAGTTTACCTGCTACCTTACCCTCCAAACCCGAACACGACAATGACAAGCTAGCTTACTAGTCTAATCAAATCGAGTAAAAAAATCTAGACTCTTTGACATTCTCGTTTTTGTTACTATTTTGAATTATCTTTTTAATCATCACCTTCTTAATCAAATAATCACTCTAGAACCAACCTGACAAAAGAGTATAATCAAAGAGATTTTACTACAACTTATTACTTCTAAATTATGGAAAACCTTATTCCTCGACTCCTTCAATATCTTTCGTTCTTATCTACTTTATTCAATAAAAAGAAATCATCAATCAATCGTTATCTCTCTCTCTGTTAACCACCTCCATAGTATATTCATCTCATTCTATTACAAATTAATCAAAATATAAAGTTTATACACTTGTGAGCTCACATTCCATTTTTAAGGTTCTGGCCCTCATAAACAAAACGGAACCCTTATAAGATCACTTCATTGTCCGCCTGTCAAGATTCTTTTTTAAAAATTATAGAGGTATCTAATTCAAAAGGGAATCAAAACCTACAAGATACTTCTCAATGACCTATAATGTACTGATAGAATGTAATTAATGTAAAGCCTAAATTTTTAGTTACATAATACACGAAAAATTGCGATTATAGAGGCGGCTAGTTGATAAGGTGATGATATATCACTGATATATGATAGTTGCTGACAGGTGAGTGATCCTGATGATGATAATATATGATATACGGGAGGTAATTAAACTCGTTAACTGCGTATTGATCACTGGTTTTATTGAAAAAAAAAGTATCTTCACGCCCATATCCCCGAAGAGATAGGCAGAGGTACAACATGTGCACCCACGATTAGCCGAAGATACTTGGTCCCACAAATGTGATAGGTGGCAAGCCTATCGCCAACCGGGCACTTTCCAATCCCGGGCAACTCTGTGTTTATCAAGAAACTGAAAAAACACTTTTTTATGTGCCCGACTATCAGGAAACTGAAAAAACACTTTTTTTATGTGTTTTATTGAATGTTAACAAATTAATATAATGTTATGAAATGCACAGTCAGGCAAATGCGATGTAAAAGTGTAATGACGCATTGGCTCGTACAGCGATCAAAATGACCGTTTATGTTGCAAATTTAGTGATTTCATAAGGGACACAAAACCTATAGAGTACTTCCCATAAACCTACATCAGTTTGTATAGAACCCTCGATATGCGATTCCAACTCACGCTTGACCAGATTTTTAATTTTTAAGCAATATCTCTTTGCTTCACAAAACGCTAAAAAGCATATCAAATGGATCTTACCTCATTCCTGGGCGAGCATTACCATGTCTGCCCGGGGACATCATTATGTCTCCGGATGGATGACCGCGGTGCATGTGGCCATCTTCATGACCTACAAGAAACATTATTTCATTTTAAGAGTTAAGCTTTTGATACCAATATTCAATTTCCATGGTGCCCCGTCTTGTCCTTGGAAGAAGAAAATAATTATTAATAAAAAAGCTAAGGTTTTTTTTATACATATCATAAGATAGCAAACAAGCCGATGGGTCTCTTGATGGAGAGTCAACCATCGCCTATAGACACCAAAAGTGTTAATTTTACGTTGCTATCTTGTGGTGAGGTCTAATGCCACATGCATACGTTGACCGGCTACCTTACCCTCCAAACCGGAACACGACACTGACAAGCACTGCCGCTATTGCGGCAGGAATAGGTAAGGCGGTGGTACCAGACCCGGGCGAGACAATGCAGAACTCTACCACTTAGTAGCCACGATTGTAGTGACTTGCATAGTCAATCGGTCGCCTTTTACGAAAGGAGCCCGGGACCAACATGAATAAAATGCAACAAATGCCCGGTATAAAGGCCGACCGGCTATTAATCAAACAGGAACGAGACTAACACGGGATAATCGAAATAAAAAAAATATATTCATACCTGGTCCTTCCCTTTGCGGTAACTGATTTCTCTCACGGAGTAGTTTCAAATATGCTTCCTTTTTTGAAGGTGATATGCGACGGTCTGGGGACCCTCGTCGCCCTGAGGGGGAAATTCGTCTACCAGGGGACCGTCTGTGAGGAGGCGAATCATCAATTACCAACACTTGTCTTTCTGGAGACATCCGACGCCCAGGAGACACTCTTCGACCCATTCGATTCAAATCCCGACCAGATGGGGACATTTTTCTAACTGGAGACACTCTTCTAGCGGGTGACAATCTTCTTCCAGACGGTGACATTCTTCTTCCCGGCGAAACTCGTCTACCCGGTGACATTTGTCTAACAATCATTTGACGATTGGGAGAAACACGTCTGCCAGATGGCGAAAGTTGCCTACCAATCATTTGACGATTTGGCGAGATTCGCCTTCCTGATGGCGAAACTTGTCTTCCAATCATTTGGCGGCCAGGGGAGATTCCTCTTCCTGGTGGTGACATTTGTCTCCCTATCATTTGGCGATTTGGAGACATTCGCCTTCCAGGAGACATTCGCCTTCCAGGGGACATTCTTCTCACTGGCGACATACGTCTTCCTGGCGATATTTGTCTCCCTGGCGACATTCGCCTCCCTGGCGACATTCGTCTTCCTGGTGACACTTGTCTTCCTGGATGTATTTGACGATTCGGCGATATCCTTCCTGGCGACATAGCTCTGCCGTAAGCATTTGTTTCACGAGGATATTTTCTTGAATCAAATACAACGTTACTTATTGTTGATTTTGATTGTTCTGGCTAAAAAATAAAATTTTGATATAAAAAACAGTATAATTTAATTAAATATTTTTATCGCACTTTGTATACTAATTTCTGCCACAATAGCGTCAATGCTTGTCACTGTCATGTTCCAGTTTGGAGGGTTAAATTAGGGGGTAAATTTATGGAAGTGGCATTTCAACCTGCTACATGGATAGCAATTCAATATTAACATCTACAAGGTCTATATGTGATGGTTGTCTCTTTCCATCAGAAGTGTCATCTGCTTGTTTGCTATCCCCCGATATAAAAATTGTATAAAACTAAACACTACATTAGTCGCGTATATGCTTAACATCTAAAAGATTAACTTGGTACAATCTGATTGCCATCTTCACCATAACGCACAGTCATTGGACAATTCAAATAGCACGCTCACTGGTCAATTCAAATAGCACGCGCTCATTGGTCAATTCAGATAGCGCGCTCTTATTGGAAACTTTTTAATAGCTCACTCTTGTTGGTTGGTCAATTCAAATAACACGTGCTAATTAGTAAATTCAACTAGCGACGCTTATCAATCTTTAAATAGCGCTCTCTTATTGGTCAATTCCAATAGCGCGCGCTCAAAGGAAGAATAAAATAGCGCTAGCTCATTGGCCAATTCAAATAGCGTATGCTCATTGGTCAATTCAAATAGCGTATGCTCATTGTTCAATTCAAATAACATACGCTCATTGGTCAATTCCAACAGCGCGCACTCATTGGTCAATTTAAACAGCGCGCGCTTGCATCACAGGTTTCCAGTTACACACAGTTACACACACCCACAGACTGCAGGATAGTGAGAGAAAAGTTGTACATAAAATAAGCCAACAGTATTAAGTCCCTTGACATTTGACAATAGATGACTAATCATTTGAGCTGGATCTTATCCAGTCTCGGGCAAGTTATTTTCTCCAAATAAATATATTCTTTCTTTCTTTCTTTCCAGGAAAATCTATAAAATTATAGAATGAATTGTCTGAAACTTATTTCAACTAATAACTACATGCGTCTATACGAAGTCAGTATCACTAGACCATTAGTTCTGAACCTTTTCAATATTGTTGAAAATGTTGGGACAACCTATATGAACCTCAACTGCAATTGATTTCAAGCAATATTGTTCATAAAGCACCATATTGCTTACTAGCTGTTATTCGTCACTTCATTCACATGACCTAAAATTTTTATAGTTGTTGCTCAGTCGGGTAAACTAGACTAGACACCTCGATATGTAGCTTTATAATGGTAAAAGAAATTTTAAGATCAGTCCAGTAGTTTTTAGTTTATCTGTTATTACAAATATATAGGGTTACTTTTCTTAGGTTCAAACAAACAGAGTTACAGGTTTACTTGTCCAGCCAATATTTTTTTTTTTTAACAAAAAATTACACGACTTGATCTAACCCCAAAGTAAGCAAATTATTTGCTCATGTTATGGGTATTAGTCAACGATACTAATACATGGAAATACATATATAAATACTAGAATATATTTAATAAACACCCAAACCTGGAAATACAAACATATATGCTCATCACATAAATGCTTGTCCCCGTCTGGGATTGAACCCGAACCCCGTTGCATAGTCAGGGTCGCTAACCAATGGACCAACGGGGCAGTCAAGGTCAAATTAGGAAGTTGATTTCGAATTGAAAGTGTGTTTTCATTATTAATGTAAAATTATTACAAGACAATATAAAAATATTCGTTTAAAAATATCCCACTAAATTCATGAATTGAATGCACCAATATCAATGCCCTAGACTGTTGAAAGTAATGTAACTCACCGGTTCCCAGACCACTGCCGGACCTTGTCCTTGGAATTCGGGTACTTGATTGGTTGGGCCCATATGTGGATTTGGCCCTTGAAAATTACCCCTTATGTTAGGGATCTAAAACAAACGGATCTCATTATAGGATTTCCTTATTGAAACAGTCGTTGTTTAAGTTATAAACTTAGTTTAGTTTCTTAACTCCCGTATCTTCAAAAAGGCAGGCAGAGATACAACATGTGCACCCACGATTAACCGAAGATACTTTGTCCCACAATGTGAAAAGGTTGCTAGCCTATCACCAACCGGGCACTTTTCCAATCCCGGGCAACATTGTTGACAAAACACATTTTTTGATTTGCCTGACCTGGGAATCGAACCGGGACCTGGTGAGGTCAACGCTGACACCGGACCACTAGAACACAGAGGCGATAGAGGTGTAACTGCATTTTAGAATATTACAAACTAGCAGTCACTCGCGACTTCGTCCGCGTGATCAAAAATCATTACTGCTGTTTGCTCAGTCAGGTAAAAAAGTAGTCTATGTCACTCCGGCATAATATAGCTTTATAAAAGTGAAAGGCTTTTGAAAATCAGTCAAGTAGTTTTTCAGTTAAATCATTACAAACAAACAATCAAATCTTTCCTCTTTATTAGTGATAAACTCACTTGTATTTTTAGTTCACTTTTTTTATATTATCATAGCACTCACTATCTCCATAACGGTTTCACTGATTACACAGCATCATTGGGATGTTTTGCAGTCAAAAGGCAATCTGTAAATAGTTACAAATTGTCTAAGGCTTTTTCCTGTGTTGGTCCAGGGCTCATTTGAAGATAGGCCAACTGCCAGACAGGTTGTAAAAGGCAACCGATTGGCTATGCGAGTCACTACCATGGTGGTTACTAGGTAATGTAATAGGATCATCAGGATTGGATAAGACATTCATATTGCAAATTGTTTTGTTAATTTTTCCCCGTGTTGGTCACGGGCTCCTTTAAAGAATAGACCACCTGCCGTTCTATCAGGCAGGTCGTAAAAAGTGACCGATTTGCTATGCACATGTCTCTACCATCGTGGCTACTAGGTGGTAGAGTTCTGCACTGTCTCGCCCGGGTCTGGTACCACCGCCATATCTATTCCTGGCGGAATCTATGCCTGTCTGCGTCAATGCTTTTCACTGTCGTATTCCGGTTTGGAGGGTAAGGTAGCCAGTGAACTTATGTATGTGGCATTAGACCTCGCCACAAGATAGCAAGGCACCATTAACATCTTTGGTGTCTATAGGCGATGGTTGACTCTTTCCATCGGGAGACCCATCTGCTTGTTTGCTATTTATGATATAAAAAAAAAATATTAACATCCTGAAGATGCTTAAAAAATAGTGAAACCGGTTGAGTGATATGTTAAAAATATAATAAACTATTACATCCCTAATTTCCATTCAATAATGCTGATCTGCATGTAACCTTGTAAGTCAGCACTATTTCTGTATAAATACTCGCCGTTTCCCTATCTTCGTTCAGTTAGATATTGACTAGTCTAATTGCTGCCCAGCTACGAAGCAGGCTTCTGCCTGAAGCTGGCCTTCAGCAAGGAAACTAGTTTAATATACTCCGGGATGAATCCGCCCTTCATCAGAGCATCGCAAAAAGTGATCCAAGTTTAACCTCTCGAAACTTTGACACGCAAGGTCAAATTTTAAGCGCCAGGACTCATCATTCGCTTTTTGGCGGGAATGGCGTCTCAGGCGACTCGTTGGAAAAAATCTTTTTTTTTTCTATAATAGCCGTCTAATAAAAATAGTACTCACATGAGAGAAATGCAACGTAAAACAACAAAAAATTCAATTTTATACCATTAAAAAACCACTAACACACACGCGGTCCGGTCGAACGAACTAAAGTGATTGGTACAAAATAAATTACAATAGTAGACTTCAATTTACGAATTTCACATGACAGATATTTTATCATAGATTAAACGTCAAAGGCTTTTTCATAAAACATTAGTCTTCATAAATAGAAAATTAAAGTTTAAATTCAAATGCAAGCGGGGTAAAATTTTGCTTTGAGAGTGAATGGGCAACCAAATTATCATATATAATGTCTAATATTTGCCTCTTCGAGAGTCGAAAGGTTAAAGTAATATAGTGTTCTAAGTTCAATTAGCTATATTAAACTGTGTAGAAAAGTAATAATTAACAGTTGTGTCCAATAAAGTGCTTTTTTAGGGTTCCATACCTAAAAGGTAAAAACGGGCCCCTATTACTAAGCTTCCGCTGTCTGTCTGTCTGTCCGTCTGTCACCATAACTAGAAAGCTGAATTTTTCACAATATGTATTTCCTTTGCCGCTATAACAAATACTAAAAAATTAAGATATTAAAGGGGTCCCCATACAATAGACGTAATTTTTAAGCAATTTTTTATTTGATCTTAATAAACAGGTAGAAACTTGAATAATGATTGTACGGAACTCTTAGCCGAGTCCGACTAGCACTTGGCCGGTAATTTATAAGTGCTAAGAGGTGCAACCTAACAGAACGTTCTAATATGTTCCCGTGTTGGTTCCGGGCTCCTTTGAAGAATAGACCAACTGCCGTTCTGCCAGGCAGGTCGTAAAAGGCGACTCTTTGGCTATGCGAGTCACTACCATTGTGACTACCAGGTGGTAGAGTTCTGCATTGTCTCGGCCGGGTCTGGTACCACCGCCTTACCTATTCTTGCTGCAATAGCGTCAGTGCTTGTCACTGTCATGTTCCAGTTTGGAGGGTAAAGTAGCCGGTAAACTTATGCATGTGGCATTAGACCTCGCCACAAGATAGCAACGCACCATTAACATCTATGGTGTCTATATGCAATGGTTGACTCTTTCCATCAGGAGACCCATCTGCTTGTTTGCTATCTTATGATGTATATAAAAAAAAAAACCATTGTTCAGATGAAGAAAACTAGTAATTTTGAAAATTTCCGCGACCTTTTAAGTATACTTTTGCAATGTCACTGAAAACTTCCGTGACATTGGAAGTGACTTGGATCCGGTCCAACACGGGGAAAGCAAAATAACACCTGAATCTATAAAATATCTGTATTTAGTAGTTACCCCTCTATCTTGACGCATGTCAAAGTTTTGTGGCTGTGCATATTCATGGTGCGGCCTGCCAGGACCCGGTCTGTTGAAAGTGTTCGGGTTTTCACCTCGCATTGGTTGCATGTGTGGACCCATTTGGGGCTGAAACAATTTCAAATATAAAATAAATTTCAAATAATTAAAATAAATTTGTTGGTTTTTGTAAAAATTAGCACATCAGGTATCAAGATATCGGGGAAGACTAAGATTGACATACCATGATCATATTAATCGGGTACTGTCTGAATGTGTAGTCAATAATGTTCTCAACCAGCTTGTTCTTACAAAGAAATTATTTTTTTTATACCATTAGATAGCAAACAAGCAGATGATGCTCCTTATGGAAAGAGAAAACATCATCTATAGGCACCAAAGATATTATTTGTGCGTTGCTATTCGTGTGGCGGGATTGCATGCCAGACGCATCGGCTACCCTACCCTACAATGAGGAGCATTGACACAATTACGGCAGGAATAGGTAAAGCGGTGGTACCAAATTACACTGGTGAGACTTTGCGAAACTTTACCACCTAGTAAGCAAGACAAATCTTCAAAAATTGCGACATATAGAACTCGGTTCTCTGCCTACCATGTAAGAGATCTGGTGTAAAGATATTGTTACGAATAATCTAGAAACGTAGAGTTGGAACGCTGGAGGGATCTAGAAATAAAAGAAAGAGATAGCTACTCCTATTAATAAACAAATAGCTAGCCGTTATCCGAATAGCTATACCATAATGGACTTTGTGGTATAGGTCATAAGGGTGAAAATAGCGTGTACTATCATAAGTTGTTTACAATAAAAAGTGATTCATTGCTTCCTGATACATTTAGACTTTTCTAGATCCAGGTAGAACTTTACCCTGGGTATAAATAGAGATGTGTTGATGTGTTGATGTCGTTTCCTTCCCAATGGCGTGTCTAATAGTATTTATGTGGTCTGTGGTAACACCACTACCAGGCGTAACCTCGCCGCTTTGTCCTAAACCTTTAAGCATCAGGCTTAAACAAATATCCCATTTAACCGACACCATGGACTAAAGAGTGAGAAAGGACTCAAATAACATGGAATGAGTTCATTCAGAGCTGTCATTCAGTGGGCACATCTGCTGCTTGTTTTTAAAATTGAGTTCTCTATATTGTAACTACTACTTTTAACAGTTAAAGCCGAGCCAAACTGTTATAAACAAGCCCTTCACATGGGTCCCCAACGAGGATTTACAACAGTGTAAACACTTGTTTGCAACAAAAATTCATCAGCACTCCACAAGCCTCCCACCAAGGTCACCCGTGTTGGAAGCTTGTTTCCAACAGTGTGGCTCGGCTATTAGTTTATTTATCCACATTGTTATATGAATGTTACAAAAATCAGGAGTACCTTTATCAATAGAACTTTTTACAAGTTATTTTGATCGGTTAACATTTCTTATAACTGCTACCGGGTTGGAAAAGCGGCCACACACTATGAGGATCCGGCGAAAGAAACTCGGCGGACTTGTCTTTTTTCATGTATACTTTTTTTAAGTAATATAATGTAATGTTTAATTTGTAAGTATGTACTTAAGTGTTACAATAATAATAAAGATACGTAAGCTAGATGAAAATTTAACTGTTTTATAAACTAGTTTATCGAAACATGTAACGTGCAAATTTCATTCAACATACAAATTTTTTTTTAAATTATTTTTTTAAATAACGGCAACAATTCCGTTTCGTTTACTGCAAAACCGACAGCAACCTTGCACTACTAAGATTATTATACTTCAAGGTCAACACCTACAAGCTCAGCACAGAAAATAGCTTGAGGATTATATATACAGAACACAAAAAATATCGTTATAATTAAAAGTATCTTTATGACAATCAACCCTATTACTGTGTATTATGATTTAGTTTCGACTATTGCTTCGCTTGACCGACACGAGCTCGTCAAATTTATTACGCCCTTCGAAAATCAGCTTTAAATTGACAGCTTTAGCATAAGACGTTTTCGTGACGTAATGCATCCGTACGTTGACAGTGATTGGACGAAATAAGATCACACATTTATTTGTGCTCTTAATTCATTACCATTTTTAAGACCGCGATCTTAAAATTTCATAGTTGACTGTGGAAGCATAATAATAATCGAATTTGTTAAAATAAACCGACTCAAATATCTGGCAACTATACCCATATCATAAAATACTAGACCGATTATGATGAAACTTAGACTGTTCTCTAAGTTGGAATATATCTGATTTAATACAAAATCAAAGATCTCAATGGGGCCTTTATCTCAAGAAATTCGTGGATAAACCATAAACATACATGAAATACACTTATAAAATCTAGTATATATGCTTGGACACCGAAATATACCATCATATTCAAATATTATCTAATTCCACCGAAAATACATATATACATGTCTACCTGATAACGTTTTCTTAGTTTTTACTAGCAGCGTGCAGCCAACTGCATTGTAGAAGTTTTTGTCAAATCCCGGGATTGCTTAATTTTTTCGGGATTAAAAGTAGCCTATGTGCTATTCCAGGTCATCATCGACCTGTGTGCCAAATTTTATTCAGTAGTTTTTGCGTGATTACTAAATCAATATGAACGCATTTGAATAAAATTTGGCACACAGGTCGATGATGACCTGGAATAGCACATAGGCTACTTTTAATCCCGAAAAAATTAAGCAATCCCGGGATTTGACAAAAACTTCTACAATGCAGTTGGCTGCACGCTGCTAGTAAAAACTAAGAAAACATTATCAGGTAGACATGTATATATGTATTTTTGGTGGAATTAGATAATATTTGAATATGATGGTATATTTCAGTTCATTGTTCATCAACGTTCAGCCGCCGTGGTCGCATTTACGATCAGGTAGTAATTTTTAAAAAAATGACAACGCATCAAAACCTATAAAAAGTTTTATTGAATTAAGTAATTCTAATTTCATCCATCCATTCAAACATCCAAACTTTGGCATTTATATTATTAATATAGACTATTAAACAAGTTTGAAGGCATGCGTTATTAAGGGCTCATTTTGTCTTGTTCATTATTACTTGTTGCTACGTCCTAGTGTATATAGTGTAGTGTAGATGGAATGAGCCCAAATCTATAAGCATGCGGAAATAATTTTATTAATCGCACTAGATAAATTTATACTTACATTGATGTTATTAAAATTATTCATCTGTTGAAACTCTACTCCTCTCATATTCTGGGGTGGCCCTCTAACATTGTCAAATGTAGGTCTCATTTGAATACCAGGTTGCTGGAAAATATTATTGAGTTAGTAACCTTTCTTCTTTATAAATCTTTATAAAAGCTTTCTTCATACACATGTCCAATAACCCCCGCCCCTTGGCCAATCAGCCAATTGATGTGACATACGTAATTATTATATTATATACTTCATGACAAACAAAACAAAAAAATAATATCTTTTTAACAAAAAATTAAACTGACGAAATTGAATCTCCTGTGTGGTCTAGTAGTCCCATATAGATATTGATCACATGAGGTCTCGAGTTTAATTCCTGGGTTGGGAGAAAAATTAAATATTCGAGGGACAAATTACACTCGCTAAGTGTGACAAGATGTGACAAGGAGGGTCGGAAGGTCTAAAGAAACATGACGTTCGCCGTTCATTAAAACAATATCGATTATTATAGACATACTGATATTCTGATTATAGATTCTAATAAAAATTACTTACTTGTTCATTATAAAAGACTAGCTGTTGCCCGCGACTTCGTTCGCGCGGACTTCGTTTACTTCACACTGCTCCTCCCCCGTAGGTGATAGCGTGATAATATGTAGCCTATATGTTGACCCGACCTGTTAGTGATATTCATGCAAAATTTGAAGTAAATCCATGCAGTACTTTTTGAGTTTACCCCGGACATACATTGACTTTCCTACGATTTTATTATATGTATATAGATATAGATATTTACTGGTTTATTCAAATTTTATTTTAAAAACTAAATAAATATTTTTAAGTCTCAAAATGTGTGTACTATCATTTTAAATTTACCATACAGTACTTTTGTGCACAGCTACCAAAATATTTTATGCCACTATTGAAATTATGCAATATCTCATAAGCGACATTATCAATTTTGTTCAAACCAAGTTTTGTTGCAAATGTTGGGTAATAAACCACTGCACCCTCTTTTGGTACCTAACTTTATGACTTTTTTATAACTTGTTGTGAAAGCAGCAACAGTAACATGCAATCTGTGAAGATTTTAGTTATCTACCTATTTCCGTTCAAGAGATAGAGACTTGTAACAGAGAAACCTACAGCGGGGGCATATTAAATAAATTTTATTTGCCACCCTTTGGATACAGAACACTACGAAAACATGTTAGATAAGCTTTTTTAATAGTAGTAGTAGCATCTTCACATTCATATCCCCAAAGAAGTAGGCAGAGATACAATCAGTGCACTCACTATTAGCTAAAGATATTTCATCCCACAAAGTGATTGGTGGCAAGTCTATCGCCAATGCACTTTTCCAATCCCGGGCAACATTGTTTTAATTAGAAAACTGAAAAACCCATGTTTTGAATTGCCCGAGCCTGGACCTCATGTGGTCAACAGACACAGGAAGAATAGACCACAGAGGCGATTATATATGTATATACATATAAACTTTCTTACCTGTTGGTATAGTGCATGTTGAGGTGGAAACTGCTGCCGAATAGGTGGTTGTTGATTATTGGGCTGCCATTGGTTATTCGAGTGCCACGGTCCTGGTCCTGCACGTTGATCAACTGGCCTGCCAAATTCATTTGGCCTTTGGAAATTAGGAGGACCTTGAAAACCTCCCCTATTGTCGAATGTGTTTTGTGGCATATTTGAATTCTGAAACAAGTATATTAAATGACTAACTTAATTTTAAAAAAAATATTTTGAAAGATATAAAATATGAAATAATTAGCTTTTTCCCACGGCTTCGCTCGCGTTAAATGGGAGGAGGGGGGGGGGGGGGGAAAGGGTAGAAAGGGACAAAAAGAAGCCTATGTCACTCTCCGTCCCTTCAACTAACTCCACTTAAAAAATCACGTCAATTCGTTGCTACGTTTTGCCATGAAAGACAGACAAAGAAACACACACATATACTTTCCCATTTATAATATTATTAGTATGTAACTCGCGCGAGTTAACATAACACCCGGCTCAAATGAAACATGTGCAAAGTACTGTGTGCAAAAAGGTTTATTTTCTATTTTAATATGCAAATTCACATACAACATTGGTAGAGATGCTATCGCTACTTACCTCGCAAGGCGACGGCCGGGTGCCGCACGGGGTAGAGAAGGGAGTATTTAGGACCGAGTCAGGGGCTAATTCACGTATTTAAATGGCAATTGAGTCAAAGCGTTTTAGACACTTACACATTTTCTTACATATAATGCCGCATCGCAGCACGTCTCGACGTTCTATTGTGTTTGTGTATGTAAGAGTCCTAAGCTCATTCACTCAATTACGTGAATTGCCGGGCAGAGCACAGGCAGGTGTCATGTTCAAAAAACTTATAAGTGTTTTAATATAGGTAGACTACGAATATATAATCTTTCCGCCAACACTTGAGACCCTGGTCAAGAGCCATTAATGAGTCATAATCCTGATGCCACTTACACTCCCACCAATCGTCAAGATACTGCCCTAAGCCGAGGTTCAGTCTCACAGGAGACACCATTAGGGCGGGCTCTTAGTCCACTGGAACTCTGGGTGAGCACTCTGCTCGCCCAAAACGCCTGATTTCGCAGTAGCGGTCATTTGGACCAACTGCTTAAGTTCATTTCGAAAATATACACTTCATATTTCAATAAAATATGTTAAAAAAATAATTATATTTGTAATACATAAGTTTTTCCTGTGTTGATTCTTGAAAATATATTGAAAAAACAAGCCTAGTTCTCTGAGTCCACTGAAACACTACAAAAATCTGGATGAAATTGCTTGTATGTAATACTAGCTTGCCAACGCAGCTCTGCCCGCAAGGCGAGTAACATGTTATAAACATAATCTTTCACACAAATTTGACTGCCCATTGTCAAGTGGTTAGCCACCCTGATTACGCAATTAATGGGGGTCAGCCCCCGATTGGGACAAGCATTTGTGTGATGAGCACAGATGTTTGTATTTCTTGGTTTGGGTATAATTGAATATATTTGAGTATTTATATATGTATTTCTATATTAGCCCCAGGTAACTAGCTATATTTCATATTAGGTAAATAGCTATATATTCAAGAATATAGCTACCTGGTGCAGATACATCTCTCTCCATAACCAAACTACTACGGAAATGAACAAAAAAAAATAACAAGTGGCTGGGGCTGGTACTGGTCATTGAAAGAAATCCAAGAAATTGGGCATGTCATTATAAAAGAAAGTCTTTAATAACTGTATCCTTCCATTAATAACTTACAATTGTGAAACATGGTCTCTTACTAAACACCACAGAGCCAAGCTGGAATGTTGCTAAAGAGCCATGGAAAGGAGCATGATGTGAATAAGGTCAGATATTTCTTTTTTCACTCAGGCCAGTTGATAAGGTCAGATATAATCAATAGCCCTCTTTAGTAAAGTATCTTCACGCCCATATCCCTGAAGAGGTACAACAAGTGCACCCACGATTAGCCGAAGATACTTGGTCCCCCAAATGTGATAGGTGGCAAGCCTATCGCCAACCGGGCACTTTCCAATCCCTGGCAACTTTGTGTTTCTCAGAAAACTGAAAAAACACTTTTTTTTTGTGCCCGACCGGGGAATCGAACCCGGGACCTCATGTGGTCAACGCCAACGCTGGACCGCTAGACCACAGAGGCGATTAATAATATAGGCGATCATTAGCACTCTAATAAGAGTAAAAACTGGAGTGAAAGATATAAATGCTCATATAGACCAACAAAAATGGAGATGGACAAGACACATGATACGGGATCCACAAGAGACATGGAGCAAGAGGGTCTCAAACTGGTATTCCAGATATGGCAAAAGTTGGCAAGGATGCCAACAGACGAGGTGGGAAGACAACTCAAAACTAGCAGTTGGACATCACTGGAGAAGGGTAGCCAGGGACAGAACCCAATGAGGCCTATGCCAAAAGGCACGCTAAACTACGGGATATTCTATAACCAAATAATATTACCTAAACATAATGAATGTTTCTACTTCCTCGTAGTCCAGAATAAAGGGCTATATTATTATTATAAGTATTTCTATGTGTTATTATCATTGAATAACACACATCTAATTTGCTTACTTTGACCTTGGGTCGGAATAGCCCATATAGCATTTTGCCAGACAGTTCTTTAACGGCAAACAATTGTCTACACAAGTCACCAGCATCATGAACACTAGGTAGCAGTTTTTTTTATATCATAAGATAACCAACAAGCAGTTCTGCATTGTCTGGTACCACCACCTTTCCTATTCCTGCCGCAATAGCGTCAGTGCTTGTCGGTGTCGTGTTCCGCTTTGCAGTGTAAGTACTAAGGTAGCGATAAACTTATGCACGTGGCATTAGATCTTGTCACAAGATAGCAATGCACCATTAACATTTTTGTTGTCTACAGGCGATGGTTGACCCTTTCCATCAGGAGACCCATTTGCTTGTTTGCTATCTTATAAGATAAAAAAAAAACATAACAAAACTATAAGGGTTCCAAGTTTACTTCGGAACCTTAAAATCAAGGCTATCACATTACACTCACCATAGCTTTTCCAACTGGGGTCACTTGCAACACATTTGGCCCCATGCGGAAACCATTGAGACACTTCATTAGATGCAGTCCCTCATTGCTGTCAGTAAGGCCTACTCTGACTTGTTTCCCATCCCCTTCTCTCATTAGGTCATCAAGAATAAAATCATTAATCTTGCACTCCTGTTTTATCAGCAACTTCAAATCCCGATATTTTATCTGCAATAATATTTCTATATAAGTTTTTTATAACGGCATCATTTCTGTCTTCTTGTGGAATAATTTTGTGGGTAAGTCCAGGTGCCAGAAATGCATTTGTGAACAGACCAAAACGGAGGATTACCTCAGTTGTTTTATTTGATGTTTTTTTTAAAGTGAATATGAATTTATTGAGAACAGCAACTTTTTAACCTGACCTATTGTTAATCAACAACAAATTCTGGCCTCTCTCTCTCGAATAAATGAATGAATATATTGCATACAAATAACTAAAACAGTAATAAACATTTTACTAAGTAGATACTGTTACGAATAATCTAGAAACGTGTAGAATTGGAACACTGGAGAGATCTAGAAATAAAAGAAAGAGATAGCTACTCCTATTGACAAACAAATAGTTGACCTAAGCTATGTCATAATGGACTTTGTGGTATATGGCATAAGATTGGAAGTAGCGTATACTAGGATCCAGGTAGAACTTTACGCTGGGTATAAATAGAGATGTGTTGACAAATACAGGGCAGTTTTTACCAAGCGATCGAGAAGGATACTTAAAGTGACCAGTGCGAAGCGAGTAGATAAGGTTCAGTGATAGTACAGTGAGTGACTAGTGTTATTCAGAGTATTTAAGTATTACATTGTGTTGTGTGTATTTGTATCGTAAATACACGGATTTAATATAAGTGGCGTTTTCTTACAATTACAAATCCGAAGTACGTAACAATACTTTCAAATCATACCAAAAAAGCAGAATATTTTGTATGAAGATGAATGACTCCTTTTCCAAATTATATGACATAAAAGCAGGTGTTCCCCAGGACTTAGTGCTAGGACCAGTATTGTACCTCATACACACTTCTGACTTACCAGAAACAGGAGTCTTTTTGGCAACATTTGCTGGTGACATAGCTATACTTAGCAACTATAAAGATTCAGATAAAGCATCCGAGGTCCTGCAAAAATAGCTTAGCAAAGTGGATAAAAGGATGAATAGATGGAGAATAAAGCGGAGGACGAATAGATGAAGAGTAAATCGGTCCATGTAATGTTCACAATGCGTACAGAGAACTGTCCACTGATACAATTTGGAGGGAACACATTACCTCATAAAGAAAAAGTCAAGTATCTGGGGATGCACTTGCACATCAAACAGACTTGGAGAACCCACATCAAAATGAAAAGAAATGAACTAAACAACACAGTTAGTGATTTAGAGAAACTCCAGTTGGCTCTTAGGAAGAAATTCACATGTTTCTTTGGAAAACAAGCTTCTTATTTACAAAACCACACTTCAATCAGTCTAGTAGGGCTACTGCTAAGAACACAAACATTGAAATTCTTCAAAGCTTTCAAAACAAGACTCTGAAAACCATAAGCAATTTTCCTTGTTTTAATAAAGTATCTGAACTGTACCAACATCTTAAAATCACAACAGTAAGGCTAAACAGTTATAAAAACTGCATCCAACAACACACAAACAGCCTTGCACAAGCTCTCACTAATCCTTTTATTTCAATTTTGATCTTTCGAATGGCATTCAACGAAACATTTTTTTTAAAATTTTTCGTCAATTATCATTGACAAAGCCTTCCAAGCAATCCTTATAGAAATCGACCAATTTTGATACACTTGACAGTATATGACCCAATTTTTTTGTGAGAAAAGCTAATTAGATTTTTAAATCAATTAAAAATATTAGTAAGTTTGCTGAAAACAATAAAAAATTAATATTTGAAAAACTTTTGAAAACTTGATTCTATTATTATTTTTAAACCTGCATTTGATGTACTTTTTTAGGTACTAAAATATTGTAGGTCGAACAAAGACTAAAATAAAATAAAATATCGAAAAAACACTTGTCAATTTTTCGTCAACTATAACTCCCGAATGGATTAACCTATTTTGACGCAATTAGTGCTTTGGATTCAGATTTTTTCTGGAAAAGAGCTGATTTGTTTTTGTACTTAATCAATACATTAATCTGGAAGTTATATTAAAAAAATATTGCATTGCCAATTTTTTTGAGGTTTTTTCAAAATTTATCAAAATTTCTCAAACCAAATTGGTTAAAATTCTCAGAAAGTCTAAGTAAAGTAGAATCCAAAATAATGACATCAACCATGTTTCGATCGGTCCAGCCATTCAAGTTATGTTTTTCATACACACACCCACACATACATACATAGACATACTGACATTGTTGTGAAAATGGTCAGAGAATGTTCTTAGGACCTCAAAACGTGGAGATCTGGTGAAAATTCAATTTTTGAAAACTCGTGTTTTGAAAGCTGGGGCAAAATCAGTAACTTCCTTATCTACTTACGTAGCAGTAAGTTAAAAACATACAGCCCTATTGATAACCTAAGCATATGTAGTTGTCAAATGATCCTATCCACATATTAAGTCAACACTACGGCCTAGTAAACTAGCGCGTTAAAGAGTCGGTAGGGGGTGTTTCAAACCAATCGGGTCTCAATGCTCGGTCTTAGTGCATCTTAATTTTGGAAGTGGTCCTAATGTACCATTAATGGAATTGTTTCATAAAAATACCAAATCTTCATCCATGGTTTACAACACTTGTATTATGCCAAAGAGCTACAACAGATCGCATACTATTGTCGCCAGCATGCACATCAACTGTCGCACCTTTCAAGGGTTTGCGTTTTTAGGTATTACTTTAGATAAGAATTACAATGGCAATAATTTAACAAATAGCCTTAGTTCGGCAGCTTATGCAGTTAATAAAATGAGACAGTTAACTGATGTTGACACAGCCAGAATTGTATACTTTAGTTACTTCCACAGCATTATGTCACATGGGATTCTTCTCTGGGGAAATTCTGCTGAAATAAATACTATATTTATATTGCAAAAAAGAGCTATTAAGGCAATTTACAATCTTAGGGGGGTTTCCCTGAGAGAAAATTTCAAAGAAATTAATATCCTAACTGTTATATCCCAATATATGTATATTTGAGAACTTGATGTACGTTTGTAAAAATATTTGCTTGTTTAAAAAAAAATTGTGACATACACTCACTAAATACAAGGAACAAAAACAATCTTGTGCATGCATCGCATGTCCACAGAACAAGTAACTCTTTTATGGGGTATACGCTTTTACAATAAACTTTCCAAAACTATAAGAGATCTACCATCAATAAATTTAAAAAATTTGTTAAAACAAAACTGTGTAAAAAAGGGTAATATAAAATCTCAGATTATTTGGAAGACAAACAAGCATGGGATTAATTGCTCTTCATATCAATCTCATATATATGTTTTATAATTATGTAATATTGTAATAAAAAAAATGATCTATACATATAATAAAATCGTAGGAAAGTCAAAACTGTACATTGAATATTTTTTTAAAAAATACTTGGGGCGTGATCTATAATCGATATAGAAGCCAAAAATATAGTTATTAGAATTTTTGTCTGTTTGTCTGTATGTATGTCCGGGGTAAACTCAAAAAGTACTGCATGGATTTCCTTCAAATTTTGCATGAATATTATTAATAGGCCAGCTCAACATATAGGCCACAAATTATCACGCTTTCACGTACGGGGGAGGAGCAGTGCGGAGTAAACGAAGTCCGTGCGAACGAAGTCGCAGGCAACAGCTAGTATGAAAATAAGATAAGTCCACTGAGTTTCTTCCGCCGGATCTTCTCAGTGTGTGGCCACGTTCCGCTCCGGTAGTAGTTTTAAAAAAAATGTTGACATTTCAAAATAACTTGTAAAAAGTTCTTCTGATTTCTGATTCCCATCTCCGAGCATTCAATGCAGATGCACACTATATAAAACTAAAAATATATTTTTTTATAATCGATTGCATATATTTTTGGAAAATAAATTATTTCACAAATTCAAGAGAATACATATAAAAAAACTAGGTATCTCCACAGGCTGGGTATCATTCAATAAGAAAAGTCAACCTCTATTTAACCCATCACTCTGCGGCTCAAAAACCATATGGCCTGTTTGTAATGCCAACCTCAGAAATTCTCTACGGACTTTTTGATCATCCATCAATTACGAGAGTGTAATTGATGGCTGGTCAAAAGACAGTGGAGCTGTTCACAAAGTAGTGACCACTGGCTTGCATTAAGTTACATCAGATTTGGTCAAATATGCTGAAGTTGGTAGCAGGTCTATCATCAGGACACCATATTGTTCTGCATTTTGCAAAAACTTCATTAGTGATGAGTATGGTGAGCAAAAAATACTAACAAAGAAATTCATAAAAAAAATTGCATTCTAATTGGTATATTTTATATTCAAGTTCCCATTCGTCAATGCTAGTATGTTTCAAAATAAGGCGTAGAAAAGAGAATATAAAAATACAATTAACTATATTTTTATATTATTACTAGCTGTTGCCCACAACTTCATCCGCGCGAACTTTGTTTACTCCGTACAGCTCCTCCCCCTTAGGTGATAAGCGTGATAATATGTAGCCTATATGTTGACCCGACCTGTTAGTAACATTCATGCAAAATTTGAAGTAAACCCATGCAGTACTTTTTGAGTTTACCCCGGACATACATTGACTTTCCTACAGTTATATTAAATGTATAGATATAGATTGATATTATTATTATTTTTATATTTGACCACCCCTTTGGACGATTGGTTAGCGACTCTGAATTCGCAATCGATGGGGCTCGAGTTCAATCCCCAAAGGGGACAAGCATTTGTGTGATGAGCATAAATGTTCTTATTTCTGGGTTTGGATGTTTATTAAATCTATTCCAGTATTTATATATGTATTTCTATGTATTAGTATCATTTACTAACTCCCATGACACAAGCAAACAGTTTGCTTACTTTGGGGTTAGCACAGTCAGAGTAATTTGTCCTGTGAATATTTTTTGTACGTAACAAAATACTTAATCAAATGTCTCTCATTGTATTTTAAATCCTTTACACCGCTTATAATGACTTTGTTGCCGTCATCATTGGTGTACCAATTTTTTTGTCGCACATGATATGTCATAAACCTAAAATAAATGATGTGTATAATGTAATGATGTTATTTAATGAATGAATGAATGAAAACTCTTTATTGTGCACAAACTTAGAATTTAAGAATACATGTTTAGTATAATTAATTACTATACACATATTTAGTGATGTGCAGAATATCCGTATCCATATCCACAGATATCCGAGGCAGAAGAAAGATTGGTATCTGTATCTATTACTCTTTAGGCAGATCTTGAACAGATCTTTTATATTATAAGGTTTCAACACATGTGGAAAATTTTAAACAAAGAATGAAATTCTATTAAATTCTATTTAAAATATTTTTTACTAGCTGACCCGGCAGATGTTGTTCTGCCTTTTTAACTACTCTTATTTTTTCTTTAATTTCCCACCTTAGCAGAAGAAACAATAGAAAAAAAAATCACTTTAAAAATCAAGTAAAATAATCTCAAAACTCATCCCACTAGCTACACTAGCTAGCTAGACTAGCTGACCCGGCAAACATTGCTCTGCCTTTTTAACTACTCTTATTTTTTACTCGTCTTTTAAGCCTTCCCTGGACTTCAACAATTAATTCAAAGCCAAAATTAGCCAAATCAGTTCAGTCGTTCTCTAGTTTTAGTGAAACTAACGAACAGCAATTGATTTTTATATATATAGATTTCTTAAGGTTACATTTGGCTTGGATTTGTATAAATCAAATATCTAAACATTATTTGAATTGAGTTAATAGTTCTTTCTTAAATTGTATGTAGAAACAAGGTTTTCTAGGTGGTAGAGTACTGCATTGTTTCGTCCAGGTCTGGAACCACCTCCTTACATATTTCTTCTCTGAAACTGGAACACGACAATCACAAACACTGCCACTATGGCGGAAGGAATATGTAACTAGGTGATGGTACCAAGTACCCAGGAGAGACATTGCGGAACTCTACCACTTTGTAGTAGCGATGATACATATAACCAATCAATCGTCTTTTACGACCTGCCTTCCAGAACGTCAGTTGGTCTATTCTTCAAAGAAGGCCGGATGAAGACCTGGATTTATAAAGAACACATAATATTTAATACAGAAAGTTATAACATATTAATTATATTATCTTTTAAAATTCGTAGTATTTAAATGCCTGATTAATAACACTAATGCCTGATTAAAAATAAATACTACTAATTTTCACCATGTTGGCCACGGGCTCCTTTTAAGAATAGGTCAACTGCCGTTTTGCCAGGCAGGTAAAATAAAAGGCGACCGATAGGCTATAATATGTATCACTAGCAACATATCTACTAGGTGGTAGAGTATTAGTTAGTAGTAGAGTAGAGCATTGTCACACTTGGTCTGGTACCACCGCCTTACCTATTCCTGCCACAATAGTGTGAGTGTTTCTCACTGTTGTGTTCCGTTTTGGAGGATAAGGTAAGTAAACTTATGTATGTGGCATTAGACTTCGCCACAAGAGAGCAATGCACCATTAACAACTTTGGTGTCTATAGGCGATGGATGACTCCACCAGGAGACCCTCTGCTTGTTTGCTATCTCATAATATAAAAAAAAATAATTAGGAAGTCAAGTAAAACACAACAGCAATGATCCGTATCCGTATCCATGGATCTAGCTTTTTAACAATCCAGTACATCTCTACTCGTAATATACAAAGGTGGTCTTATTGCCAAAAGAGGGACATTTAAATAGGTGCACTTAGGCAGGCCATCGGTACAAGTAGTATGATATGGAACACTAATATTATTATTATAGAATTATTTGAATGTTGTTTGTTCTTCAAAAAATCTGCCCAATTTTCACAAATATTTTTTTGTTGACATTACTAATTTCACACTTGTAAGTTGACAAAAAGTGTGATCCTATCTAAGTTGAAACGTATAGTACAATTTGATATGTATATGTTAACCTTGATATGAAAAATATAGTGCTGAAAAACTGAAAACCAATATTTTCTCCTAAGTGATAGGGATCAATAAATTTTTAGAAAATTTTATCATCAAGAATTCTTAAAGCAACGCATGTCGCTAGCAATAACAAAAAACAAAAAAAAAAAACGAATATTGCTAGCAGAAACAAAAATCACTCGCCCTTCTGATTTGTCCTCCATTTACTCACCGACAATCAAATTATAGTAAGACGACAATCTTTACCTTTTTTTACAAGTGTTAACATCTTGAATAAAATATGAAATATATTATCAATCTATTTATAAGCTTTCAGCTATGTACCCTTTCCGGCTTTATCTTTAATACTTGAGACCATATAATTGCTTTAACTTGGATGTAGAAGTAAATGTGTTAATAAATTTACTTACAGTTTCAGGTAATCCAGCTATTTTAATCATCATCTTAATGCAGTTGTGGGATTATCGCAAAAGTAAAAACAACAACAGTTAAATTGCTATAGCTCGAATTACATTTGTATCGCTTATATTTAACTGCAACAGGAATAAAAGTACATTAAAGAAATGCCAAACACAATTAATATTTAATATTTAATACTTTTTTTTTTTCTTTCTTTAATGGCAAACGTTTGTGAACATCAATGCCAATGACAAAACAGACGGGAAAACTTTTTGTAAATAAGAAAAACCTAAAAACGATATTTTTTTTTATATTCAGTAAAGTTAGATCAATATTAACAAATATATCTTAAAATCAAATTAATTATATACAACTTTTAAATAATTTATACACTATATTTATACACTATATTACAGTAACAATTAGATTGATATATTGTTATTTAAAACAAAGATAGATAGTAATTTATAAATTTTATAACTTTTATAAAATAAAAGAAAAGGTATAGATACAGGCAGCGGAATTTTTAATGCAATTATAGATTCAAATAATGAGGAATTATCAAATTTAGTGCACGAGAAGAAAATGTGGTTAACATCCGCCACATCCTCTCCACATGCGCAATTTGGGTGTTCTAAAATTTTCAATTTAGCGAGATGATAAGGAGTGCTTGTGTGTCCTAGTCTTAATCTTGTTATTATACTAGAACTTTTTCTATCAAATTTAATAGTAAAAAACCAAGGTTTTTGTGGTATTGTTGGTTGAATATTAAAGTAATAAGAGCCCTTTTGTTTGCTATTGTGATTCCATGTCTCTTGCCAGGATGCAAAGAGTGATTGTCTTGAAAATGATTTTAAATCGGGGCTATAAATCAAGTAAGGAAAAACGTCGCCATTTAGAATTGCATCATTTGCAAGTTCGTCAGCCTTACAATTGCCATAAATACCACTATGACCTGGTATCCAGCATAAATATACGTCATATTGTCTTTCACGACACCTGCTTAGCAACTTCTTAATATCATAAATCAACGGGTGTTGCATTTTTTTGAGTGATAAGTTGTCAAGTGCTTGTAAAGTGCTTAGTGAATCTGTGAATATAATTGCTTTCGACAGTTTAAATAGTAATACATATTCTACAGCTTTAAATACTCCAAGGCATTCCCCCGAAAATATGGTAGCTTCAGGTGGAAGTTTTACTTTTTGTGTGATTTTGTATTGTAAATGGAAAATACCTACACCAACATGGTTATTGTTGTTATGTTTAGATGCATCACAAAAAATAAGGTCGAAATTTGAAAATTTTTCATTAATAATGGAGTTGAAAAGAACATTAGCATTTTGATCACGTTTTTGAATACCTAGATTAAAAATAATTTGCGTTTTTGTAAAAAGTGCTTCATAGTTGCAAGTGAATATGGGTAGAACAGATGAACGAAAAATAGGAGCTGAGAGTGATAAATATTTTCTATAGCTAATTACGAGGCATGGGATAGGTTTATGTGCCCAGTATGGGGAGATATCAATAAGCTCGGATAAAAATTGTAGTTTTTCCATAAGAGGATGATTTAAGAATTGCACACAGCGAAAAACGTATTGATCAGAAATAAATTGGCGTCTTAAATGTAAGGTTGGATCAACACACTCAATTTGTAACGCATTGATTGGGCTAGATTTCATCGCGCCACATATAATTCTCAAGCATTTTGACTGTATTTTGTCAAGTTTTTTAAGGCCAGATTTATTACAAGGTTCGAGTGTGAATGATCCATAGTCAAGAATGCTTCTTATAATTGCGTTATAAATAAGTTTTAGATAAAAAGGATGAGCGCCCCACCATATACCTGATAAGCATCTTATTATGTTTGTTAGTTTTTCACATTTATTCGCTATATAGTTGCAATGTAAGATTCCAGAGAGTTTTGAATCAATTAATACACCTAGGAATTTCGTGTCATCTTTATAAGGTATAAGTTTATTGCCAAAAAGTATTGATGGTCTGGGTGGAGATCGTTGTCTTGTAAATAGTACGGTAGTACTTTTAGATGGAGAAATTTGAAGCCCATTTATGTCTAGCCATTTCTGTAATTTATTCAGGGTTGAATTCATTAGCATACCAGCATTATAAATGTTTTGGTCAGTTGTGTATAATACAAGGTCATCGGCATATTGTAAAATATTTACATTTCTATCTAGAAAGTGTTCAATGTCATGGGTGTAAACATTGTATAGAAGGGGACTTAGCACGGATCCCTGTGGTAATCCTTTAGATACCAGTCGTGTATGTACTACATCATCGACTATAAGATTGATTGGTCTATTATATAATAAGTTTATGATGAATTTAATATATTTACTTGGGATTTTTAATTTAGATAGCTTTTCTTGTAACACCGGAAGTAAGACGCTATCATATGCTGAAGTTAAATCAAGAAAAACTGATAGTAATGATTTATTTAATGTAAAAGATATTCTAATATCTGTAGTTAGAAGACTTAGATTATCTGTCGTACTCTTACCTTTCCTAAAACCGTACTGACTATTGGCCAAAAATTTATTACTTTCTAAATACCACTCTAGACGATTTTTAATGAGATGTTCAATTATTTTGATCAGAACTGATGATAAGGCGATAGGGCGATAGGATGATGCTTCAAAAGGATCTTTGTTTGGTTTTAAGATTGGTAAAATTATTTGCGTTTTCCACGATGGTGGTATTTTTCCAGAATCTATTATAGAATTTATGATATTTAAATAATATGACAAAGAACTATTTCCCAGGTGGCTTATAAACGAATAAACTATTCCATCCTTACCTGCAGCAGTATCTTTAGTGTTATTTAATATATTTTTTAATTCATCTAAGGAAAATGGTGAAGATAAATCTGAAGTTGTCTCGTCATCATTTTCATGTATATTAATATTTTCATTGACAGTTAAAGGAGCTATATAATTAAGAAAATTGTCAACTACTGTGGGGTTAATGAAGGTTGATGGAGAGTCATTAAAAACTGATCGGAACTTTTTGATGTTCAACCAAACTTCAGATGGAGCAGTGTTTGGAGATATCGAGTGACAGAACTTCTGCCAACTTTCTCTTTTCTTTTTTTTAAATAGTTTTTTTGAATTTTTCATTATCTCTATTAGATTCTCGTAATTTTCCTCAGACATATTATAGCGATAGGTCTTTTCAGCACATTTCCTGTTCTTTAGTGCTTCTTTACATTCACTATCCCACCAAGGAGGACAAGGAATATGTGTAGATCTGCACACAGTAGGGAACATCGAGTTAGCTGTGTTAATTATAATTTCAGTCAACATATCTGACTGAACGTTAATATCATGAGTGGGGGTTATGCTACATATATTTTCCTCTATTTTCTTACTGAAATTTTGCCACATTTCGTCAGTTATGTATTTAAGTTTGAATTTCTTATGATTATGGTTTTTTGTGGAGACTGGGTGGTTTGAAGTGGTAGATGAAATTACTATAGGAAAGTGATCACTTCCGTGTGTAGAAGGTAATACTGACCATGTAAATATCGGTGCTAGGTTAGGAGAGCAGATAAACAAATCTGCTACACTATCACCTTCCGATGGGTGAGTACGGCGTGTTGGTAAACCAGAATTCAATATGCACAAATTGTTTAAGTCAATGATGTCTAATAGTTGTTCACCATAACTATTCGTTCTGTGGCTACCCCAGGATTCATGGTGGCAATTAAAATCTCCCAATAAAACCAAAGGTTTAGGCATAGTACTTATTATAGTATTCATTTTATTTAAAATGGTTGACGAGGGATGAGGAATATATACAGATATATAACAGATATTATTTACACTTACAGCTACTATAGAAAAATTATCATTATTTACAGGGATAGGGATCGGTACTACTACATAAGGAATATTTTTCCTTATGAGTATTGCAACACCGCCATATCCATCAAAACGATCTTGTCTGACCGTATTATAACCTTTAAATCTAAAACTAAAACTTGGTTTTAACCAAGTTTCAGATAGACAAACTAAATAAGGATTGTGGTTATTAATTAAATATATTAAATCATTTTTATTACTTATTGCGCTACGGCAATTCCACTGTATTATGTTGTGCTTGTGTGTATCCATTGTTAATGGGTATTGATTTTGATAATATTTCAATTAATGGGGCAGCGTTGGACGGTAAATAAGGACTAGAACGAGCTAAAGTTTGTAACAATTCTATGGTTTCTGAAATTAAAGGATTTTGTAATTCATTTGTATTATTTTTTTCATTCCTATGTAGTAGAGCGCAGCCATCAGAAGGAGTAGGTATTGAAAATTCATTAAGTATTTTATTATGATCTGTTTTGTCATATCCTCTACTTGTTTTTGTTGGAGTTCGAGGTTTGAGAAATACTGTTTTTTTATATGAAGTACTATTGGACGGTACGGATAGATTGCCATCATCGGAGTATGTAGGTTTTGAAGTTAATAATACATCTGCATATGATTTGGAGACTGGTGGATGTAACTTAGATGCTTCAGAATAGGAGACACAGTTTTGAGCCATGTAAACTTTAATATCTTTCTGACGCTTGAACTCAGGGCATGCCTTGTTGGTTGCAGCATGTGAGCCTGAGCACAAACAGCATTTTACGCAATCATCATCTACTTTACATGATTCACCGCTGTGTTCCTGACCACATCTATAACATCTAGGCTTTGACCTGCATTGCATTTTAGTATGAACATAGCGACAACAGTTATAACATTGTATAGTTGGGAATATGTATAGATCAACTGGTAGGGAATTGAAGCAAATAAATATGCGTTTGGGTAAAATCTGGCCATCAAAATGGATAACAACAGATTGGGTAGGTTTCCATACGGGTACTCCTTCAACCATGACTTTGTAATTTATACGTCTAACTTTTATTATATTGCCACATCCAATTGGTGTAGAAATATTTTCCATAATTTCTTCCGGAGTCCACTCTGGTGGTATACCTCTCACTATACCAACTCGAGTAATAGTGAAAGAAGGTATAAAAGCTTTTAAATTGTAGTCGCTTAATATTTTATTACTCAGAAATTCATTAGCACTTTGATATGAATTAAATGATAATGCAATTCTATTCCTTCCTATTCTCTTTAAGCTACCATTGGTAATATTATTAATTTTATTTTGCTTTAACATCCTGCCAACAGTCATTGGGTGAAGAGTTGTACCATCATTTTGACTTGTTTGTAGCCTTTGTATGTGAATAGTATATGGTGATGCATCTAAATGATTATACATTCTCCGGCTTATTTGATTTTGTTGTGATAAACTGTTAGTTAATGGTATTTCAGTGTGAGGAAGTGAAGGTAATGTAATCTCTGAATCTATAACAGCAATTTCATCCCGACATGAACAGCCAATATCTTTTTGGTTGCCAATGTGTTTTCTCTTCTTTTTATTACAGTGTTTGCAAATTTTGTGGGAATGGTTGCGTTTTCTAGATTTATTTATAGAATTCACGGATTGGTCTGTATCCATACCTGACTCGTCGCATTCTATTGTTATAAAATTAGTAGGAAAAGGGGCTGTGCCCCCTGGATCAGGGGGTTCATTCATACTTAAATCTAATAAAAAAGATAAGAGCTTACCCTATAATATATATATATACAGCTAGAAATAATAATTTATATTACAAAGATAAATTAAAAATACTATATTTACGGAAAAAAACAAACTCCACTGAATAAATAACAATAAAATTAAATTTTCGCCAGGAGAATAAACCGCGCTTTTCGAAGTTTCCCGCCGTTTTCCTATTTAATACTTAATACCACCTTAATACTGATGGCAATTGATAAGTAATCTGTGGCAGTTGGCATGGCGGTCCGATCAAGGAACTAGACATGTAGTCTAGTCAACAAGTTCAAAATCGTGTTAAATAGAAATAAAGCTCCTAAAAATATGTGCCATAGCTCATTCGATTCGGAATGATGTCTAGAAAAATGTTTTTTAAGGGTATATTAGCACATAAAAAATTGCGATTGTTATTAACAAAATAAGATTTAAAAAAAAAGGTACTTAGTTTTTCGTTAATAACTTCTAAAATAATGATATTTAAGGAATTTTGAAAAAAGATCCTGAAAGAGGAGAAAATTTCCAATAAAAAAGTCCTAACTCTCGGAACTCTATCTATATTATTTATATATTTTTTTTAACGCTGGAAATAAGGCTCCGCGAGGGCGTTACGACATAGGCGCGCCGCCTAAAGAGCCGGTATATCACCTAAAATAATTTTTAAAAAATATTAAATAACAATTTAAAAATTTGAATAAATTATAGTGTAATCTAGATACTTGAACGAAAAAAACCTCGGTGAAAAAAAATTTTTTGACGATTTTTCAAAAAGTTACACCATTGTTAATTAACTAATTTTTTTCCAACCTCTGTTTTTATAAATTACGGTATAAAAGTTTAAATAATTAGTCTATAAATTTTTCGCTTCGTGGAGCTGTTTAAGTTTAGGTACTTAATAAAGTTATGAAAAAAAAAGTTATTAAAGTTAATTATTTTGTTAATTATAATTTTTTTTAATTAACTAAAAATGCAATTTCAAAAAAATGTTATCAAAAAAATTTTTTTTTGGTTATACATTATTATTGCTGTTTTCGCATCTGATATAGGTATTAATTAACATTAGAAAAAAAAATTTTACGTCATTTGTTAAGAAATTGTTTACAAACAAATAGACTATTTTGGGATTTAAAAAAAAAATTACTGTCTATGAGACAGTTTTATAAAAATATATTTAAAAATGTTCTTTAAACAAAATAATGTGTAATTAATAATTTCCTTTCCTTCTTAAATTACAGATTTTAAGTTTTTAACAATAAAAAATAAATATTTTAGAAATTATACCTGAAGAAAAAAATTAGAAAAAAATCATTTATTAAATAAAAGATGTCATTTTCTTGTAAATAAATAATTTATAGAGCTCCAGTAGAAAATTATTAAGGCTTATTTTAATTAATAAATAATTAAACTTTGCAGAATATTAATAATTCAAACGATGAATAAATGAAAAATGATCTGTAGCAGAATATAAATTGGGTAAGTATAAATTTCAATTAAAATATTATTTAAACAAAAATGGATATTGCTTTAATTTATGCGCAATTAGAAAGATATTTTATCATAGAATAAAAAAGTTCTTGGGTCTGTAACTGTATCTATATTATTTAACAATTTATAAGCTATGGAATTTCAAAAGATGTAAAAAAAATATAAAATTTTTATAAATAAATGCTTATAATAAGTGATAAATAATAGTTACAGAATCGATTTTGAATTCATTTTATAGATAAATAAATCCTTTACAAAAATGACTTGAATGTTCTTTACCCTATCTCTAATATTTTAAAAGTTATAACAATTTTTAACTTGACAAATTATGTAACGGCTATAATTTCATTATTATATAATATTTAAAAGTGTTGTAAAAAATACAAAAAAAAAAATTCTTAACTTTGTTATATATGATTGTTTTTGTAATTTTTTGAAGTTTTCGAAAATAATATAACGGTTAATATTATTTGTTTATAACAAATTGTTAAGTTAATAAACAATTAAATTATTTATAAAAAAATATTTTTCTGTTATTCCATTGAAAAGGGTCAATGGTGATTTTTTTAAATAAAATAATTTCTTAACTAATTATTTAAACAATTGAAATATAAAAAAACGATTATAAACAATAAAAAATTCGATCGATCGAAATCGATACTAGCTTGCGATACCTAGTAATTTCGTACTCGATACTTTCGTTCCGATACTTTCCTAGGTATCGATACTTTACTCAATCATACTAAAACTACTGAATGGATTTAAATAAAATTTTGCACAGGTAGTCGTTAACTTGAAAATGCTATTTTAAGTTAACAACTACCTATGTGCAAAATAGGCTACTTTTTTTAAAGAAAAATTGCGTGATCCCGCATGATTCGTCAAAACCTTTTAAAACGCACACTGCAGCTAGTTATTTAGGTATATAAAAACAAATCTAGAAGAAAGAGGCACTCGATCGCTTATTCTCAATTAAAAAAAACAATGGATGCCAAACGCAACAAGGGATGACGTACGGAAGAAAATAAATAGTTTGAGGTCAAATTTTCAAAGAAACTTGAAATATCGAAACGATCTGGTACAGCTAGTGATTTTGTGTTTTTCCCACATTTAAAGCCATGATAAAGGCGATATAAGCTTTGGTTCTTGGGTTCATTGCTTTGTAGTTTGACCGTCCCGTTGATCAAGTGGTTAGCGATCCTGACTACACAATTAATGGGGCTCGGGTTCGATTCTCGGCAGGGGCAGACATTTAGGTGATGAGCATAGATGTTTGTATTTCTGGGTTTGGGTGTTTATGAAATACTTTTGAATCTTTATATATGTATTTCTGTGTATAAATATCGTTGACTAACACCCATATCACAAGGCAATAATTTATTTACTTTGGGGTTAGATCAATTCCTGTAAAATTGTCCAGTGATATTTATTATCTTTATAGTTTGTGTACACCTCTGCACCTCTGCTTTAACTGATTTGAACTGAGAACATAAGCGTCAGTATAATAATCAATACATAGTATAAAACAAAGTCGTTTTCTCTGTCTGTCCCTATGTCACAATGTATGCTTAAATCTTTAAAACTACGCAACGGATTATGATGCGGTTTCTTGTAATAGATAGAGTGATTAAAGAGGAAAGTTAATGTGTATAATAACATTCAATATATTGCAGAAAAATACTGCAATTTTTGAGTTTTCTGATGTCATGTCGTAAATAATTATATTTTTTTCCGCTTCTATTGCAAACGCAGGCTAAACCCTACGAGATTTATCAAAATAATGTACTAAGTATTTGTACACCTTGAAAAGGTTTACAGAAAAGTCCACGATGGTATATGTCTAGCTCTTATGGATAACCCACAATAGCATTTTTTTGTCATTTACTTTTTACGAGAAATAATGGCTTTTTTTAAAGCAATTTTAAGCAATACAGCACTAATCCTTATCCAAGTAAATACCTTAAATATATTGTTGATTTAATATAGATCAATATGGCCGTTTACAGCATGTAAATTAAATGAATATTTTCGAAGATTACGCCAAACTACGAAATATACTTCTCTTTGAAAGCCTACTACTCCTAAACGGTTAATCCAATAATTAAAAAAAATATACATTATACGTAAAATATAATTTACTTTAAATTTTAAGTTCGATTTTTCAAATTTTGTTGTTATTTTTGACGAAAAGAAATCGAATATCTCTCTTATTATTACGCAAGAATTTTCTTATAACTTTCAAACTACTGAAACGATTTTGATGATTTTTTCACTTTATTACAGACAATTTATTGCTTTATAAAATTTGAGTTCAAAATTTTACAAAATTATTATAGCGTGCCATTAAATCAATAAAAACCTTATTATTTCATTCGCGGACAGCGCTCGCTCCGAAAGTCAGTCTCTCGGTAGCGTTCGTACGGAGAGGCTGCGTCGCACGTTAGCGTACTCCGCTCTCCACATTCGAGTCAAAGAGTAATAATACAGATAGTACGTTTGGCACAGTAATAAGGTTGTGCTGTTTGAAAATTGGACATTTCGTTTACGCTTGAACGTTTTTTATAGTAGATAATAAGTTTGGAGCGGAAATGCTGTTTTTTTTCAGAGGTTGTCATTATGATGTAATTTAAACCTTTAAAAAGATAAAAGGGGCGTTAATGATTGTATTAAAATAAATTGTTTATTACACAAAATTTAGTACTTATGCTTTTTAATACGATTAAAGGAATACGCATTTTTGAATTTCATCCCATAAATGGGTAAAAGGAGAGTTAATTTTTGTATGAAAAATTAATTGTTTGTTGTAGAAATTACTTAAAATTTAGTATTTATACTTTTCAATACAATTAAAGAAATTTTTATTTTAAAATTTCTTTTAATTTCATCCATTAAAAGGGCAAGTGTATAAATTTGTATTAAAAATAAAAAGTTTATTATCTAAACTCTCATAAAATGTAGTACCTACTTATTCAATTCAATCCACATTGAAGAAACATGCGCGTGATGAAGTTCGGGGTTTCATCCCGTAAAGGACTAAAAGTGGGAGTTACAATTCACCATTGTCATTCATACATGATCAACATAACTTGAAATTTGGTAGTTATGTTCTTCAACATAATTTAAGAATTATATGTTTAAGGATTTTATAAATTTTATTCCTTAAAATGGTAAAAAAAGCGTTTATGTTTGAATGAAAAAAAAAATGTTTATTGTAAAATATTGTAGAAATTATTTAAAACTTATTATTTATTATTTTTGTGTTATAGCACTCACCCCGTGCTTGGGAATCTGGAAAAACCTTAAAAACAGCAAAGAAAAATATCGACACGCGGGATTTGAACCTGCGACCATTTCCCTAAAGCCGGGACGCTCTTCCGCTGAGCTAGTGTCGACAGGCTCGAGGCGGCGAAATTCTTCTTTGCTATGTGATCGATTACGTCGATTGTACTGATCGCTAGCTATACATACGTATAACTAGTTAAATGAGTTCATCGTTATAGATGAAATTCACATTTATAATTTTGATCAGTACTTTCGTATTTCTAATTATTTTTGTGTTATAGCACTCACCCCGTGCTTGGGAATCTGGAAAAACCTTAAAAACAGCAAAGAAAAATATCGACACGCGGGATTTGAACCTGCGACCATTTCCCTAAAGCCGGGACGCTCTTCCGCTGAGCTAGTGTCGACAGGCTCGAGGGTTCAAATCCCGCGTGTCGATATTTTTCTTTGCTGTTTTTAAGGCTTATTATTTATGTTTTTTAACACAATTAAATATGAGTTTAAGGTTTTTTAAATTTTATCCCTTACAAGGATCAAAAACATCAAAACTCTGAAGAAAAAAGATAAAAAACTGGTACTATTTAAAGGTAGTGAAGTCTTCGCAACCAGCGTGTTTGCATGAAGAGAGTAATTAACGTGCAGGAAGCAAGAAAAAATTGTAGGGATCGTGACATATTGCACTCGGTTCTCTTTGCATACCTCGTAAGGGGACTGGAGTAAATATATGTCATTGTTGTTGTTTTAACAATAACCAGGACCGATGACTTTACATGCTCATCCGAGGCACGGAAGTGGTAACACACCATCCTCCAGAATCCAAGTGGCTATTGAGATTTTTTAATTTTCGAAAAATACCTTAAACGTTACTTTAGGTTATCCCCTAGACTACGAGGCAGTTATTATAATCATTAGTTATTTTTTTCAACCTTGGTTTTTTGCAACACATTAACCCGATATCCTGTCGCAATAGCGTTTGTGTTTTTAACTGTCCTGATTTGGTTTTGAGAACAAGGTAGCTGATAAACACATTCTAACCCTGCTAGATGAATAGCGATGCACCATTAAAATTTTTAAGGGTCTATAGGCGATGGTTATATGTTTCTATCAGGAAAACTGTTTACTTGTTTGCTGTCATATGAAATGAAATAAATATAAATAAATTAAATTAATTACAAATAGTCTAAATTAATCAACCTGTTTAATACCATCCTATATAAGCTTTCAATTAAATTTAATCTCTACTTTTTCTTACGAAATTTTGAAACAAAAAAAATATTTAAAAGGTTATTTAAGAGATCACTTTTTACAAAATCACATTTTGAAAGGTTTTGTTAAATATTAAAGGTTAATTGTATGTATTAAAATAAAGTGCTACAAAATATGTATTGTATATAACAAAAAAAAAGATACGTAAGAGTCATTATTGTGTAAAATTATCATATAATTTTTTTGTCTATTTTCGATATTTACGGTTTTTTCTTTCGATATTGATCGTTTTTCTAAAATGAAAGGATAATCGATAAATGACCGATTCTCGATTATGAGTTTTGAGTTTGCCAACATTCATTTGATTCATGATGATAAAAGTTCATATAGGTAAACAAATATGTTAAAACGTATCTGCTTCCACTGTATATACTCTTTGACGACGGGAGATCTTGACGTGCGAAATAGTATTTACGCTGCGCCTGTCACTAACTCAAGGTCGTTCGCAGCTGTAATCGCCTTAAAATGCAGGGACATAGCGGTTGCGGGGTTACCGGCAGGTTGGGCGGCGCTCGCGCGGTGTGTTCTGAAACCGCTGGGAAACGTGTTAATTTTCGGATAAATAAATATAGGACTTCCGCTGGAAACCAAAATTTAGTACATTCCTTTTTTTAACTAAATATCACCATATAAAAATCATGTGGATGATTAGAAATAGTATTAACAAATTATTTTTCCTGTTTTCAGAATTTTATATGATTAAGTAGAATTTTATATGATTAATAAGAATGTACTTTACATTCTATCATGTAATAAGTTAGCACATTCCTTAGATAATATCTTCAGGTATATCGTATAATTTTTGTAAAATTGTTAGAAAGAAAGAAAGAAAGAAAATATTTATTTGCAAGAATATGGGTGTTACAAGTTGTTAAAAATAAATTAAGTTACCAACATATTCTACCATTATATGGTGTGCAAATATTTAAAAAAATTATCATTATAAAATATTACATTTAAAAGATTCTATCGAATATTTAGAATTACTACCGGATCGGAACGCGGCCACACACTGAGAAGATCCGGCGGAAGAAACTCAGCGGGCTGGTCTTTTTTCTCTATTTTATGTTCTTGTTATAAATGTACAATTTCATATTACAAAAGATTTTTTTATAATTACAAGTTTCATATTTTGTGCAATTAAATTTTTTATAATTTACAAAATGTTCACTATTTACAAAATTTTACTAGGTACATTGACATTTTTTAAGGACAATTCAACAAACTTATATTTCAATCCATTAATATTTAATTTTATCGGCTAAAAATTCTTTAATATCATAATAAGTTTTATCTAACAGCAAATCAAACAACTTTTTGCGAAATTTATTTATAGGTAATGATTTAAGACTATCAGGAATATGATTGTATATAATAATAGACATACAATACACATTTTTTGTAAAAATATTTAATTTTTAATTAGGCACATATAATTTTTTACTATTCCTAAAATATGAGTTACCAGTGACTTCAGCATTTGTTTTAAATAACTTTTGGTGCTTTTTTACAAATACGCATACCTCTAAAATATACAAACATGGTAAGGGAAGTACCTTAAGAGACTTGAAAAGTGGTTTACAGGAATGTAACTGATTAACACCACATATTGCTCGAATACATTTCTTTTGGACTCTAAAAATTCGTATCAATTCAACAGAATTTCCCCAAATAGGAATTCCATATTGTAAATTAGAAGATACATATCCATGATATGCTAATAGGGAGGCTTTTACGTTTCCTACTTCTCTTAGTCTTCTTAAGACATAGACAAATCTATCAATCTTATTACATAGATATTCAATGTGTGCTTTCCAATTACAATATTTGTCAATAGTTATTCCTAAAAAGTTTGTACAATCTACATTTTTTATTTATTTTTTAGTTATTTAACAATCAATGTAAAAAAACGTGATTTAGCAAACCAGTTTTTACTACTTTACTTACTTACTTTTCATTTTTTTTTCACTGAGTGACATAGGCTATTTGAAAAAAAAACTTCCCACTACGTATATAGATAAGGAAGTTACTGATTTTACCCCGATTTTTGAAAATCGAGTTTTTACCAGATGTCCACGTTAAGGGGTCCTAAGAATCTTTTCCGACTATTTTCACGATGACGTCAGTATGTCTGTCTGTATGTATTAAGTATGTATGTATGTATGTATGTATGTATGTATGTATGTGTGTATGTATGTATGTGTGTGTGTATGTGTGTGTGTGTAGGTGTATATGTAAACATCTCATAACTTTTGAACGGCTAGACCGATCGAAACGCTGTTGGATTCTGCTCAACTTAGATTTCCTGAAAATTTGAACCGATTCGGTCCAGGAGATTATGAGAAATTTTGAAAAAACACCAAAAAAATGTTGACGAAACAGTATTTTTTTAATATAACTTCCAGATTTATGTACCGATTGAGTAGAAAAACTAATCAGCTCTATTCGTCAAAAAACTATGTCTAATAAATAAATTGCATCAAAATCGGTTTATCCGTTTGAGAGTAATCGTTGACGAATAATTTTGAAAGTGTTTTTTCGACATAGCTTCGAAATTTTTCAACAAATCATTTTTTGGTGTTCTACGATATTTTAGTACTTAAAAAACTACGTCAAATGCCGTTTCAGAAATCAAAATCGAATTAGCAAACTTACTTAAGTTTTTTTAAATAACTTTCAAGTTAATTTACCGATATACCGATACCGATAATACATATACATTAGACTGATTATGACATATATACATATACATTAGACTGATTCGCAAAAAACAAAAAAAAAATTTTTTCCTATTAGTATATATTGATAATAGTGTAATTTGAAGTACACAGACCAATTAGAGCACAATATGAAGTGTAAGTTGATAAATATTGAGATCTGTAAGTCAATAAAGATTGGATTGTAATATTTATTGACTGTGTTACCCTTGCCATAGAGTGATATCTTAGTCTGTGGAATATTATGATAGCTCACAATAACAAAGGCTCAAAATATAAACAAAACTATATTTCCATTGCAATGACACCACTTTTGTAGATATTAGCTTAAATTTTTGTAATATACACGATTCCCTGTGTTGGTTCCGAGCTCCTTTGAAGAATAGACCAACTGCCGTTCTTCCAGGAAGGTCGTAAAAGGCGATTGATTGGCTCTGAAAGTCACTACCAACGTGACTACCTAGTTGAATAAATTAATCCATTTTGTCGAGGGGTAATGCACCTATGATACTGAGGAATTTGGTACAGTCTACTACCATAAGTTTGGATTTGGAACAGTTTGTTTGGAAACCCAATCTCCATTCTGTCTAGGAGATTTATCATTTCAGCTTCATTTACAACCGGAAGTGTACTATCACCTGTGTAACGGATAGACATGTGTAACACTGCGCTGCGCCGCGCAATGCGCTAACTCCATTCACTGAGCGGGTGTGTCAACTCACTTATTCAAAATGTGTTAGCGCACGGCGCAGCATACTTATACCACAAACTACTTAGAGACTATACGCAGTAAACTCTCATTCATGTGCACAATTATCATGAGTCATGACTTATGTGTCGCGACTCACTTGTTGAGTTACCAATGAACCAACGCAATTCATGCGCTGTGCGCTGTTTGTGTTATGCATCTGTAGCATGGCGCACGGCGCACGTTTCGCTCGCTGCTCATTTCTCTTTACCCGCGGGCCGCGTCAGATTTGTTGCGCCATGGCGCAATTTTGAGTTAGCGCAATGAGCCGGCGCAGTACACTGCGCTTGAGTTACTGAGTTAACGCAAAGAATTTCGCTGAGCTACCCATGTCTAGTAACGGAGGTTTGTTATTCTGGTGCCAAATGGTCTAAATAATTGGTATTTAAATTCTCAACCACTAAAATATTAAGCAAATCTTTAATTCATTAAATTTTCAATTAAAAAAGTAAAAAACTAAAAATAATTATCTACACAAATGTCTAACAAATGAAATAGTATATCTAAAACAAAACAACAACCTTAAGTTCCAAAAACTACAATACAAGTTTTTCTTTAACCTTTAATTTACAATAGGTACATAAAGATATATTTTGAATATTCTGATCCGTCGAATAGGCAGCGCTGTTTATAAAATTCGTATAAAATGATTAACTGGTATAATTGGTTCAATAAAAATCGATTAATATGATTTTAAAAATCGATTACAGTACCCGGCGATAAATATTGCACATCGACCTTTGGAAAGAGACAATCGGCTAATTTCAGCTTCGTAGAGCGTTATCTCTGTCGCACAAAATACAAACAGTCCGGTACCTATTAGGAGCTGTTAAAACAAGTATGATTTGCTTCTTTAATATTTTTATTCTTTGTATAAAATACACTAATTTTTCTATAAGTGATGGCTTTAGGTTGGGGTAAAATAAATTAAAAAAACATGTTCACATTATATTTACGTATTTAATTATTTTGGAACATTACAGCTTTAGTGTAGGGTCAGGTGGTAAACAGTGGCCCAGCAGTACACAGTGCACCACCAAGCATATTCCAAAAACGCGACGTTGCCAAACCGTACTGTAAACGCTAAATAGTTTGCCTTCTACCACCTGCCGCACTCCCCAGTCGACGGCGCGCCCCCACCCGTAACGGTCGCGTAGTGCATAGTTTTGCGGTTGGAGCCATAAAAAGTAAGTATACCTGTTTTCATTTATTTTCTTTCTAGAATCGTTGTATATTTAGTTACATTATATAGCACTATTACCATGTGTAAAGTAACTATTCCTTAATAATTTAGATATATAAATATCCTTTGAATTCGGTGTGCTTAATAGTTACGTGATTTTATATGTTAAAAAGTTGTGTCTGCACACAGTGACTCAAAACCGTAGGGTACACAGTGAACCATGGTTCACTGTGTACAACTTTGTTCATTGTGTCCGGTACGATTTATGCATAAACTTTTCAACTGTGGTTGTAATAAAAAATAATAGTAATTTCAAAAATTGAACTGAATTCAAATATGAACTATAACTACTCATATCTCAAAAACTACTGAACCGATTTACATAAAACTAGAATTGTTACCATACCATACCATACATACATGTCAAACTGATTAGTGATGACCTCCTTTTTTGTTGGTTGAAAAAGGCGTTAATAGAAGATCTGATACTAATAATAATAATAATCATTTTGTTTTAGAATGGGTCGAACTAAAACAGAAAACCGAAAAATTGGCCGTCATAGTGCCAAAGATATGAAAAAAGCTGTAGATCTTGTAAAGAACGGAATGAGTATTCACAAAGCAGCACAAGAATGTAATTTAAAATATTCAACTGTGAGAAGATATGTAAAAAATCATGAGAATCAAGATAATGCTAGATTTGTTCCCAATTACGAGGTGAATGCTATTTTTTCACCTGAACAGGAAGAAATATTAAAAGCTTACATAAGTGAATGTGCTCTCATGTTCTACGGGCTTACAGCTAAGGAGACGAGGCAATTAGCTTGTCAATTGGCAATTGCAAACAAGTTAAAAGTACCATCTTCTTGGTTGTCCAACCAAATGGCAGGAGTTGATTGGCTGAGATCGTTCAGAAAAAGGCACAGTGATATAAGTCTAAGAAAACCCGAGGCGTGCAGTTTAGCGCGTGCTACAGCATTTAACAGAACAAATGTACAGTTATTCTTTAATAATTTAAAAGAAGCTTTTCAACGGTGTTCGAGATTTGGAGATGGTACTCGTGTTTACAACCTCGATGAAACCTCTACGACGACCGTGCAAAAGCCTCAAAAAGTGTTAGCGCCTAAAAGAAGCAACGTCTGCAAAGTTACTAGTGGCGAAAGAGGGGTTTTAGTAACCACTTGCTGTATCGTTTCCGCTACCGGACATGCCCTACCTCCCGCCATGGTTTTTCCAAGAAAAAACTTTAAGGCTCATATGCTACATGGTTCACCAGCTGGAACACTTGGTTTAGCCTCACCTACCGGATGGATGAACGCAGAGTTATTTGTTGAGGTGATGAAGCATTTCATAAAGCACACCTCTGCTTCAAAGGAAAATCCGGCACTTCTCATTCTTGATAATCACGAAAGTCACCTGTCAATAGAAGCTCTTAATATTGCAAAATCTTCTGGTGTAACATTACTAACCGTACCTCCTCACACTACTGCAAAACTGCAGCCCCTAGATGTTGGGCTGAATGGACCTTTTAAAACGTTTTATAATGCAGCAGTTGACTCATGGATGCTGCGGAACGCAGGACATACATTTACAATTTATCAAATAGCTGAATGTGTAGGTAAAGCGTATTTAAAAGCAATGACACCAGTTAACATCATCAGCGCTTTTAAAAAATGTGGTATATTTCCATTCGATGAATCAGTTTTCACGGAAGAGGACTTTTTGCCGAGTGCGGTAACAGACAAGCCAAATCCAGAAATTGAAGACAACGAGGCGCCCACTTCACCTTCTATTTTTTTGGAACTTCCAAATTTTGAACAGCCAGAAACAAACGCCATTGCTCAAGAAAAGTCAGCTCATCCTACCACGACCATACTAGAATCACAGCGACAGGATTCAGTGCTCAGTATTTCAGCAAGCCCATCAACTTCACGACAAGGGGCAGCTTTCATTACACCTAAAGAGATTAGACTCCCCCTGAAAGCAAGTCCTCGAAACACTAAAAGACGAAGGATATTAGGCAAAAGTATGATAGCGACAGACACTCCCGAGAAGGATAAGATAGAAGAAAAAAAGAAGAAAGTAAAGGGACTAAACAAAGTGAAGAAAAGTGATATTTTTAAAGATAAGAGACCAAAGAAAGAACAGCAATTAGAGAAAGTAGTAATACATGACTGTGACACCAGCAGTGGCGATGAAACTTTTTGTGCCAGTGGATCGTCTTCTGGGGGAGATATATTTTTAAGCGATAGAGAAGACGACGACACAATGATTCTGGATGATGACATAATTTCAAAACCTCTGCCAAGAAATCCTAAAGTGGGAGAGTATGTGGTTATTTTGATAGAGACAAATAAAAAGAAAAAATATTATTATGTGGCAAAGATTTTAGAAGAGTCTAGTGAACCGGGATATGACTATTTCGTGTCCTATTTAAAACTACAGAGTAAAGTTTTTTATAAATTTGCTGAACCTGTGGAACCAGATATGGCAGGAGTTTGGAAAAATGATATAAAATTTATACTTCCTGACCCTAAAGTTGAAGGCAGTAGTCGCCGGCAATCAACTTATACATTCCCAATAAATTTGTCACTTTTGTCTTTTCCTTTTTGATTATATTGGAAAATTTATAGGAATCTATGTAGATTTTATTCTTTTTGATGATGATTAATCTCAGAAGTAGCACTTTATTTTAATTTACTATTTTTAAAGATTATTCGTTTCGTTCATTTCATTATTTCTGAAGATTATTCATTTTAAGAGTAATGTTGATTTTGATATTTTATAAGTTTACTACAGATGCCTTTATTTGGATTTTGTTATTGTTTTTGAAGACAATTGATTTCAGAAGCAGGCCTTTATACTGTTTTATTTTTTTTAATTCACTTCAGAAGCAGTATTTTATTTTGACAATAATAAATATTCATTGAAAGGGGTCATCTATTTTTTTTATGGAAACTGTTAGAAATAAGAAACTTTAACTCTAAATAATTATTATATCTAAATTTAAATTTGTTTAAAAAACTGGTAATACTGTAAAAGACTCTTAATTTTATTGTAGAATATAAAGATCCAAGCTTTAACTAATTTAGTCAGCGTTCCTAATTAGATTTGTAAGTTAAATTAGTACCTACTAGTTTGTTTTGTACTGATTTTATAATTGTTGCTGTTAAATACAAATATATAAATAAGTTATTAAGTATTACTTTACTATAGTTTTATTTAACGTCATTTTTATCAATAAATAACTTTAAATATGCGATAAAGGTAGGTATCTAAAGTGATGGTTCACTGTATACACATTGGTCCACTGTCGACTGAGCCCCTATTCACTGTGTACTTATATTGGTACACAGTGAACAATTGGCCATCTTTAAAAAAAAACAATATTACCGATAAACTATTGGAATTGGTGCTGAAATTGATATGCAAAACACAAGTTTATTAATTTTCCTTTCGCGTGATGTCAATAGTTCTTAATTATATTCACATACGGTGGAATTATAAATGTTCAAACTTTTAGTGGTTCACTGTTTACCATGTTACCCTACATAATAAACACCATTATACCTATTGCTAAAATGAGACATTGCAATAAAAATAATAATAATTCTAATTCTCAATTACTTCCATTTCACTATCTGTGCTCTCAAAGAGGTCAATATCACTGCCACTATCAGCCGTATTTATCACTAATCTATCAGTGTAATTGTCTAAACTGTGTTGAATGCTTCTATATTCATTCTCACATTTGATTGCATGATCGCAAACCTTTTTCCACTCTTCAGCGCCGATCATGTTTACTTTTTCAGTCAATAATGTTTTTACTGTAGTTAAGTTCATACCCACATTTCTAGAGGCTACATAGCCTTTCAGTTGAGACCATATATTTTCAATTGGATTAAAATCCGGATGATATGGTGGCAATCGCAACACAGTGTGCCCATGTTCGGCAAGTACTTTGTCCACAGAAAACTCTGTATACCTCTCCTTGTGCTGACATATAATAGCGTAAATCTGGGTTTTTGTTAATTTTGGATCAACTGGAATTTCGTGTCTGTTTAACCAGTTGATCATTTCCCGTTTAATGGTGTTTGAGTTGGGGGGTCTCTCAATATATTTGTTGTGATAGGGTGCGTTGTCGATAACTAGAACAGAATTACTGGGTATATTTGGGATTAATTGGTTAACCAGCCATTTCTCATAGTTATCGTTATTCATTTCATTGTGATAGTCACCTGTAGTGTCCGTGGATTTATACGTCAAAAAAGCACCGGGTACAAAGCTTTTTCATTTCCCGCATGAACTATTATCAAACGTTGACCTTTTGAAATTGGCTTTTTTACTCCTTTTTTCTTATCGTCACTCGAAGATTTCCCTTTAGTGTGGGATGCATGTATATATGACTCATCCATGTAGACGATATTTTTTCCTGTTTCGCGAAATTTGCGTATTTTATCAAGGTATTCCATTCGTTTGAGACTAACGTCGTGCTTTTCCATTAGAATTTTTCGATTATCTTCCATTTTAGTGAACTGAAATCCCATGTCATGAAGTATTTTTCTCAACGTTTTTTCAGACCCATTGTAATTAATAGCTTCAGATAATTTAGCTTTTAATGATTTTATTGTTGGCAGTTCATTAAATCGTAAGTGAAAATAATACACCATTCTTCGAACAACATCGTAATCAAAATCGTCCATATCCAAACGAAATTGCTTTTTTGGTCTCCCTTTTTTTGGAGTGCTGAACTTAATTCCAGTCGAATGTGTTTCAGTACTGACTTCGTTTAATATATTGTTCAAAGTTCTTCTTGAAATTCCAGTGGGATTTGCAACTCGCTCTTGAATCTTCTTAAAATAACAACTTACATTTTCATCTACTTTTTTTTTAAATCTATCAGCTTCGGTTACAAAGTATTTATAAACATTGTAGATAATTTCACGTGACTGATCTCGTAAAGGTTTCCCTCTTTTTCCGAAAGATGCCATATTACAACTTTAAATTATTTAAATTTGTGGGTGTTATCAACTCTAAATATATATTTTTGATCGGGACGCGACCGCACTCTATCGTACTTGAATAACGACTGACTAAACGTCACATAGGTAGTGTGGGACTGAGATAACGCTCTACGCAGCCGAAATTATCCGACTGTCTCTTTCCAAAGTTCGATGTGCAATATTTATCGCCGGGTACTGTAATAGAAAATAATAATCTAAATAAAAATAGAATATTTTTAAATCCCTAGTCTGTGGTTCTGTCCACAGATTAGAGAGAGATACGCACTGTCGTTTCCATGAAGTATTAGGTATAGGTGGAGCTAGCATTCGTATAATAATAATAAATAAATATTCACGGAACAAATTACAGTTACTGATCTAACCCCAAAGTAAGCAGATTATTTGCTTGTGTTATAGGTGTTAGTCAACGATACTAATACATAGAAATATATATATATATATATATATATATATATATATATATATATATATATATATATATATATATATATATATATATATATAAAAATACGGTTACATATACAATAAACTCCCCTAACCCCGAAATACAAACATTTATGCTCATCACACAAATGCTTGTCCCCGTCGACGATCAAACCCGAGTCCCGTCGACTGCGTAGTCAGGGTTGCTAACCACTCGACCAACGGGGCGGTATTAATCACTTGAAACACATATTTACGTTATATCTCTGTCTATGAGGTCTCTCCGTCTCTTTTTATACAGTTGTGTTAGATAATGCGTTAGTGTGTTAATAAGCATACCTATTCTTTACTTTTTACCTCAAAGTGCTTGAAAATATTGTTCCTGCTTGCCCGAACATCTGCTAAAGTTCAAGCTAGTTAAGCTTTCACCAAATATATACATATACACACATACACGCACACAGACATACACATAAAGACACACAAGCATTCGCCAAGCAATGAACAAATTTGTAATAACATTTGACCGCCTCGTTGGTCGAGTGGTTAGCGGCCCTGACTACGCAATCGACGGGGCTCGGGTTCGATCCCCGACGGGGACAAGCATTTGCGTGATGAGCATAAATGTTTGTATTTCCGGGTTTGGGTGTTTATTAAATATATTCCAGTATTTATATATGTATTTCTATGTATTAGTATCGTTGACTAACACCCATTACACAAGCAAATAATTTGCTTACTTTGGGGTTAGATCAGTAAGTGTAATTTGTCCCGTGAATTATATTATATTATTATTATTGTACAATTATATTTTAGTAGATATATTTCAATATTTTTTTTTAAAGAATTACTTCAATAATGTAAACTTGTATTGGCCATATTTTTTATTTACGGTTGGTGCTGGTTGGTTACCGCTGTTTGATTACTGATATATACAAAAAAAATATCTTGACTCTTTAACATTTCCCTGTAATTCTACTCATTTTACCTCACCAGGATAAAAAAATGTAAGTTTTAAGTTTTTTATATGTCTAATAATACTATTGGAAAGAAAGACAATCTTTATTTTAATGAGGTAAAAATATTTTAAATTACAAATGAAAGCACAAAAACTAAAAAAAACAATATGGGGTTAAATAGCTTTGGAATATCATCTTGAGAACATCTAGAATATTTCTCGACATTTAAATTATTTTACGTAACCGAATAAAAGTATAAGTTTCAAGTTTATACTAAATGACTATTAATGTTATAATATGAAAGACTATTTGTAAGGTAGACCTATTTTATATACCGTTTTGGGAAAATATTTATTTGCTTGCAACATTATTCACGCAATAATGTGTCTTTGTGTGCGTGTCAACGCAAGTAATTACACGAAGGGTGACGAACACGAAATAAAGAAAACAACGGAATTGGCAAGTACAAACATTTGTATCAGGACGGCGATCGCCACACTCACACATAAAATAAGCATTATTGCATATAAACTACTAATGCAAACATTGTTTCATTGGTCGTTTTCATTTTAAGCAACAATAATCCGAAACACACAAACAGAACTTTTAAAAATATACCAAACTGCGTTACAATAAATTTTATTTTGCTACAAAAAAAAGAGTATTTACCTCCTTTTGTAGTCTATTTAAAATAGACTCATCTATTTGTACAATAGTGAAACTTAAGATCGTAATAGTTTCGCTATTCTACAATAGATGGCAGCATTGATTTTTCCGTAGTTTTCAGTTGATCATATTTGAGTAGAGAACTTTCTAGATCGATATACGTAATGACTGTCATTACGTATATCTTTCTAGAAAAATTAGGTGAACCTAAAATTAACTTTATATGTAAGGTGTACGGCTGATTTTAACTTGACTTTCTATTATATCATTAGAGATTATATTAAATCAGGAATTTAATTAAAATAAAATGAAAATTGTACTTTCGAATGATATGAAATATCTCCATTTTTAATCATCTGTATTCTACTATCATTTCTGCATTCAAGGATGGCACAATACGGCATAATTCAGTGTATAATGGATTTTCGCACGACGACTATCTCCTAATGATATGGTAAGTATCACTAAGGCAATTAAGAGTAAAAGCGCATAATTGTGACGCACGCGGCACGCCCACTCTTCACTTCCCCTTGTTTTCTTTATTTCGTGGTGACGAAGGTCATGCACACATCGATACGGTTTTGGCTTAAAATATGAACGAAACGTTGAATGCGAAAACGGCGGGAAACTTCGAAAAGCGCGGTTTTATTCTCCTGGCGAAAATTTAATTTTATTGTTATTTATTCAGTGGAGTTTGTTTTTTTCCGTAAATATAGTATTTTTAATTTATCTTTGTAATATAAATTATTATTTCTAGCTGTATATATATATATATATATATATATATATTATAGGGTAAGCTCTTATCTTTTTTATTAGACTTAAGTATGAATGAACCCCCTGATCCAGGGGGCACAGCCCCTTTTCCTACTAATTTTATAACAATAGAATGCGACGAGTCAGGTATGGATACAGACCAATCCGTGAATTCTATAAATAAATCTAGAAAACGCAACCATTCCCACAAAATTTGCAAACACTGTAATAAAAAGAAGAGAAAACACATTGGCAACCAAAAAGATATTGGCTGTTCATGTCGGGATGAAATTGCTGTTATAGATTCAGAGATTACATTACCTTCACTTCCTCACACTGAAATACCATTAACTAACAGTTTATCACAACAAAATCAAATAAGCCGGAGAATGTATAATCATTTAGATGCATCACCATATACTATTCACATACAAAGGCTACAAACAAGTCAAAATGATGGTACAACTCTTCACCCAATGACTGTTGGCAGGATGTTAAAGCAAAATAAAATTAATAATATTACCAATGGTAGCTTAAAGAGAATAGGGAGGAATAGAATTGCATTATCATTTAATTCATATCAAAGTGCTAATGAATTTCTGAGTAATAAAATATTAAGCGACTACAATTTAAAAGCTTTTATACCTTCTTTCACTATTACTCGAGTTGGTATAGTGAGAGGTATACCACCAGAGTGGACTCCGGAAGAAATTATGGAAAATATTTCTACACCAATTGGATGTGGCAATATAATAAAAGTTAGACGTATAAATTACAAAGTCATGGTTGAAGGAGTACCCGTATGGAAACCTACCCAATCTGTTGTTATCCATTTTGATGGCCAGATTTTACCCAAACGCATATTTATTTGCTTCAATTCCCTACCAGTTGATCTATACATATTCCCAACTATACAATGTTATAACTGTTGTCGCTATGGTCATACTAAAATGCAATGCAGGTCAAAGCCTAGATGTTATAGATGTGGTCAGGAACACAGCGGTGAATCATGTAAAGTAGATGATGATTGCGTAAAATGCTGTTTGTGCTCAGGCTCACATGCTGCAACCAACAAGGCATGCCCTGAGTTCAAGCGTCAGAAAGATATTAAAGTTTACATGGCTCAAAACTGTGTCTCCTATTCTGAAGCATCTAAGTTACATCCACCAGTCTCCAAATCATATGCAGATGTATTATTAACTTCAAAACCTACATACTCCGATGATGGCAATCTATGCGTACCGTCCAATAGTACTTCATATAAAAAAACAGTATTTCTCAAACCTCGAACTCCAACAAAAACAAGTAGAGGATATGACAAAACAGATCATAATAAAATACTTAATGAATTTTCAATACCTACTCCTTCTGATGGCTGCGCTCTACTACATAGGAATGGAAAAAATAATACAAATGAATTACAAAATCCTTTAATTTCAGAAACCATAGAATTGTTACAAACTTTAGCTCGTTCTAGTCCTTATTTACCGTCCAACGCTGCCCCATTAATTGAAATATTATCAAAATCAATACCCATTAACAATGGATACACACAAGCACAACATAATACAGTGGAATTGCCGTAGCGCAATAAGTAATAAAAATGATTTAATATATTTAATTAATAACCACAATCCTTATTTAGTTTGTCTATCTGAAACTTGGTTAAAACCAAGTTTTAGTTTTAGATTTAAAGGTTATAATACGGTCAGACAAGATCGTTTTGATGGATATGGCGGTGTTGCAATACTCATAAGGAAAAATATTCCTTATGTAGTAGTACCGATCTCTATCCCTGTAAATAATGATAATTTTTCTATAGTAGCTGTAAGTGTAAATAATATCTGTTATATATCTGTATATATTCCTCATCCCTCATCAACCATTTTAAATAAAATGAATGATATAATAAGTACCATGCCTAAACCTTTGGTTTTATTGGGAGATTTTAATTGTCACCATGAATCCTGGGGTAGCCACAGAACGAATAGTTATGGTGAACAACTATTAGACATCATTGACTTAAACAATTTGTGCATATTAAATTCTGGTTTACCAACACGCCGTACTCACCCATCGGAAGGTAATAGTGTAGTAGATTTGTTTATCTGCTCTCCTAACCTAGCACCAATATTTACATGGTCAGTATTACCTTCTAAACACGGAAGTGATCACTTTCCTATAGTAATTTCATCTTTCACTTCAAACCACCCAGTCTCCACAAAAAACCATAATCATAAGAAATTTAAACTTAAATACGTAACTGACGAAATGTGGCAAAATTTCAGTAAGAAAATAGAGGAAAATATATGTAGCATAACCCCTACTCATGATATTAACGTTCAGTCAGATATGTTGACTGAAATTATAATTAACACAGCTAACTCGATGTTCCCTACTGTGTGCAGATCTACACATATTCCTTGTCCTCCTTGGTGGGATAGTGAATGTAAAGAAGCACTAAAGAACAGGAAATGTGCTGAAAAGACCTATCGCTATAATATGTCTGAGGAAAATTACGAGAATCTAATAGAGATAATGAAAAATTCAAAAAAACTATTTAAAAAAAGAAAAGAGAAAGTTGGCAGAAGTTCTGTCACTCGATATCTCCAAACACTTCCCCATCTGAAGTTTGGTTGAACATCAAAAAGTTCAGATCAGTTTTTAATGACTCTCCATCAACCTTCATTAACCCCACAGTAGTTGACAATTTTCTTAATTATATAGCTCCTTTAACTGTCAATGAAAATATTAATATACATGAAAATGATGACGAGACAACTTCAGATTTATCTTCACCATTTTCCTTAGATGAATTAAAAAATATATTAAATAACACTAAAGATACTGCTGCAGGTAATGATGGAATAGTTTATTCGTTTATAAGCCACCTGGGAAATAGTTCTTTGTCATATTATTTAAATATCATAAATTCTATAATAGATTCTGGAAAAATACCACCATCGTGGAAAACGCAAATAATTTTACCAATCTTAAAACCAAACAAAGATCCTTTTGAAGCATCATCCTATCGCCCTATCGCCTTATCATCAGTTCTGATCAAAATAATTGAACATCTCATTAAAAATCGTCTAGAGTGGTATTTAGAAAGTAATAAATTTTTGGCCAATAGTCAGTACGGTTTTAGGAAAGGTAAGAGTACGACAGATAATCTAAGTCTTCTAACTACAGATATTAGAATATCTTTTACATTAAATAAATCATTACTATCAGTTTTTCTTGATTTAACTTCAGCATATGATAGCGTCTTACTTCCGGTGTTACAAGAAAAGCTATCTAAATTAAAAATCCCAAGTAAATATATTAAATTCATCATAAACTTATTATATAATAGACCAATCAATCTTATAGTCGATGATGTAGTACATACACGACTGGTATCTAAAGGATTACCACAGGGATCCGTGCTAAGTCCCCTTCTATATAATGTTTACACCCATGACATTGAACACTTTCTAGATAGAAATGTAAATATTTTACAATATGCCGATGACCTTGTATTATACACAATTGACCAAAACATTTATAATGCTGGTATGCTAATGAATTCAACCCTGAATAAATTACAGAAATGGCTAGACATAAATGGGCTTCAAATTTCTCCATCTAAAAGTACTACCGTACTATTTACAAGACAACGATCTCCACCCAGACCATCAATACTTTTTGGCAATAAACTTATACCTTATAAAGATGACACGAAATTCCTAGGTGTATTAATTGATTCAAAACTCTCTGGAATCTTACATTGCAACTATATAGCGAATAAATGTGAAAAACTAACAAACATAATAAGATGCTTATCAGGTATATGGTGGGGCGCTCATCCTTTTTATCTAAAACTTATTTATAACGCAATTATAAGAAGCATTCTTGACTATGGATCATTCACACTCGAACCTTGTAATAAATCTGGCCTTAAAAAACTTGACAAAATACAGTCAAAATGCTTGAGAATTATATGTGGCGCGATGAAATCTAGCCCAATCAATGCGTTACAAATTGAGTGTGTTGATCCACCCTTACATTTAAGACGCCAATTTATTTCTGATCAATACGTTTTTCGCTGTGTGCAATTCTTAAATCATCCTCTTATGGAAAAACTACAATTTTTATCCGAGCTTATTGATATCTCCCCATACTGGGCACATAAACCTATCCCATGCCTCGTAATTAGCTATAGAAAATATTTATCACTCTCAGCTCCTATTTTTCGTTCATCTGTTCTACCCATATTCACTTGCAACTATGAAGCACTTTTTACAAAAACGCAAATTATTTTTAATCTAGGTATTCAAAAACGTGATCAAAATGCAAATGTTCTCTTCAACTCCATTATTAATGAAAAATTTTCAAATTTCGACCTTATTTTTTGTGATGCATCTAAACATAACAACAATAACCATGTTGATGTAGGTATTTTCCATTTACAATACAAAATCACACAAAAAGTAAAACTTCCACCTGAAGCTACCATATTTTCGGGGGAATGCCTTGGAGTATTTAAAGCTGTAGAATATGTATTACTATTTAAACTTTCGAAAGCAATAATATTCACAGATTCACTAAGCACTTTACAAGCACTTGACAACTTATCACTCAAAAAAATGCAACACCCGTTGATTTATGATATTAAGAAGTTGCTAAGCAGGTGTCGTGAAAGACAATATGATGTATATTTATGCTGGATACCAGGTCATAGTGGTATTTATGGCAATTGTAAAGCTGACGAACTTGCAAATGATGCAATTCTAAATGGCGACGTTTTTCCTTACTTGATTTATAGCCCCGATTTAAAATCATTTTCAAGACAATCACTCTTTGCATCCTGGCAAGAGACATGGAATCACAATAGCAAACAAAAGGGCTCTTATTACTTTAATATTCAACCAACAATACCACAAAAACCTTGGTTTTTTACTATTAAATTTGATAGAAAAAGTTCTAGTATAATAACAAGATTAAGACTAGGACACACAAGTACTCCTTATCATCTCGCTAAATTGAAAATTTTAGAACACCCAAATTGCGCATGTGGAGAGGATGTGGCGGATGCTAACCACATTTTCTTCTCGTGCACTAAATTTGATAATTCCTCATTATTTGAATCTATAATTGCATTAAAAATTCCGCTGCCTGTATCTATACCTTTTCTTTTATTTTATAAAAGTTATAAAATTTATAAATTACTATCTATCTTTGTTTTAAATAACAATATATCAATCTAATTGTTACTGTAATATAGTGTATAAATATAGTGTATAAATTATTTAAAAGTTGTATATAATTAATTTGATTTTAAGATATATTTGTTAATATTGATCTAACTTTACTGAATATAAAAAAAAATATCGTTTTTAGGTTTTTCTTATTTACAAAAAGTTTTCCCGTCTGTTTTGTCATTGGCATTGATGTTCACAAACGTTTGCCATTAAAGAAAGAAAAAAAAAAAACGTTGAATGCAATTATCACTCTAAGCGTTATTACTCTATGCGTTTACATAAAAAGTTATAGCCCAAAACTAACCAAACATCAAGATGTAGGCAAACACTTAAAAACACTTAACAATATGAATCTTAAATTTTTTGTAATAAATATATTTTGTCTAATTAGAAATCCTAATCGTTATTTAAGGCATTTTATAAAAACATTATTTTTTAATATTGTAAAAAAATTTTGCTTATATTTTTTAACTGACTTTATTGTAAATTTTGGGTTGGTTAGGGTTGTTTTTTATTTTAAATAAATATTTACCTATCGTTATATTATAATTCACTATTATTATTTTAAGATTATTAATTGTTATTTTGTAATAAATAATTTATTTTATTCGAAGAAAAAATAAAATAAAATTTGGTACTATTAAATGTTGTGGTAAGTGGTACTAGGAACTATCTGTTTAGGTTAGGTTATGACTAAAAATATATTAGGAAATATAGGGGGGCAAATACTTGGGGCAGATCCCCCCATTCTGGGGAGATCGGAGGGCGAAGCCTCCCGCCACAGAGAAAGAAAACTACCTAATGCCACAGTTGAAGCAGTTTAGATGGATTCTCTTTAGATCACCCGCCCAGAAATAGGCCTATATAATCGAATTGCTCCTACCCGACTTGTTACAGAAATAGGTAGTATTTAATTGCAATTATGAAGATAAAAAATGTGTTAAGGATTTACAATAAAATACGTAGTCAAGAAAAAAACATATCTAAGTAGTTTTTTCTTTTGTCTACAATAGTAAAAATGTTTTTAAGAAATGCTTTAAAATAATGATTAGGATTTCAAATGAGACAAAATATATTTATTACAAAATAATTTAAGATTCATATTAAACTACCCGACCGTGATATGCTTCGATATCAATTGAGAGAGACTGCACTTGTTCCTTTACCGTTTTCCCTCTCGCTTTTACCGATAGACCTATCTCACTCTCATGACGTCACCAGGCAGGTGCGAGGCGCGCTATGTGCACGACTCTTGAGCAGACATGGGTAACTCAGTGAAATAACTTGCGTTAACTCAGTAATTCAAGCGCAGTGTACTGCGCCAGCTCTTTGCGCTAGCTCAAAATTGTGCCATAGCGCAATAAATCTGACGCGGCCCGCGGGTGACGGAAAGTGAGCAGTGAACGAAACGTGCGTGGTGCGCACACAGTACGTGAATTGCGTTGTTCATTTGTAACTCAACGAGTGAGTCGCGACACATGAAAGTCATGACTCATGATAATTGTTCACATGAATGAGAGTTTACTGCGTATAAAAGACATGTGTAACACTGCACTGCGCCGCGCAATTGCGCTAACTCAATTCACTGGCCGGGTGTGTCAACTCACTTCTTCAAAATTTGTTGTGAAGATGTTTATTTGCTCAGAACTCAGAAGTGCCTTGTGCCAGGCCCACTTGAAGGCTTTAGTAATATCCAGACTAAACACCAGTGCTTCTCCTTGCTTTCAATGGCTTCAGTATTACGATAAGTAAAAGAAGTACCATACTATTAGTTCGCCAGAAGAGCGGATATGACGGAAAACGTATTGTTTACCGTTAATGAGCTGCCAATCTTCCAGGTAATGTAGGTGGAGGAAGGAGGAGGAAGTTCCAGGAATATATATATATATATATATATATATATATATATATATATATATATATATATATATATATATATATAAGTATTGATACTATTGCAGATCCACACTAGATCCATTCATGTAAAATTTGTCGAGCCATATTTATTTTAATAAAGCGAGTTTATTTATTTTAATAAAACAAGGTATTTGTGACGATGTTATATTTAAATAAAAAGTTTCTTAAATACAAATATGTACTACACATTTTCAAACAAGATACCAAGAGTGAATTTTAATCTTAACATTACTGTTGGTGACAGGATAACGATTTCTGTGTTTTAGATCTCTTCAATGGTTGATTTTTATTCAGAGAAACTTATTTAAAGACAAGTGAACAAAGATGAAAATTAGCATTTTTGATTTTATTGAGACTGAGTAACGTCAAAGTATTTAACTATCTTATATACATACTTTTTGCATTACTCTGTATTTTAACATAATTGAGTATTGTAAAAAGTATGTAAATATTGTATATACATACTTTTTACATTACTCTGAAATAAACTGAGTAATGTAATAAGTATGTAAATATATATAGATACTTTTTACATTACTCTGTATTTTTATATAACTGAGTAATGTAAAAAGTATCTATACATATAATAAAATCGTAAAAAAGTCAAAACTGTACATTGAATAATTTTTAAAAAAATTCTTGGGGCGTGATCTACAATCGATATCGAAGCCAAAAATATAGTTTTTGGAATTTTTGTCTGTTTTTCTGTATGTATGTCCGGGGTAAACTCAAAAAGTACTGCATGGATTTACTTCAAATTTTGCATGAATATTACTAACAGGTCGAGTCAACATATAGGCTACATATTATCACGCTATCACCTAGCAGCCAGGTGCTGTGCGGAGTAAACGAAGTCCGCGCGGACGAAGTCGCAGGCAACAGCTAGTATACATATAATGTTTATACTTTACATTGCTTAGTTATATACCAAAAGCATATCGAAAAATAACAAAATATTAAATAATTAAGATTTTCCGCTAACTTTCACACACAAAATCGTAGCAACCTAAATTCTGAAATATGAAAGCAACCAAGAAATGGGTTTCGGATTCGGTTTCATGTTGGTTCCGGTTATTACAATTAACAAGTAACACTTTTTATAATTGCAACATGCGGTTATGTGGATCACCATCTATATATTGACTTTCAGGTCACTCTGTGTACCCTGCAAGAAAATCAGCATGATACTTACATAGTATATTATTAAAACAAAGTCAATTCCTTCTAGAAATCTTCTAGATCATCCTCAGTGAAATCCACTCCATCAACCGGATCTTCTATATTTTCATCTACATCCCACCCCTCTCCACCTTCTTTGACCCAATCATTCTCCGTATTATCCTCTGTATTCATTCTATCCATATTTTCTCCTGATGTTTCTATATTTGAAACATCTCTTGATTTCGTATTTTCTATTTCTTTTGTGACAACATTGCTATCTTCTTCATCTGCATGTTCTGCGCTATCTTCTATATTTCTGTCAGCATTTACTTCTACTGTTTCTTCTTTCTTTAAGTTACTTAAACTTAAAGGAGTATTCTCATTGAGTGATTTTTCATTAGTTTTCTTTCTATTTTTCTTGTCTGGTATTCCTGTGATATGCAAAGATTTGAACCTCAACGTACTTCCACCTAAAATACAAAAAAGAGTCATCTATAGCATTTGTACCTTTGGTCTTTTTATTACTCTCCCGTGTCAACTAAAGAGCGGTTATGTTTTTTACATGTATATACAGTTGATTGGTTTAGTTGACCTAAAACCATCAGGAGGTTATAGTACATATACGAACTAACTTGACTATTAACCGCTCGACCCCCAAGAAAAATCAAAATCAAAATTAAGAAATAGTTACTACGCGTCTTCAACGGTCATGACATCACGTCGGCGAGATGTATTGTATAAAAAAGTTTTATTACTTTACACTGAATCAATACTTTATCATTCTGTAAACAAGGATTTACTATTTAATATATATTTTATCTATTAGGCATTAAAATAAAGTAATATTGTTATAATTTACTTTTAAAAAACGGTACTACCTAATATTGTTATAATTTATTTGAAAAAAAAAGCGGTGACATGATAACCGACTTTTACCGGTCCTTTTTTACTTGTTACTACAATTTATTTCTTACAACAAAATATCTTAATACAATCATTATAAGCTAAATGAACCTTTTATCAACCTTTTATAACAAAATAAAACAGAATTACACAAGACACACGCGTCAATTCCTTTTGGCGCTAAAGTGAAATCATTTTACAGACTAAATAATTATATATAATTTGAAAATTTTTAATGAATAAGTGGTTATACCAAAGAGCGTAAGCCACACAAATTCTTCACACCAAAATAGTCCGTATTATTAGTCCTTGAAGATTCAAAATTAAAAGCGACGGCGGCTCGATCGGACTAATTGGTTGCCAACCGAACTCCACAAAACATCGGCGCGGCTCGATCGGGCCTCCCTGGTTCTTTACCGGTTAAATATCCTATCCAAACTCTGTTTTCAAGTTATGGAACTTTTAAAATAGCCTGGGATTGGATAAGTGCCTGGTTGGTGATAGGTGGTTTGTGAGACTAAGTATCTTCGGTTAATCGTGGGTGTACGTATTGGTTGTACTTCTGCCTACATCTTCGGGGATACGGGCATGAAGATACTTTCAAGTAATACTCAACTTGCGTTGAGGTAGTGTTCGTTTCTCCTGAAGATGCTTCGGTTTCGAAGCGAAAAATGCGTTAAGTGGGTGAATTGTGTGCTTGCTTTCGACGAGCGTGAGTGTGGAAATTGTGTCGCTGGGGTATTCTTTTTTGTCCAGACCATCGGGTAATTTTATCCATTTATTAAACCGGGTTCTTTCTTTTCGGCGTCATCGCGGAAGTCACGTAAAACAGTTGGCGGAGAACAGCAAACTTAATTAATTTCAACTTTTTTTAAGTCTTTTATTATTCTTTTGCAAAAGGAGGCACTTACTACAATTCCTGTTCTATGCGGGCATCCATAACTATTTCGCATACAAAACCTCATTTTTTTCCGGCATCCATTTTTTGCTACACCAGTAGTAAATCCGCGTAAAGTACCGCAGAAATTAGTTTTTGTCTCAATGCATGAGTGGACGATGGGTTCAGCGTAGTGGAGACTTTTTAAGTGTCCCCACCCATAAAAATCCATAGGTGTTAGATCAAGGCTATATATCTATCAAAGCGGGCTATACTGCACTTAGTCACACTACGTGCTGTTTTTTTAATGTCATAAGACAGCAAACAAACAAATAAATCTCCTGATGGAAAGAATCAACCATCGCCTATAGACACCAAAAATGTTATTGGTGCGTTGATATCTTGAGGCGAGGTTCTAATGCCACATGCATAAGATTACCGGCTACCTTACCCTTTAAACCGGAACACGATAGTGACAAGCACTGACGCTATTACGGCAGGAATATGTAAGGCGGTAGTACCAGACTCGGGCGACCCAATGCAAAACTCTACCACCTAGTAGCCACCTAGTGACTCGCATCGCATTTTATGACCTGCCTGGCAGAACGGCATTTAGCCTATTCTTCAAAGGAGCCCGGGAATAACACGAGTTAATATTTATTTATTTATTTAAAATTTATGCACAACATGTACAGAGGTGGACTTAATGCTACATGACATTCTCTACCAGTCAACCTTAAACAAATATAAACAGTGTTTACGATGGGGTGCACAGAGAAACTTATTACAATCGTTTACTACTGACATACCTTCTTGATTATTATTAAGATAAATTAAAATTAAAGAAAACAATAAGAGAGTACGATATTACAATATACTTAGATACAAGTAATATATTACATATATAATACATTATACATATACCTACATAAATACCTATATATATATACAAGTACATATTTATATATAGTTATATAAATACATATATACATACATATACTACCATAGCGCGTAACACCATTATTCTGCCAAATGCTTACAGAGAGAACGTTTAAAAGACAATTTGGAGGGACTATTCCTAATATCAATGGGAAGAGTATTCCAAAGCCTCACAGCTTCAGAAGAAAAAGATTTGGATAAGAAATCGGTACGACAAAAAGGTACTTGAAGAGTCGGGATATTTTCTGAACGAAGTTGGCGTGAATGTGTGGCATGCTGAAATATGAATTTTGACTTAAGATATTGAGGTGCATTAGGATTATAAAGAATTGTGAATAATGTACAAAGCAATCTCAACTGTCTTCGTTGGCGGATCGGAAGCCATTTCAGTTTAGAGCGATATAATGAGACGTGATCAAACTTACGCAGACCAAAGAACGGTATAGTGGCTATTCCTGTCAACCCAGCTAAATCTAAAGATTCAGCACCTTGGAGGGATGCTTGAACAGCTTCTTATATGTGTCGCCTCCTTTTAAGAACAAGGCCCTTAGATACTTCAAATAAGTTTTTGTCTCAATACTTGTGTGGACATTGGGTTCAGTGTAGTCGAGACTTTTCAAGTAGCCCCCGCCCATAAAAATCCATAGGTATTAAATCAGGGCTTCTAACAGCCCACATTAAGGTCCATCTTTTCCGATCCATTTATTGGGAAAATTTGTGTCCAACCATTCCCAAACACTTCTGAATAGTCGTGCTAAAACCACAAGTATCAAATTGTGTGGCTCATACCAAAGTAGGTCGGGTAGAACTTTAAATATACACATAAGTATATTATTTTTTGAGCTAAATTAGGATGTCACTCTTAAGAGATTTTATTTTTGAAAATATGGTCGAAATTCGACCACGGGGCGATCGCTAGTAGTGTGTAAAAAAAATTGAAAACAGTTATGAGAACTGCCAGCAGAAGTGAAAACTCAATGTACCTATTTTGAGTTTTCAAACTGATTGTAATACATATACATATAAAAATCAATTGCTTTTCGTAGTCTCGCTGAAACTCGAGAACGGCTGAACCGATTTGGCTAAATTTGGTTTTGAATTAATTGTTGAAGTCCAGGGACGGTTTAAAAGTTGAGAAAATATAGATAAAAACATAGAGTAGTGAAAAAGGCAGAACGTTTGCCGGGTCAGTTAGTTAAAAATAAAGTGTCACAATTGTACCTTAAACATTAGCATGTTGCTGACGTGAACCTATACATATTTCCTTTACCAAAAATTATGTAACGCGAGTACAGAAATTTTTATTTTAAAAAACTTACCAATGTTAACTGGAGGATGTTCGCACAGAGCGTCGAACCCTTTATAGTGAGAGCAAGTGGCTACGAACATCTTCTCGCGGACCGACTTCTTCAGCCCTATGACTCCGAACTTCTTCAGGAAGGTGTCGAGCTGGTCCCGGTTGGGCGCCCTGCCGGAGAAGAACACGCGCACGTTCAGACCCGTGCACACGTTCAGCAGACGCTTCGTCGTGTGCACTTCGAACACCTGGGACAACAAACATGTCTATTTACAAACGCACTAGACACCACGTCATTTGCATTCCAGTAAACTGCAGTCCATGGACTGCACCTATTTCATTTCGTTACGGGCCGCAGTGTGATGCGGTGCGTGTTTCAAACACTCAAAATTATTGATAAAAGGCTTGAATTGTTTCTCAGCAAGTTTTACATTTATATACAACGTTTTCTAACAAAATATTACAAATTCAGTTCATACAAAGGAGAATACCCACGAATGGTATCGCTACAATCTAGTGTACAACATCAGTCTTATTATTTACTAGCTGTTTGAATTGCATTGCATTTTCATTATTAATGGTGCGTGCTATCCTTGTGGTGGATGGGTGTGGCAATCCTATATGCCACATACGTGAGTCGACTGGCTACCTTACCCTCCAAACGGGAACACGACAATGACAAGCATTGACGCGATTGCGGCAGGAATAGATAATGATCTCTACTACCTCGTAGTCACGACATTAGTTACGTATAACCAACCGTCATCCCTACACGAACTGCCTGGCAGAATGGCAGATGGCCTATTCTTCAAAAGCCAAGCCGATTTAAATATTCCTAGTAGATTAACATACCTTTTTGAATTTCGATAACGGCTCCCCTAAAATGCTGTTCGCAACTTTCTGCATATCCTCATCGTTGGGTGAAGAGATAGCATTCTCGAACTAAAAAAAAATATATCACCTGTAAATAATAGAATCCGGAAGTTTGATCAAAAATTTTGTGCGTTGGTTACGAATGCGAAAGTTTGATAAAAATAGTATCTTACAAACACTTGTACTGTTTTACTCTTTGCAACATACTATTAATACAAATTAACATGGAGTTTACCAAGTGCCGACGATATTTAGTGTTCAAAGTATTTGATAAAAATATTCTAGTGGTTTTTACGAATGCGAAAGTTTGATAAAAAAGTTTGAGTGATGACTACGAATGCGAAAGTTTGATAAAAAAGTTTGAGTGATGACTACGAATGCGAAAGTTTGATAAAAAAGTTTGAGTGATGACTACGAATGCGAAAGATGGATAAAAATGTTCTAGTGTTGTTTAGAATAGCGAAAGTTTGATAAAAAAGTTTGAGTGTTGGTTACGAATGCCAAAGTTTGATAAAAAATGTTTGAGTGTGTGTTACGAATGCCAAAGTTTGATAAAAAAGGTCTCAATATTAAATAAATATTTGTTTCTTTTCAGGTGCGATCAAGTGTGAACAGTGCGATGTTTGTATACTCTTGGGTGATTACGTGTGTGTAAGTTTTGTGTGTGTATGTTTTGTGTGTGTATGTTTTGTGTGTGTATGTTTTGTGTGTGTTTGTGTGTGTGTGTTCGTGTGAGAGTGTGTTTGCGTGAGGACGTTTGTGTGCGTGCCTATGTATACTTATGTACGAGCGTGCATGTGTTTGGGTGCGTTTGCTTATGTATGCCTTCACTTTATGTGTGTATGTATGTGTGTTATTAGCCATCACAAGTAGTAGTACCTCCTCATACAGTAATCCGAGTTCGTTTTCTAGGGCGTCTTTCAGGGCTGGTTCTAGGCGGAAACCATACTCATCGCTCAGCTCAAGTTTTTGCATCTTCCTTAAAGCTGAACAAAAAAATGTTTTGGACCTCGTAATAGTTGTCACTTCTGAAGAATAAAACTTTTGCCTGCCTAAAAGGCAGCTTGTAAGAGCGAAAGAGAGAGAGAGAGAGAGAGAGAGAGAGAGATGATTAGCGTTACTAGCACATGCAACTACTATTTGGTAGGGCACTAATTTATTATAGTTTGTTGTACAACTAGCTATTACTCGCGAATTTGTTCACGTTATCCAAAATTGTTACCATCGTGACTACCAGGTGGTAGAGTTCTACATTGTCTACATTTAAAAAATGTATCAAATCTAAACTTTGTAAAAAAGGTTATTATAAAATATCTGAATATTTGGATGACAATAAGGCATGGGATTAATTGCTCCTCATAGCAGTCTCATAGTAATTATAATATATTATTCATAAATACATTGTAATTGTAAATACATTGTTTAAAAAAAATGTATATGCACAAAAAAAGACAATCCCGCTGAGTTTTTTCCGCCGGATCTACTCAGTGTGTGGCCGCGTTTCCGATCCGGTAGTAACTCAAAAAATGTTGACTCGTCAAAAGTGCCTGTAAAGGATAATTTGAATAAAAATGTTTTGACTTTGACTTTGTCTCTACCACCGCCTTATCTATTCCTGCCACAATAGCGTCATTGCTTGTCACTGTCGTGTTCCGGTTTGGAGGGTAAGGTAGCCGATAAATTTATACATATGGCATTAAATCGCGCCATAAGATAGCAACGCACCATTAACCTCTTTAGTGTCTACGTGATGGTTGATTCTTTCCATCAGGAGAACCATCTGCTTGTTTGCTATCTTATGATATTAAAAAAAATTCGCCACTCCCAATTTTTGCCTGCGCTATGTGAAACGCTCCATTAGTGATTTAAACCGGTTTATGTAGCCCGAGCGTACACTTTTACGAAAACCGCTAAAACCATCTATTAACCGGTATATTTTTAACCGGTTTCAAACTCTGGTGTTAATGTTTGAAACTATCGTCATGGTTTGGAGGGTTAGGTAACTAGTAAACTTATATAAATTGCAATTGCAAAAAATGCAAATTCCAACGCAGCAACGCACCAGATGTTGACATTTTTGGTACCTATAGGCGCTACTCTTCTCTGTGTAGGAGAGATGGCTATTTCTTTCTAGGACAACTAGCTATTATGGGTATTCAATCCTGTGATATAGATATAAACCTCTGTCTATTCTATAATTATGTACGCTGTGAGAAGTTATCTAATTAAATGATAAAATATTTGTATACTTACAGTTAGCCATTTTTTTATCTGAAAAAATAACAAGAATGTAAGAAAAAAGAAATTGTTTTCTTATATACAACAAACATCCCTAACAAAATCGCTGTATCGTTACGTTGTGCTGGTTTCTTTGCAACTGTGTAACCCTGTCACTCCCTTACGCTACACTTGAATCGTCAGATTTTCAAATTTTAGTCGGCAATTAATCCAAAATAATATTTTAATTTGACGCGTTTCAGTGTTTCCCCACCCTTGAAATGAAAAACATATAACCTTTTGTTTTTCTTATAATTTAATCTACAAATGTAACTGCAGGTCTCTACAACTTCAGCATCTCAAGCTCTCCTATTATAATAAGGTAAAGTATTGAGCCATTTTTCAAATTAAGTTTTTTTTTTTTTTTAATCTGCAAATGTAACTAACTGCAGGTCTCTACAACTTCAGCATCTCAAGCTCTCCTATTATAATAAGGTAAAGTATTGAGCCATTTTTCAAATTTAGTCAACTAGCTCAGGGGTCAGCAAGAAAAAAATACAATTTACAAAATTGCAGTTTTTAAAGAGCCACAAAATCTTTCTCGCCAACAATAAGTCGTGCTTGTTATGTTGTGCTAATTATTATTTTTTTGATAAAAAAAAAATAAACTTGTTTATGCATATATAAATAGTTTTTTTTTTCACAAGTTAGATAATATATGTATATGAAGTTTAATAATATTTGTATAATAATACCATATGTGGTATTATTATACAACTTCAATGGTTGGTTATAAACTTCATGGTTATTCAAAGTTTTTTTTTTACAAAATAAATAATATTTGCGTAATAAACTAAAGAGCCGCACCTATACATTCAAAGAGCCACATGTGACTTGCGAGCCGCAGTTTGCCCACCTCTGAACCAGCCTATTGAATTAAGTACTGAATTATATATACAAATTATATATCCACATACCAGAATTAAGATGTTTAGGGATTCGGCCGTCGCTTTTGACTGATAATGGCTGGAGCTTAGGTGGCTCCATATACGAGACCTGCTTCTCTTCACGCTTCTCCTGAGCTAATTCTACAAAAACATTAAAATTTCGGAGCTTAGGCAACGCAAGTACAGTTGACGAAAGAATAACCTAAGTCTTTTATTAATCCACCACAACTGAAAAAAACTAGAACTTTGATGTGTGTGTCCATGTATGACACTGTAGCTATTAAACAGGGAACCGATTTTAATGCGCTTTTTTTATTATAAAACCCCGTTTATAAACTGGTTTGAGAACTCAGTGTGTCGGCAGATGCAAACGGCATCAATATGTCAAACTATTTTCCGATAAAAATCGCACTCAAATCGGTCGATCTGCTTGAGAGATATCATGCCAAAGACACACAAATATACTTACACACACAAATATACTCATACGTTCACGTAAAAATGCCATATTAAACTTAAATCTGTCTTGACTTCCTCATGGTCTAGGGGTTAGTCTATTCTTCTCCTCGGGTCTATTAGTTCTCCTCGGGTCGAGTAATGTTATAAAAGTTTTTCGAAGCTTTTCTCGAAAATCTAAAATCTCAATAGTAGCTCGGAGTCTGTCGTGGTGGTGTGTTACCACTCTCATGCCTTGGATGAGCATGTATAGCCGTCATTGATATAAAAACCCAAGATGCACAATCAGTGTCTCAAAAACGTCCTCTAAAAATGAGCGCACAATTTAAAATTGTGCACTCATTTCAAATAGAATCGCCTCGACCGCGTCACTGTCAATTTTCTTACTTTTTGTTCATTGCTTTTAAAAATAAACTTTACATCTTGCGCTTAAGGTTGAGTATGCAAAAACATATTTTTTTGTCATATCTTAGATTGTTACTTATGTAAAATTAGCGACAGTTTTGAGTGTGTTTTGTTCGGAACTGTGCATCTTGGGTTTTTTATATCAATGATAGCCGTCGATCGCTTGAAATAATCGATAATCGTTAGGGCGGTGAAACGCGACGATGGGGATCATCGCTCATCTCGCCAACCTACAAACCGGTCAATCGTAGTGAACCAGAGCCTATAGACGATCAGTTTACTCTGCCTAGCCCGCAAGAAGCTGGGCGCGACGATACGCTGATTAAATCAAAACTGAATTATTTAAAAAATGCATAAATATAATTCCGATGTTTGTAAGGATGTGTTTATAAGGATAAACATTTTTATTTCAGCATTATTTCATAAATGTAAAGAATCTTATTCTGATGTTCATAATATGAATATATTATACAAAGACCTACAAAACAATATTTTTGTAGGTCTTGATATTTTAATAGAGAAATAGAAAATATTTAAATATAATATGACAATCTTATTGTTATTTTACAAATTTAGAGGTACATTATACGATTTCACTTAAGACATCATTTAATAAAAATATAATTAAGTTTATATTTTTAAACGTATAAGGTTATTCAATAAATAATAAAAAAAACCTTACAATCAATTAAATTTTCAGAATTTTCCAATATATTTTTAAAATATATTTCCTAGTGTTGTTCCAGACATTTTTGAAGAATAGCAAAAAGTCAATTTTTCAAGGAGAACAAGGGATAACTTATTATCTTTAAAAATATATTAAAATATTTGTGTGTTGCGCCGAATATACAGCATTCTATAATGCTTCGGCCGCACCTGCCTGTATCGTCCCGAAAATATTAGCGCGCTATAACCTTTTAACGTAACGCCAACCGCGCGCTAAGGCACACGCAATCCGAATGCTTGCATCGATAACCGATAATAGCCGGTCACATCTGCATGTATCGTGTCATTGCTCGAAATTTTGTGACGACGCAAGTGCGGCCGAAGCATAAAGTTGCTATTGAAGAATAGCAAAATTTGCTGACTCTACAGCGTTATTTACTGTTAAGCATTTTGAAATCTGAAAAAAAGCATGGGCCTCTTATCACTTCAATAAACCAGGCGAAATCGTTTGATCTAAAGAAGTTTCCAGACATCTACCATGCACAGGTAGGTTGATTGTGTTATAGGCAGTGAAATTCTGCCTTGGCTTATTTACAATGACAAGTGATTTTAGAACTATCAAAAATGTTGTGTCTAGGAGAAATTTTGCAGATTGCAATCTGAGTGCATTATTCGTCAAATAACGACATGTTGTTTTAAGCTTTATATATTCTCGAGATTGACATAGCCCCATTCAGAAATCACGTATAATGTGATATCCATGCATTCAATATAGTTACTAGAAGTAACTTTTAAAATGATATGGGGACATTTAGAACTTATTCTTTTTAGCCACCAATATCTTGTAGACACATGTCTGGGCTCTGTGGATCATTAAGGACTGTACATCTTAAGTAGATGATCTAAACAGCATCCGTATAGCAAGCTTTAATATGACTATACAGTCCGATACGAGAGAGACAGTATCGTCCGCAAACTTGGCATTTAAATTGAGAGTCGTTTGATGGCTGAGTTGATGAGACGACTCTCGTAATCTTGTGTCTCTTTTCACGCTTGTCAGCTAAAGTCTGAAAGCTCTGTGGATACAAGTCACGAATTTACTTCAAACAGTGCTGAAGATTTTCGCGACACAGGTAGACAACTAGATGACAGTAAACACACTACAATGTTTTATTTAATAGTGTATATCTCGGTGGATCTAGGAATGAGACTAACCCAATTCCAAGAACGAATCATGTTATACCGGTACCACAGATTACTAAATAGTCCGGTACCTCTTCTGATTTATGAAAAGATTTGTGGCGCCGCAGGTCGATACCACTGAAGAGCTTAGTGGTAAAACGTCAAAGTGACGTCATAACTGACGTCACAATTTTGACGTGGAAAAGGAGTCTTCCCAGCCAGGCAAGGTATACAGCCTGGGGACCGAACTCCATTGACAAGTGTTGAAACTTGTATATAGTGTTTAAAAGATAAATAATTGTGTGATATCGATATAGGACTTTATTTTGATTTTTTTATTATTTCTTTCTTTAATTTTTTTCTTGATTGCTTGAACAGCTCCAGATTAAATCAATATCACGAAATATGCTTTATAGGTATTATATGTATAATTTGTGTTTATGAGATGATAAGTCTAAAAACATACATACTCGTTTGTCTGTCAACTCTGAATATGATAAGATTTATACAGATAATGGCGACGGTGATTACCTTTACACGGCTGACCGAGAAAAAATATATTGGTAAATAAACTATTACCAATATCATTCCCAAGAAATGTAGAAGCTCCATTTCCAAGAATAGTTTACTGGCTATAATTTAAACTGTCTTCAAATATGCGCATATTATTCCACCCGCTTGAGTTTTGGCATTAAAACATATGACGGATGGATGGATCGACTATTTCAGTTGTTGGATGTAGGGTAAAGGATATTTATCAGAAAAATCTTAGAAAAACAGCTTCAAGATGTCAAAGTGCAACCTTCCATAACGGGAACCTAACAGAATTATGATACTGGATATTTAAATATTTACCCAGACTACAATTTCGCACATTATGGTCGCATATAGGACCAAATGTTTGATTGTCGCTGTGTCGGATATAACTCAGATATCTTCTAGATTTTATTTCAATTTTTTTACATTTGAATTAAAATAAACGACACTTGGACGTTGTCTTATTGTGAATACTCAAAAATGCAATCATCCATCACTTTGTGATTTGATAATTGCTGTAGATTTAAATCTACAAAGTTCTGTTTCGCTGTAAAGTTACAGTACTCAAGTGGTGTGTTTTTATGTTTTCCTTTAACCCTCAGACATCAATTATATTGCCTATTGCTCTGTCGGAATTTTCGAGATTCCATCCATCCATTCCGTCTTAGTTTGTTGCAGAATATGTTTATAATATGATCATTCTCATAATAATATGCAAACACTTATAAGGGTAGGTATATATAATAATTAAAATCTGTTGTAATACGGAGCAAAAGTTTTGAATTACTGTTATGTTTTCATCTTTTTCCTCACAGGATGATTTAAAAACAGGTTTAGCTTTAAACCACAAAAAATTTAAAATTTGCTAATCCTGTATATAAAAACTTTTATGAGATGCTTAAATGTATATCTAACTGCAGACGAAATAACAGTCTCAAATTATAAAGCTCCAAATATTACATTAACAGACATCAAAATAGAAATATGCCATATTGTGCCATTTTATTTCATCACAACTCTGCATTACTGGGTGTAAGTGCGAGCGACACTGAAAACCTAAGAACATGCCTTGAAGGGTGTATCCAGTATAATCGTGATCTTGATTATTATACTTATCCATTTTGACTGGCAAATAAATACAGTCAAATGATAAAATGAAATCATTGCCTTAGACTTTTTTGAATCATCAGGGAATCCTTTTAAAATCTAATCCTAATCTTTTTTTTATAACTAAAATTGGATTTTGAAAAAAGTATTGAACAATGCTGCGCTCATTTTATAAATTATTTTTACAGTCAAGATTGCTTTGTTGAAAAAATTTACCTGTTTACCAGTTAACTGGAAGCTTTGATCTCCAACTTTGCAATACTGTTAAAATTGATTGCAAAAAGCAAAATTACTAAATCATAAACTGTATTATCTAAAAGTATATCATAAAATTTCGACTTTGTAACAACCACTTAAACAAGACGAAATTATTTACCTGCTTTCATTTCAGATTTTTCTTTATAAATACGAGTACATTTCTCATCGACAGCTTGTAAAAATTTGACGTCTTCATCGGGTACAAATTTTTTTCGATACGTTTCAATCATTTCTAGTAAAGTATCTGCTATTTTCCCTTCCATTATTACATCTATACGTGCTACTATGCATTCCTTTAAGATATGAACAAGGCGATTTTCAGGGAACATTACATTTGCATTTTTGAGAACCTCTTTGGCGATAGTAGCAGCTGCTTGATAACGCCAGTTTGTATGTCTTAACATTCTCCTTTGGAAGTCTTCGGGTCCTCTTTTTAGATTTTTAGAAGGCTTTGGGCCTTGTTGTATGTTCTGGTAACTTTTTTCAGGTCTCACGTTTTCTCTTTTAGAGAAAATCCGTGTATTAAAAACTACTTTCTTATCAACTGGTTTCTTGAAAGTGGAATTGTTAGGATCACTACTAAAAGTTGTTGGCGGTTTCTCGAAACGATAATTATCCCTGGATACGTTGAAATCTTGCATGGTTTGGTCTTGTCCGCTTTTGTTTGGATTACTATCTAAACTTTTGTTTAGTGTCTCGTAGTGATAATTATCGCTGAATTCTTTAGAATCTGGTTTCGTTTCATCTTTCCAGCTTCTAGAATTGTTGGGACCGCTACTAAACAGTTTAGAGAAAACTTCGTAGCGACTTTTGTCTTTGGATTCATTCGAATCATGTCTAGATTGGTCTTTCCAACTTCTAGAATTGTGAGCATCACTGCTAAATGATCGAGTGGGATTCTCATAGCGATATTTATCCCTCGATTCATTGGATTCTGATCTAGTGTGGTCTCTGTTTTGATATCGTGGTGGAGACCGATTATTGCCAGAACGTAACTTATCTCTTGATCCACTGTAAGAATCTGCTTGGCTGTGATTACGTCTACCCTCCCGTTTATCATCACGTCGAATTGTTGTAGATTCACGCCTAGCATCAAATTTAGAATCCTCATTCCATTTAGACCTTTTACCAGATCCCCTATCAGAATAGTTTCTATCTGAACTCCTAGAGTTATCTGGTTTTCTTCCATAATCGTCTCTATTCCGTCGAGAATCCATGTCACTCCCAGTAATAGGAGGATTTCTCGATGGAATCTCTTTCATAGTAGCCAGTGAAAATCCTAGTTGGTTTTGGTACTCATATGATTGAGTTGGTTGAGGATTCCATTGGTTTTGAGTTTGCATGTCGGTTTTTCCATATTCAGGGTACTGTATACTTTGTCTTACTGGTGTGTCATAGTTGAATGAATTCTGTAAGAAATCCATCACTGATTAATATAAAAAATAAGGCCATTACGGTATTCACCGTAGGCACAAAATATAATAAGAAATATAGCCCAACTTGATTAGTGCAAGTCAGTCTATAAATGTAATACTTCCATATGAAAGCATTATAAATAAAAGATTCGCAAGTCAACAACATTTAAATATTAGGCTACAGAACCTAATACAACATAGTTATAATATTGTTCGTTATATTCTATCAGATTTATTTTATTAGCCAAAATAGTATAATGGCAATTCTTATTCCATTAAATCTATATTCTATTCTGATTAAAATACGAACAAGCAATTTAAACAGCGTAAGCTGTAGTAGATATATGTAATAGAATTAACGTTTGGACAATACCATACCCATCGAATTGAGTTTCATGTTTTTTTTTCTATTTTTATAGAATACAAAAGATGTTTTGGCTTTCAGGCCTTGATAGGAAGTATTGCATACATTTTCACACATCGGCGATTTTATATGCACTCCAGAAAATTTTCTACGTCATGAGAAAGTCATATGTGAGCAATACGTCTACCGTTTTCGTCCCACATAACCTCTTTATGTACATAGTTGTCGGCAGAACATTTTCTGAACCGATATAGAAGCGGACTTATAATAAAAAGAACTAATTGCCAAAAAGCAAACAACATAAGTTAAAAACCTCTATGTTTGAGGATGTTGGTTTTTCTGGAAAAGGAGGTAAACAAGCATAAAGGTCATCTGATCGTAAGCGGTAACTACCGGCCGTGATCGAATATCATACCGGAAGTCTTACGCTTGCATTGTAAAACTTTTATGGATGTTAGCTCTTTTCTTGAATCCGTTCAGAATAAATTTCAGACATCTAGTTCCTGATGGTGAAATCTCATGACAGGAATTAATTCAAACTATTACTGATCCAACAGTATAAGAGCGGACCAACATCTCTACATAACATCAGATAATTCATCCCAAATTGCCTGGTTAATGACCATGACTGGACTGTACATTAGAATTTAACCCATTCTACGTTAGAAAAGATCGCGAAAAAAGCTAGGCATTTGGGGCCTCTCGCCCAGAGATGAGAGAAATTCTTTATGTGACGCAGAATTTGCGCCTTATTTGTAAGGTGGTGAGCCAGCAGCCTTCGCTTTTATAAGATTTTTTTAATCCAGTTTATTATCTATTTTAAATGATCACTGAATTGGACATGGCTAGCACTCACTGAAGTATTTTCAAACACATGAAAATACATTCAAAACGACAATGATTTATTGGGAATCCTGGGAACTTGTGTCATTCCATAGAGTTATTCAGTTACTATTCAGTCCACCCCGCTCCGAAAATAGGTAGCAGTTAACGTCAGAAAAACCTTTGTTTTGGCACTCATTGTCGTGTGCATATGAAGTTCCAATGTAGTTGGAATGCCACATCAATTCTAATATTTTGTTCGAGATATGATAGCAATGACAGCTATCATATCTCGAACAAAATATATGCAGAAGAAGCACTAAAGAAATAGTACAACCCTGTGGAAAACACCAGAATGGACTGGTTAGAGCGCACAGCTTCGACAATAACAATGCTCCAATCAGCCAAAAACATGGAGATCTAATTACAATAATTTCGTGGGAAGCCCATAGAAAGGAAGCTTCAAGAAAACACTTGTGCCATGCCCGATTGATTTCAATAAAATCAACTTCATCTCAAGTGTTGGCGGTTAATAATTTGATTTCATAATTAGTCGGTAATTAGATGTGCTAGAGGCATCGCCTTGGGGATTGGGTGTACTCAAGCTGTCTTCTTAATTTTCCAAGCTAACTCTGAAGTATATGCTTTAAAGAGAGAAATGCCGTCAGATCTATTCGACTTATGGATGATTAAAGGAAAAAGTGTTATGCGAACTCACGCCAGGATGGTAGAACATACGTTAACCTGGTCATGTGGAGTCGAGTTGGCAACAGTGTAAACCTAGAGGATAGGCCTTCTTCTATGTCAAAAAAATTTTGCAGGGATAGAAGAGAGGGCCATCAGAAATTACCTGAGATAGTCCTGGTAAGAGATGCACGCATTAATTCCTAAGAAAAACGAACTAATTTATTACCGGTAATTCGGTAATATATTACAACTTCTTAAGCGATATATATTTGTTAGATCATTGCCACATTGTAATTTGTAGTCCTTGTTGATTATTGTTGGCTTACAGATAGCAGTTAGGCGCAACCCGACGCTACACGGCAGCAACCCGCGAAGAGGCCGTGAAAAGCGCGTAACCAACATGTTACTCCGAATGAGGATGTAGTCTGATGAATGAAATTGGACGTTCACAGATATTTAAATAGTGTCCTGATGAGAAAGACATCAGAAAGTCCACCAGTGCGAATGGTCATCCATATCTGCAATAGGCGTAAATGAAGGCACCAAATCCATAAATTCATAATACCCCCATGTAATTGGTTCTGCAAGAACCAGGCCATTTAACTTAGCATGTGTTGAAATTACCTAGAATTGGGATTCGAGTGAAGATCTGCTTTATCACGAAAACTATAGCAGTATCGGTCTACTGTACTATAATTGTGTAGACGGGAAGTTAGCTGTAGAATTCTACACATAGCTAGCTATAGCTAGCTGGCTAAGAGTCTTATATGGGCTCCCAGTCAGTCTTATATGGGCCGCCAAAACCCCGAGAATAGATGTCCTTTTCACATAGGTGCAAATCCAAGACCGTGGTGTTAAGGAATATTCATATTTGTACCTCAGGGTACATCAGCGGGAGAGACATCTTTTGGCGTTTAATTTTAATGAATGCCTCTTATAAAACTCAGCAAAAGAATCAAAGAAGCTCAAAGTTAAAGATCTGTTATATCTGTCTGTAAGTCTAGTTGTGAATGATGGCGATTTTAACAGATAGAAATGGTCTCACAGGATCATTTCCAAATTTCTACACATTTTAATATCAGCATATTTTTGTAACTATGTATACGCCAATCCACAGTCTTACAACATAACATAAAACCTATAAATAAATGATGCTGATTGAAAAGAGGATTAGGTTCGATTCTGCATCAAAATGGGCATTTGTGTACAGAGTATAACTATTTGTAATGATTGATTGGTGTTGATTTAAGGATTAAACACTTTACGCTGGGCTGCAGCGGGCTGGGTTGCATCGCAAAAATCCGCCTAGATTGTTTCACACATTTTATTAGAGATAGGACGAATGTGGTTCGAACCGAATTCGAACTTCGGCCGAATATTCGGTGAAAATAAAAATTTCGACCGAACTTCGGTTTAACTTTGGCGCACTTTCTCGAGAGCGACATGTCGCGGCTTGTTTAAGAATTTACTCAAATTATTTTATATATCTTTAATGATCTTCACAGCGCACGCGAAATTATGACTTATCGGCAAAATTTTGTAACCTTGAATTACATTGTTTCAATTTAGATAAGGCTCTCTATATATTTTTTTTCAAAATACAACATAGCCTATATTACTCGGGAATTATTTAATATCTTTCTAATGGTGAAAGAATTTTTCAAATTGGTCCAGTAGTTATTGACTTTATTGATACATGTGGGTGCAAACTAGCTCGGGGATGATGATTTAAACACGAAAGTATATATTAAGGTTGTATTATAATTAAAACAGCGTAAACTACGTACATAGACGATAGCAACGATTACAAACAAGCGGCGTGCACTCCGTGTCGGAATAGGTTTCTGACTGCCGGCTGCGTGGGCGCATCGTTTTACCCATAGAATAATAACGCATAGAAACCAAGTCGACCCGCGCTATATTAAGCCATTTCAAAGAAGCCTGAAAAGGCTTCTTACGCTCGCCGGCCGCTTAGACATGTGATACAAGCCACAAGGAATACAGCTCTCGCAATTTAAAAAAATGTGAGTTACTGTGTGGTGAAAGGTTGTCACCGCGCTTCATAAAACCGTATTTAGGACTTGAAGATCCCATTTCAAAGATAAAAATTACTTCGCATGGTATATTTTTATATAAAATCCAAACAAATAAATCGTAAATATCTAAGTAGAACCATATTCAAAATGTTACCAGCCAAAGAGGAAAATATTCTACCACGTATTTGTTTTTACCTATTTTCATTATAGTTAATAACGTGTGTATTCTTATTTAATGGGCGATATTACATAGCCTGGACTTTGCTTTTGCATAAAAAATATTTTTTAAGTGTTGGGTCTTACTGGCATACTGGCATAAATATTACAAAGCCGTTTGTCAGACCTATATTACAAAGCCTTTATTCGTGTATAATGAGCACTTTTAGAAGGCAAAAAAATTGTTCCAACTAGCATTCCAGATGCCGCAGTGATCATCAGAAAAATACTGTCACTACCAAAAAGACATTTTTTTTAATTTTTTTTATGGTCGTACGGCATTTTTCGTGATTTGCTTAGTGTCAAGTAGTTTTATTGGCGATATTTTCGAGTTTAATCGACGAAAACATGTAGGGTTACGAGCCTTAAAGTCGGTCAGCGCCTAATGTGAGCCTCCTAATATGTTTATGCTGATAGTTAAGTTTCAATTCTCTATAATCTACATAGCTTGAAATTTGTGTTGCGAATGACGTCTTTGCTCATATGCCTGAGTATTAATACACGACTTTATTAATTTGTATCATATACTCCAATGCATATATAGCACATATAAGCTAAAGAGTTGCCACAAAGAGCTGCTTATTTACGATTCAGATAAAAATGTTAGAGGATTGATGATAAACACACAGGGATTACGTTTTTCTATATTCTAAGATATGAACCAAAACAGTTGTGAACGATAGGTGGTGCTCAAGTTGTGCACAGAGCCAATAGTAGCTTGACTCAATATAGTAGTCAGGAATATTATGTTTAGCTTAAAACATTTTAACTTTTTAAACTGATTTAAATAAATAATTTGATTAATAAGCATACCTATCCTATTACTTTTTACCTCAAAGTGTTCGTTAGTGTTGTTCCTGTTTGCTCACCCATCTGCTAACGTTCAAGCTAGTTTAGCTTTCACCAAACATACACACATACATGCGCACAGACATACACATAAAGACACACAAGCATTCGCCAAGCAATGCACAAATTTGTAATAACATTTGTGTTGTTCAATTATACAATGTGACCCGCGTTAAAGTGCAATCCTGAAAATCGGTGAAATTAGACCGAAAACTATCGACGAAAATGGGTCTAAAAAAGTTCTAAAAAAAAACCTCTATGTACAAATAATTTTATTCCTCCTAAACTAGCTGGCCGATTTTGATGAAATAAAGGACAAATCAATGCCAAGTATGTAGCAATGTGGATAAAATAAAAATAAACGACAAAAATGGCCTTAAATACTTCATTTTTTTAAATACTTTTGAAAAAAAAATCTTTTTTTATTGTTTTTTTCAATCAACTCAAATTTCTATGAAATAAACCCCTACATCTTGATTTGTTTTATAATTTATTATTATTCTTGACTGTATAAGCTTTCAAAAAAAATAATCAAACATTGTATTTCTAAAAATACAGGAGTTACGAATTTTTGAAGTTCACTACTCAGAATGGGCAAATCCAGGTAGAGACCCTTTTTTATTCCTTTGTTATACCGGTAGTCGGCTACTATTGTGTTCAATGCTTGGGGCAAAGGAACAGGCAAAAGGAAGGTCCGGCAGTCGCCACTCGCCAGTCCGCTTCGATCACATTGCTACTGCTGACGTATTGTTCTCGCATTAAAATTACAGTTTTTCGTTGAGTTTTCGTTATTGACTACTTGTTACGATTTTGTTATTGACTGTTACGTTTTTGTTATTGACTGTTACGGTACTCGACTGTTTTCGTGGTTGTGCTGGGTTGAGATGCCGCGATTAAATGCATTCTCCCCGCGAGAAATCGCTGACATCCATTATTATTATTATGGAATGTATGGTGGACGCACAACTGTCGCTCGATCGGCATACATAAATGCATTTCCGAACAGACTTGCACCGTCGGCAAGGAACTTCCAGGAAGTTCATCGGAAGCTCTCCGACATCGGACTTGGATTACAACACACAAGACGTGAACAAGAATCCATTATAATCGACACAGAGATGTTTTAAGTACCGTTTCTGCCACTCCTACTATTAGTACGAGGCGTTTAGCTTTACTTCACGGTATATCACAAACCTCAGCGTGGAGAATTTTGAAGAAAGAAGGTCTACATCCATATCACTACCAAAGAGTCCAGGATTTGCACGGGGATATGGATTTCCAATCAAGGTGCGTTATGTCGATCTGGCTACAACGACAAATCCGTCGCAATCCACAATTTTTAAAAAAGATTTTATGGATGGATGTGTCGAAGTTCACCAGGAATGGCATCTCGAACTCTAGGAATATGCACGAGTGGTCACATAATCCACATCTGAAGAGGACCTCGTCATTCCAGGTGCAATTTTCAGTAAATGTTTGGGCAGGTCTACTCGACGACATGTTGATAGGACCAGTAATTTTACCAGCGACACTAAATTCGGAACGATTCCTAACTTTATTAAGGGATGAGCTTCCCCGTCTGTTAGAGGATGTACCGCTGGCATCCAGACAGGGCATGTACTTGCAAATGGACGGCTGCCCTGCTCACTATGGCCGCAATGTCCGTGAATTTTTAAATAATAATTAGGCCAATCGCTGGATTGGACGCGAAGGCCCAGTGGGCTGGCCAGCACGCTCTCCTGATCTGACACCGCTCGACTACTTTTTATGGGGCCACATGAAGCAAAAGGTGTACAGTGAACCCGTGAATTCAGAGGCTGAGCTTCATGACCGCATCATGAGGTGCGCTGAAGCATTGAAAAATGAACCGCAACTTATACGAAGGGCCACACAACACATTTCAGTACGCGTGGCAATGTGTTTGCAACAACGCGGAGCACATTTCGAAAACCTAATACATTATAATGTCAGTCAACAATAATTAATAATAAACAATAAATCATTGTTTTTGATTATTTTTTGTTTTATTTAATCTGTCATCTAAAACGGAATAAGCTCATTGGAAGTTTATTTCGTTTCGTTACACACCCCAAGCATTAAATACAATAGCAGCCGGCCACAGGTATAACAAAGGAATAAAAAATGGGCCTCTACCTGGATTTGCCCACTCTGAGTAGTGACCTTTAAAAATTCGTAACTCCTGTATGTTTAGAGATACAATGTTTGATTATTTTTTTCTCGAAAGCTAATACAGTCAAGAATAATAATAAATTATAAAACAAATCAAGATGTAGGGGTTTATTTCATAGAAATTTGAGTTGATTGAAAAAAACAATAAAAAAAAGATTTTTTTTTCAAAAGTATTTAAAAAAATGAAGTATTTAAGGCCATTTTTGTCGTTTATTTTTATTTTATCCACATTGCTACATACTTGGAATTGATTTGTCCTTTATTTCATCAAAATCGGCCAGCTAGTTTGGGAGGAATAAATTTATTTGTACACAGAGGTCGAAATTCGGGAAACAAATGGTCAGCGGCGTATAAAAAAAACCCATTAGACCCATTTTCGTCGATAGTTTTCGGTCTAATTTCACCGATTTTCGGGGTTGCACTTTAACGCGGGTCACACTGTATTTTAGTACATATATTTCAATAATGTTTTTTAGAGAATTACTTCAATCACTGTTTTTATAACTTCAACTAGCTGAGCCCGCGACTTCGCCCGCGTGGAAAAATTTCGAAAAAAGTAGCCTAAGTTACTCCCTATCACATCAGCTATCTGCCAGTGAAAATCCCGTCAAAATCGGTCAAGCCGTTCCAGAGATTAACCGGAACAAACAGACAGACAGACAGATAGACAGACAGATGGACAGACAGGCAGACAAAAATTGTAATAAATGTTATTTATATCCATAAGCATTTAGTAAAAAGCGGTTATTTTAATATTACAAACAGACACTCCAATTTTATTTATTTGTATAGATAATGTAATCTTGTATTGGCCATATTTTTATTTACGCTTGGTGCTGGTTGGTTACCGCTGTTTGATTACTGAAATATACAAAAAAATAAATATTTTGAGAACCTCTAGAACATATCCCTGTAATTCTACTCATTTTACCTCAACAGGTAAAATGAGTAGAATTACAGGTAAATGTTAATATATAATATATAAAAAATGTAAGTTTTAAGTTTTTATATGACTAATAATACTATTGGAAAGAAAGACAATGTTTATTTCAGTGAGGTAAAAAAATTTCAAAGTACAAATAAAAGCACAAAAACTAAAAAAACAGATATAAGTTTAAATAGCTTTGGAATATCATCTTGAGAACATCTAGAATATTTCTCGGCATTTAAAATATTTTACGTAACCGAATAAAAAGTGTAAGTTTCAAGTTTATACTAAATGACTATTAATGTTACATGAAAGACTGTTTGTATACCTATTTTAAATACCGTCTTGGGAAAATATTTATTTGCTTGCAACACAATTCGAGTCTTTGTGTGTGTGTCAACGCAAGTAATTACACGAAGGGTGACGAAGGTCATGCGCACATCGATACGGTTTTGGCTTAAAATTTGAACGAAACGTTGAATGCAATTATCACTGAGCGTTATTACTCTATGGTTTTACCAGTGTTGCCAGTGACAGGTAGTCAAAAGTAACATGAGACAGCTCAAAAATTAACATTTTCACGAGAAAAGTAACATTTCCTTATTTTATGTAGGAAACGACACTAATACTACAAAATGACACTTTATTACACAAAAACTAAAAAGTTTTCTATACCATTAGTTAAGCTTCGAAAGAATCGAAACAATTTTTTGTATAAATAATTGGTTGGTAATCTTAGAAAAACATATGTAAGTTATATGTAAATGTATACCAACTACTTAAGAAATGTATTTCAATAGCTATTAGATTTAGATTTTAATAAATAAACTAAACGTACTATATATGTAACTAAAGATAACTAATCAATTTATTTATGTATAAGACAATTAATACAAAAATAAACATATTTCACTTGCAAACGCGACTTTGTTGTTGAATTATTGATTTCCTAAATACTTATTAAATTAAAACTACATAAATACAAAGAAAAAATCAAAAGACCAAAAAGTAACGTAAAAGTATCATTTTGAGTCGTGTAACATGGGAGTAACATGAGAGGGTCAAAAGTAACGTAAAATGTTACAAAAGTAACATTCTGGCAACACTGCGTTTTACAGACCGGCCGAGGAACAATAGGCCTGTGAGCTCGGTGCTATTGTCCACTGCCGACACACTCGAATATTTAAATTAAATATAACAATAACTTAACTATTATTTGTTTGTTGATATATTAATGTAATATAATACGAATATAATATATAAATGTTGTACAAATATATATGTGTATATAAATATATTTTATTATTGTAAATATTTTATTATGTAAATGTGTGTGTATATTGATGTGTATGTAATATGTATGTTTGTGTGTAGGAATCCCTACATACATATAAAAATACAAATCTTTCCTCTTTATAATATTAGTGTAGATTTCAGTCAAAATAATGCAAATAGGTGCTTTTTTTAAGAGACTAATGTTCGGCATTTAAACCGAATTTCAGGCAAATGTCGAAGTTCGGCTCAAGATGCCGAAATTCCGTTAAAACGAATGTAAAACAAACTGTGCTGATGCGTGGCGACACCCCTGCACCGACGTGCTACGTATAGCATGCAAGCGTAATTTAAATTGCAACAACCGACTGCCAACCACATGTAATTCGGAAGCCTGGATCAAATCTTTACCAAATTTATATGGGACTAAACAGAAAGTATACTCTCAAAAAAAAAGAACTTTCCAAATCTGTTGAGGTGTCTTTGAGCAATCTGCAACATACATAAATAATCTAACAAATTAAAAATCTCCTCCTTTGTTGAAGACAATTAATAAAGGTTCTTCACCAGCACTAACCACAACATAATATTGTCAACAAATTCAACAGTATACTGCACTCGAAACCTATTCAAAATTCAAAATATATTTATTTCGTAGGTAAAAATTACACTTGAAATACGTCATTAGTTCGTTATACTTACATACATTCTGTTATACGTATAATATTTATAATAAAAAATCATTATTTTTTGTGTTACACAAAGATTAGATTTTACATTTGAAATATTTATAAACATCATTAATAATTTTACATATTGAATAAAAGTGGGTACGCAAAAAGTACCGACGTTTAAGAGTGTTTCCCCGTTTGTGGGGAAAACAAAAAAATACACGTATATTTATATTGAATGCAATACAATGTTGTAATAATTTAAAATAAACGTCAACAACAATCAAGAGACCATGTCATACCTTAAAATAATAATAATTAAAATATATATATATATATATATATATATATATATATATATATATATATATATATATATATATATATATATATATATATATATATATATATATATATATATATGTCAATTCTACTTATGTTACATTAATATAATATCTCAATCCTACTCTGCAAGTCAAAATTTAAAAATAGTCAATTTAAAATAAATTAATTACATCAGTGTAAAAAAAGTAATAATTGAATTAAATAGTAAACAAGAAAAAATAAATATATAAATCATATTATATCATTATAATTATGTAACTAATCCCAAGGTTTTTTTTCATCTTAATACTGGGAGATACTGTAGTAACACTTTTTATATAATTTCTGTTTCAATATGTGAGTGGTTACGCAAAAAGGGACCTCAAGGGAAAATAATTGATTTCGAGTAAATCACGTTTAAAATGTTGAGTCGAAATGAGAGAGGCGCGGGGTGTTTTATGTTAGTGTCGTTAGTGAGCGACTTCGTCAGTGAGAAATAGCACGTGTTTGCGATAGCTGTATTATTGGTGACTTATTTATTCGTCTTTTACTTGTCTTTATGTGCGCGCTAGAAAAAGAAACTAGTGTGCGCTGTGTATAAGGTGTAATATTTTCAAAACTGCCTCGGCTTACATAAAAAATCATTTAAAAAAAACTACGGCACCTAAAATTATTTTGATTAGAACAAAACAAAGATGAAGGACCATAGAATCAGAATTTATCAAAAAAAAAAAACCGTTTCCAATCCCTTCAGGTCCCTTTTTGCGTAACCACTCACATATTGATTTGAATTTTTCAATAGGGAGGGACTGAATTGATTCGGGAACTTTATTATAAATACGTATGGATAGGCCTTTGAAAGAATTGCTAATTTTGTGGAGTCTACTGTAATAATTAGTCAGTTTGTATTTATTGTGTGTATTGATACTATGACAATCACTATTTTTCTTGTAAAGTTCCAAATTTTTCTTCACATATACCAAATTTTCATATATATATTGTGAAGCTAGCGTTAATATATTTATTTTCTTAAATTTGTCTTTCAAAGAAACTTTAGGCCCAAGATTATATATGGCACGGATTGCCCTTTTTTGTAATGTAAAAATAGAGTTTACATCTGCAGCATTACCCCAAAGTACGATACCGTAAGACATTATGCTGTGGAAATAACTGAAATAGGTTAAGACATTATGCTGTGAAAATAACTGAAATATTGGTGAGCTATGACCCGGAATATCACTATTTTATGCATGTATCTAATCTAATGAAATGGCAGTGAATCACATGAAATGATAGAGCAGATGTTATGCTCAAAAAGTAATTCATTTCAGTGAGATGCATTGCATGTAATATAGTAATATCCATGCATAAATAATTATTCCATTAATCACATATACAGTGTGTAAAAAAACATGTCTGATCAAAAAAGCATTGTATGGTAGTAGGTAAATAAATTTTCGTTAATCAAAATAATTAATCTTCAATGATATTTCAAACATTAATATGGTCAAAATGTCGACAGAAGCGACTATAACATTAAGGAGGCCACGACCACTGAGTCGGATTGTTGTCTAGTTTAAAATAATTGCTCAATTTTAGGACAATAGATGGGAAAATCTGAAAATTTTAAAATAGGTACCACAATCTATACATGGGTGATTCCGTTCTAACTGTGATATTCAATGTCCTGTATTGTTTGTTCTCACAGGTCATTAATTAATAATTAATTTATGAAAATTTTGTGCTTATTGGAAAATTATAAACATATTTCAACATTATTTTCATATAATATAACTTGCCACTTACAGAAAACTTACAATATATCACTTAAATGTCAATACCGTGTCATGTCCATTTCTAGAATTTATTTATAAATTGTTAGTTTTTTGTCGTAATAAATGATTTAAACTAATTACCTCATAAATTCTAATGTTTACGACAAAAAAAAACTAACAATTTATAAATAAATTCTAGAAATGGACATGACACGGTACTGACATTATATCACAGTTAGAACGGAATCACCCACATATCATAAAATCGTAGGAAAGTCAAAACTGTACATTGAATATTTTTTAATCGATATTGAAGCCAAAAATATAGTTTTTAGAATTTTTGAAATTTTGTCTGTTTGTCTGTAAGTATGTCCGGGGTAAACTCAAAAAGCACTGCATGGATTTACTTCAAATTTTGCATGAATATTACTAACAGGTCGGGTCAACATATAGGCTATATATTATCACGCTATCACCTAAAGGGGAGGAGGTGTGCGGAGTAAACGAAGTCCGCGCGGACGAATTCGTGGGCCACAGCTAGTATTTTAGTAAATAGAAACATTTCATTCCTTTTATTGATAATATCATCAACCTTTTGGATCAGACTGGTTTTTATTTTATACAGTGTATATTTGAAAGAAATGAGTGCCAGACCATATTATTTAAATTTTATTAAGATACTAGCTGTTGTTGTTTACTCCGCACAGCTACTCCTCCGTAGATGATAGCGTGATAATATGTAGCCTGTATGTTGACCTGACCTGTTAGTAATATTCATGCAAAATTTGAAGTAAATCCATACAGTACATTTGAGTTTACCCCGGACATACATCAACTTTCCTACGATTTTATTATATGTATACTAGCTGTTGCCCACGACTTCGTCCGCGCGGACTTCGGCGGTAGATGTCGTACAGTCAATGTACAGTTTTGACTTTCCTACGATTTTATTATATGTATATAGATAGAAGATTGTCTGGAAAAAGAAATTAAATTATATTTAATATTCTTATAAATACGTTTTTATATATTTCATTACATCTCTCTTCGAATGAGTTTATTATTGCCCTTAAACAAGAGTACTTCTTTCACCACACACACAACAAAAAAGCTTTCAAGGAATTAAGAGAAGATGGATCTATTATTTTTCATTAGGTATCCGTTATACCTAATGAAAAATAATAGATCTTCAACAATCAATAAACCTACTAATATCAAATGTGTACAAAATCTTTGCAAAAATAATCTTAAAATTACACAAATGTTAAGACGAAAACCAACCAATAGAGCAGGCAGCAGCAGGCGGGATTTAGAAAGAACTACAGCACAATAGATCATATTTACACAATTAAATAGGTTTCGAAAAAATACAAGGAATACCAGAAACCTATATATATTGTCTTTGTTGATTATTCGGCCTTTGACAGTCTGTACCATAAATATATCTGGCTAAGTCTAAGGAAGCAAGGTGTGGAAGAAGCCTATATAGAAATTATTAAATCCATCTACAGGAAGAGTAAAAGGCGTATAAAATTAGAATCAAACGGAGATCTGTTTAATATAAACAGAGGAGTTCTTACTCCTCTGTTAGGTAGATGTAAGGAGATCCATTATCTCCCAAATTGTTCACTGCTGTGCTAAAACACATATTCAGAAAGCTACAATGGAAAGACTATGGTGTTAATATTAATGGAAACCTCCTAAACCATTTGAGATTTGCAGATGATATTGTCCTAATAGAAGAAGATTCAAAGAAGTTAGAATTCATGGTTAAAACCTTAGCAGAACAGAATAGAAAAGTATGGTTAGAGATAAATGGAAATAAAACAAAGCTTATAACTAAATCCATAGAGACTGATATAGAAGTGTGAGGCCCCAGGTTAGAATATGTGAAAGATTATGTTTATCTAGGACAAATTATTTCCCTTGAAGACACAATGTCTAAGGAGATAAATAAAAGCTTATGGATGGAAAAGGTACTGGCTCCCATGCATGACATATGGGTGTGGAACTTGGTCACTCACTGACAAACATAGAGAAAGATTAAAAAAGAAGAATAGCAATGGAAAGAAGTATGTTAGGTGTTAGATTAAGCGATAGAATCAGAAACACTGAGATAAAAAGACGACAGTTACAAATATAATAACTCGTATAGAACACCTCAAATGGAGTTGGACAGGACATGTTGAGATGCAAAACCAACAAATGGAGCAAACACGTAACCCTGTGGTATCCAAGAGATGGGAGCCGAAAGCAGGGATGTCCAATAACAAGATGGAATGATGACATCCGCCTAACTGTAGGACCATATTGGACTAGAGTGGCAAGTGGAGAGAGCTAGAGGAGGCCTATGCCATGAGGCACACTGAGTTGCAGGACTAACTACAATTTTTTTAAGTAAATGTTTGTTATAGCATCAATGCTCGTCATTTTCATGTTCCCGTTTGGAGGGTAAGGTAGCCGGTAGACTTATGAAGGTGGCATTGCTATCTCACCACTCGGATAGCAACACACTATTAACATCTTTGGTTCCTCTTTCCATCAGGAAAACCACCTGCTTATTTGTTATCTAATGATTTAAAAAAAATAATTCAAAACAAAACTATTTTAAAGTTAGACAGAATTTATTTTGAGATAAACAATATTTTTAATTAATTTTTATGGTAAAATCTGCAAACTTGTGATCATGATACATGAAAATTCAAAATTTTTGAAAAATATCTGGCAAAAAAAATTTTTTTTTTGTTGGCCCACACCTATATTGCAATTATGATTATTTAATTTTATGACAAGCTAATATCACTCATACTTTAGTTTTTTAATAACTTACTTGCATATAAAACGGCATATTTGGATATGGGGCTGAATATTCATTGGCAGCAGGTTGAATAACGGGCTGGACTATAGCCTCGTTAGCGATGTATTGTTGTTGGTACGTAGGTTCATTAATCTGATCATAAGAACGCTTTTCTGCTACATGATGGGTCATTGATCCTGATTTAAAATTAAACGATTGATCGGCACTCTGAAAAACAATTTGCAAATGTTACTCTCAAAATAGTTCATAGAGATTACAATATAATTGTACAGTATGTTTTAAATAAGTTTCTACGTAATACTTTGTTTCTAATTGTGTACAAGTATCTAAATATATGAAAATAAATGAAATAAATATAAAGATAATAAAAGCAATTTAAAAAATTAAACTGATTAACAAATTAAAACTACTAAACCAATTTCAATGTAACTTGGAGGGTTCTTAAGTTGGAATATACCTGATTTGAGTAAAAAAAAATATCTCTATATGGTAGTTCCTGAGATATTTGAGGACCAATATTCAAACAAGCATACATTTATGAAATTTTGTACACATGCTTGGACACCTTAATAGACCATCATACCTACTCAAAAATAATCCAATTCCAACAATTTTTTTTTATAGAAGAGGGGGCAAATGGACAGGCAGCCCACCTAATGGCAGGTAAGTAGGTACAGCCGCTAATAGACAACTACACTACCAGTGCTGTAAAAAAATAGATGATATGAAAAAAAGACAAGCCCACTGAGTTTCTTCTGCCGGATCTTCTCAGTGAGTGACCGCATTTCCAATCTGGCAGTAGTTCTTAAAAAATATTTTGATGTGTCAAAATAACTTTAAGTTTTATTGAATAAAGTACTTCTGATTTCTGATTTCTGAAGTAATATACCCTAAAGTACTGACTCTAAAGTAACGGTTGATTAATTTGAGTTTTTTTTTTTTTATATCATAAGATAGCAAACAAGCAGATGGGTCTCCTGATGGTAAGAGTCAACCATCGCCTATAGACACCAAAGATGTTAATTGTGCGTTGCTAACTTGTGGTGAGGTCTAATGCCACATGTATAAGTTTACCGGCTACCTTACCCTCCAAACCGGAACACGACAGTGACAAGCACTGATGCTATTGCGGTAGGAATAGGTAAGGCGGTGGTACCAGACCCGGACGAGACAATGCAGAACTCTACCACCTAGTAATATAAGTGCATTTTAATCTAGTTTCAACTAATAACACACCTCAGGCAGTAGTTTAATATTTTTAATATTTGTCATATAATTAACTACACTATATAAACTAAAATCGAATCCAAAGAATTCATCAATTAATTGCTAAAACTTGACACTGTTGGGAAAATTACACATAGGATGTTACATCACAACTACTGAGAATCATACACATAGTAGGTACATGTTGACTTCCTGATATGCATTGTTTCTTGACATAAGTAACTCTTAGAGTATAGGAAACTCTTTCACTGACCTTGCCTTTCGCTAAGATAATTTCAACAACAACATATCTGCACACCAAATCCCTTACAGATTAGAGCATAAAAAGTTGAGTGCAGATAACTTAGACAGTGATCTCGGTCAGGATTTCCATTTTTATCCTCCAAGCTTAGAATGAACTCAGAGCAAAGTGACCTTGACAAAAGTTGGTGTCCTTTACCCCCTCCATCCAATAGTGCAACAAAAAAGGGCTGTTATATAGGGTTGAAATTGTCCATCAAAAATTTTTTAAGTCCAGTGCAACCTTTCCTACGCACAATTTTCTCTGCAGAGAGACTTGCTTCCTGCAAATCCATAAGTGCCTTCATGCAAACAAGCGGATTTCTAAGACTTGACTTTCCACATACAGACAGCACCCGACCGAAATTATCTTTCAGTCACTGTAAATTTTAAACAATATTTACCTTATGACGTTTATCTTCTATTTGTAATTGCATGCCTTCATAATACATGCCATCCAATCTTCTCATAACAAGAGCCGCGTCTACCTCATCTGCTAACCCAACTGTTACTCTTCTACTATTGCCTTCTAATAAAAACTTGTCTAAAACTACATCTTCGAGTCCGCATCTATCAAATAACAACCGTCTTATGTCATCCAGTCGACTCTGAAAATTAAATGTTTATGCAACGCGGACCATTTTTTTTTCTTAAAACAATTAAAATAATCTAAGTAAATTACACGCGATGGTAAATTGTGTATGGTTAGCAGCATCTTGCTAAGTCAAATTTTCATTAACTTCGGAAGTTTATGAAAACATGGGATGATAAAACAGTAAACAATATTTATTTCATATACATTAAATGCTTCAAATATTAAAACTAGTCTGTGACTAAAACAACAATTATAAATTACAATTCAATCAAATTCAATACAATTTACGAATTTACGAAAGATCAAAAACGTCAGTCTGACGCTGCGGTAGTAGTAGATGTTCTGTGGTCTGACGTCGGTGCTGCCAACCCCTGTAGAATTTTCCCCCCAAAATTCCTTATAAAATCCCTCTAAAAATCCTTTAGTATTTTTAGTATAACCAGAATAGTTTGCCTAAGTTTACAAATACTTTTTATTTGTATATCAATTAAATAACTATTTTACAGTGAAAATAAAATAATTATGCAATGTTATTTATTGTGTCTAAAACCGCCATCGTCATCAGTGACTTCAGCGGAGGTGCTAGTGCAAAGCGCTTTTTCTTTGTAATTATGCCTCTTGCAGCTGTTTTTAACACGAAATAAAGAAAACAAGGGGAAGTGAAGAGTGGGCGTGCCGCGTGCGTCACTATTATGCACTTTTACTCTAAATTGCCTTAGTGATACTTACCATATCATTAGGAGATAGTCGTCGTGCAAAAATCTATTATACACTGAATTATGCCGTATTGTGCCATCCTTGAATGCAGAAATGATAGTAGGATACAGATGATTAAAAATGGAGATATTTCATATCATTCGAAAGTACAATTTTCATTTTATTTTAATTTAATTCCTGATTTAATATAATCTCTAATGATATAATAGAAAGTCAAGCTAAAATCAGCCGTACACCTTACATATAAAGTTCATTTTAGCTTGACCTAATTTTTCTAGAAAGGTATACGTAATGACAGTCATTACGTATATCGTTCTAGAAAGTTCTCTACTCAAATATGATCAACTGAAAACTACGGAAAAATCAATGCTGCCATCTATTGTAGAATAGCGAAACTATTACGATCTTAAGTTTCACTATTGTACAAATAGATGAGTCTATTTTGAATAGACTGCAAAAGGACGTAAATACTCTTTTTTTGTAGCAAAATAAAATTTATTGTAACGCAGTTTGGTATATTTTTAAATGTTCTGTTTGCGTGTTTCGGATAATTGTTGTTTAAAATGAAAACGACCAATGAAACAATGTTTGCATTAGTAGTTTATATGCAATAATGCTTATTTTATGTGTGAGTGTGGCGATCGCGGTCCTGATATAAATGTTTGTGCTTGCCAATTCCGTTGTTTTCTTTATTTCGTGGTTTTTAACATATTTTCTGAAGGTATAAATTTTATGCAAGAATCGAATTTAACGTTAAATGTGAATCTTAACATCATGATGCCTTGCGCCATGTCCAGCATTAATATGTTTCTTTACACACATACATATCTTCACGCCAGTTCCCTTACGGGGTAGGCAGAGAGGACCGAGTGCCATACATCACGATCCTTGCAGGCTTGTCTCGCTTCCTCCACATTCATCACTCTCTTCATACACACACGCCGGTTGCGAAGACTCTTGACGCCCCCTTGGGACAGTACTCGATCAGTCTGATCGTGGTGTGTCAGTCTTGGTCTTCCCCGGTACCTACATCCTTCCACATTCGCATTGTATATCTGTTTTGTTAACCTTTCATCTACCATTCTTTTTACATGTCCGAACCAACGGAGCATGCCCTTTCTCATCTTTACACCGACACTTTCTTTCAAACCTAACCTCTCTCTCACTTCCACATTACGAAACCGGTCCGCGAGTGTCACACCACATATTTTTCTTAGCGACCTCATCTCGACCGCGTTGATTCTACTTTCATGCCCTTTCTGACATACCCAACTCTCACTTCCATACAATAGCGTTGGGATAAGCGCATGATTATGCAGGGCTAGACGGGCACCCTGACTTAAAATTGTGCTATTAAGTAATCTCTCTAACGCTCCATTCACTCTGTTCCCTGCACACACACTTCTTTCAACATCAGCGGTGTACCTTCCATCCTTGCTAAAAGCACATCCAAGATATACAAACTCATCCAAGTGGAAGTTCCAGCACTATCGACAGCATCATCGACCACAACTCTTACATCCGTTCTGGTTGCTTCTCTTTCAAATACTAAAATAATACTTTGTTTCTTTATTTATTACTAGCTGTTGCCCACGACCTCGTCCGCGCGGACTTCGTTTACTCCGCACAGCTCCTCCCCCTAGGTGATAGCGTGATAAAATGTAGCCTATATGTTGACCCGACCTATTATTAGTAATATTCATGCAAAATTTGATAGCATTCAACTCAATTTTTCAGATCTAAAATATTGTTTTAGCTAAATAATCGATAGGTTGAAAAATTTCGATGCTATGTCAAAAAAACATTTCATTTTTAATTTTCTTCATTGATAAATCCCAAACAAATTGACCTATTTTAATGAAATTAACGGTATTTGACGCAGTTTAAAGAACAAAAGCTGATAATATTTTTAAGTTATTCAGTAAATTAACTTGAAAGTTATTTAAAAGTTTGCAAAAAACAACGTAATTTTAATGTTTGAAAGCTATAAGTTTTGAGAATTAGATTCGATTTTGATTTTTGAAACGGCATTTGACGTAGTTATTTTAGTACTAAAATATCTTAGAACACCAAAAAATGAGTGGTTGAAAAATTTCGTAGCTATGTCGAAAACACACTTTTTCAAAATTTTTCGTCAATGATTACTCCCAAACGGTTTAACCAATTTTGATGCAATTTATGTATTAGACGTAGTTTTTTGAGGAATAGAGCTGATTAGTTTTTGTACTCAACTGGTATGTAAGTCTGGAAGTTATATTAAAAAAATTTCAAATTTTCCAAAATCTCCTGGACCGAATCGGTTCAAATTTTCAGGAATTCAATCGATTGCCATCAACCGCGTTTAGATCGGTCAAGCCGTTCAAAAGTTATGAGATGTTTACATACACACATACACACACTCACACATACATACATACAGACATACTAACGTCATCGTGAAAATAGTCGGTAAAGATTCCAAGGACCCTTAAAACGTGGACATCTGGTAAAAACACGATTTTCGAAAATCGGGGTGAAATTAGTAATAAGGAAGTTACTCTACATAGTTAGTCTACATACGTAGTGGGAAGTTATAAACTGGTTTGCTAAATCACGTTTTTTTACATTGATTGTTAAACAACTATTTTACAAAAAATATACGATATACCTGAAGATATTATCTAAGGAATGTGCTAACGTATTACATGATTGAATGTACTTTACTTGATCATACAAAATTCCGCAAACAGGCTAATAAAATCTCTAAAACAAATAATTTGTTAATACTATTTCTAACCATCCACATGATTTTTATGTGGTGATATTTAGTTAAAAAAAGAATGTACTAAATTTTGGTTTTCAGCTGAAGTCCTATATTTATTTATCCGAAAATTAACACGTTTCCCAGCAGTTTCCAAGGACCGCAAATTTCAAAAACCCCTGACACATCCGCAGACCGCCATTTTGCTACATGTGTATCATTTTGTGAAAGGACCTGATGATCTTCGATGGGATCGATTCGGGGGATCTTGCAGCATCAGATTAAGGTTACCACGGTTCCTTAATGAGTTTGAGTTGTTTTATTGCAAAGCTCCCATGGCTACAATGTAACCCTGGAAATCATTTCGATTCAGTGTAAAACAAAAGCTGATAAAATGTTTAAGTCAATCGGTAAATTAACTTGAAAGTTATTTAAAAAAATTAAGTAAGTTTGCTAAAAACAACGTAATTTTAATATTTGAAAAGCTGTAAGTTTGTCCGAAAATTAACACGTTTCCCAGCGGTTCAATCAAAAAATTCATGGATGGCCCGTAGGGTCAACCATTTACACATATTTTCCCGTTTGTCCCGATGTCTCGCCTTAATATATCGCAGGGTCAGACCTTCAACGTTGCAGACTTAGATTTGAGCGTTGACTGTTTTTCACATGGCCAACTATATATTGCTCTTTCAAGAGTAACCTCTAAAGAAAACATGTTTATATTGTCTAATGGCAAGAAAGCTGTGAACGTTGCATATAAAGACATTCTGTAATATATTAATTGTAAAAATAAAAGAAATAGGAAAAAATGTAAAAACTAAAAATGTAATACCTATATGAATTTAGATATTCCAAAGGCAGCAGGAAATCTTCATGGTATAGGGAAAGGGGAATTGTTTTACTCCAAATTTAACACGTGCGGGTCACGGGCAATAATGAATAAATTAAAACTACTGGATCGATTTTAATCATTTTTTTTCACTGAGTGATATAGGCTATATATTTTATACCGGCTATATATTATATTTCTCTTTAATCACTCTATCTATTAAAAAAAACCGCATCATAATCCGTTGCGTAGTTTTAAAGATTTAAGCATACATAGGGACAGACTACAGACAGATACTATGTAGTGATAGTGATATATATATATATATATATATATATATATATATATATATATATATATATATATATATATATATATATATATATATATATATGTATATATATGTATATATATATACATACATGGGTATGTGAAAAACCGAGCAAAGCTCGGTCAACCAGGTGCAGAAAAAAAAATTGTTCTATAGAAATCGATTTATCAAGGTTCCAGGTCCAAGAAAAGCTCGGTTCCGAAGATATGGGTATATGAAAAACCGAGCGAAGCTCGGTCAGATATTATATATAAAAGCGAGAAGTAGTTGGTTGAGAAACTGCTGCTGAATCCATTGCAACAATTTAAGATATAAATGCGAAAGTTTGGATGGATGTTTAGTTACTCAATTACGCATAAACTACTGAACGGATTTGAATGAAATTTGGTACACAGGTAGATGTTGACCTGGAACAGCACATAGGCTACTTTTTATTCCGTAAAAAAGTAGGTGATCCCGCGGAATTCGCCAAAAACTTTTATAATGCAGCGGGGTGCACGCTGCAGCTAGTTCATATTATAAATATATAATTAAAAAGAAAAATATTAGAGACCTTGAATTGACAAGTTAATGAGGCCGAAAATATAACAACATACAATATAACATATAAATATTTAATCAAAAATATATCTAAGAAAAACATACTTTCTCCCACACTTATGTAATGAAAAAAGATTTTCTGTGCTGAAATTATGGTTTTATTAAAAAACTAGCTGACCCTGCAAACATAGTAGTAAAGCCTTTTGGTCCCTGGCAAAGTCGGTTGAATCGAATTTCTGCTGCCCCTCACTTTCTCCACTTCTGAAACCGGATGGGACGCTGGCTCACACCGCCGCGCCGTAGAAAAAGTGAACCTGTTCGCTACTCTATTTCGCGGAAAACTCGCGTCTGGATCCTACCAACACGAAACCACCCAGTCTACCTGGATGCGAGGTGAACATGCCGGAAATTCGCATCCGTCAGACTGAGGTTCTTAAAACGCTGCGGAATCTGAACGTGAACAAAGCCAGTGGCCCTGATGGGATTCCAGCAATAGTACTTAAAATCTGTGCGCCTGAACTCGCTCCTGTGTTGACACGCCTCTTTCACCTTTCGATGACGACTGGAAAAATGCCGAAATCATGGAAGCTTGCCAACGTGCAGCCTGCGTGCCCAAAAAAGGCAGTCGTGCCGACCCGTCTAACTATAGGCCAATTTCAGTCACGTTCATACTCTGCAAGACTATGGAGCGTGTACTAAACAACACGCTAATGGCACACCTAGAAGCGAACGATCTACTGAGTGATCGCCTATATGGGTTTCGCCGAAATCGGTCCACTGAGGATCTTCTAGCGTATGCCACCTACATTTTGAGCTCGGCCATCGAGAAGCATGGTGAGGCACTAGCTGTCTCCCTTGATATCTCGAAGGCCTTTGACAGTGTCTTGCATGTAAGTCTTATTGGCAAGCTTCCATCGTATGGTCTGCCTACTGGTCTCTGCACCTGGATCTCAGATTTGCTGAGTGGCCGGTAGATTAAAGTAGTCGTCGACGGTTGCTCATCCGACCAAATGACTATAAATGCCGGAGTCCCTCAGGGATCAGTTCTCTCCGCAACTCTATTCCTACTACAAATTAACAATCTGCTGAAGCCCGGTATCTATGGGTACGCAGATGATAGCACTGTTGTGGAGAGTTGCGTATCCAGTGCGCGGGTCAGTACGGCACAGATTCGGTCTCTCAAAGAGGCAATGGTCGATCGTATGAACCTGTCCTTACAGGCAGTCTCCGATTGGGGCGATGCTAATCTGGTCAAATTTAATGCAACTACGACCCAGGCGTGTCTATTCTCCGCTAAACAGATTCCGATCCATTTATCTCCGTTTTTCCAGGGTGTGGCCGTGCCGATAACTGATCACCTCGAGATCCTTGGTATCACCCTTGTGGAAAAAATTTCTCGGATAAAAGTAGGTAAATAACTTACAAAGTGAAAGTAACAGTTTATGAATGTTTATTTTTATTTAAAAAGTCGAAAAAAGTCTTACAAAGTCGGAAAAACTCGGAGTAATTCCAAAATTTCGGACTCTTCCAGAAGAGTTATTCAGTGTTAATAAATCTTGCAACGTTTATGGGTACTAAAAGAAATATATTAAAAGTTATTAATACTACGAAAGTGTAATAAAGGGGAAAAAAATATAACTAATACTTACCCGGTTTTCCGTTTAAGAATTTGAAACTTTCTTCTTTGTTTAAAAAAAGGTTACCGTTACTGTCGATCAATATTATTATAAACTTTGTTTCTTCAATTTTTGATAATTATTATTAAAATCTATTATATCACAACGTTATTTGCCAATTTTTATTTTATTGTACTTTTATTACATAAATATATTTATAAATTAAGTAAAAATTAAAACAGATGATCTAACTAGCTTTTGACAGGTTGAGTCAGTGTTGCCAGAGAAAAAGTCAATCTTTCGTCCTTAAAGCCTCCTCTACACTACTCCTATGTCCGGGGTAAACTCAAAAAGTACTACATGGATTTATTTCAAATTTTGCATGACTATTACTAACAGGTCGGGTCAACATATAGGCTACATATTATCAAGCTGTCACCTACGGGGGAGGTGCTGTGCGGAGTAAACGAAGTCCGCGCGGACGAAGTCTTGGGCAACAGCCAGTATAATTATGGCGAGCGAAGCGAGCCCTACACTAGGCGACTTTCTATGCACTTTTGTGGTACATTTTCCTGAAAAAGTATCCCACTTTAAGGTTTGGGCTTTGACGTGGTGGTTTAAATTCATGTCTAGATATATTATCTACCATTAAAATGCTATTTCATAAACATTAAAAAAATAGAAAATACATTTTGTATTAGAATTTTATTACTGCTAACGCCATCTATTATAAAAATAAATAAATAATAATAATAAATAAATATTCACGGGACAAACTACACTTACTGATCTAACCCCAAAGTAAGCAAATATTTGCTTGTGTTATGGGTGTTAGTCAACGATACTAATACATAGAAATACATAATATATAAATACCAGAATATATATAATAAACACCTAAACCCAGAAATACAAACATTTACGCTCATCACACAAATGCTTGTCCCCGTCGGGGATCGAACCCGAGCCCCGTTGATTGCGTAGTCAGGGTCGCTAACCACTCGACCAACGGGAGGGTCAAATAACGAGTAAAAATGCTACAAAGCTACACTAGTCGACGATCTGTGCCCTTTAGTGGTACATTTTACTAAAAAAATATCGCACTTTTAGGTTTAAGCTTTGGCGTGGTAGTTTTATTTTGTTTAATTCATTTTCATTCACTCCAGTTTAATACAATATTAATCTATTAAAACACTTGTACTTTTTAACTTCCCACTACGTATGTAGATAGGAAGGTTACTGATTTTGCTCCGATTTTCAAAAATGGAGTTTTCACCATATGTCCGCGTTTTGTGGGCTTAGGAACCATTTTCGACTATTTTCGCGATGACGTCAGTATGTCTGTATGTATGTGTGTGTGTGAGTGTGTGTGTGAGAGTGTGTGTGTGTGTCAACAACTCATAAGTTTTGAACGCCTGGACCGATTGAAACGCGGTTGGTGGCATTCGATTGGATTCCGCTCAACTTATACTTCCTGAAATTTTGTACCAAATGGGCCTAAGAGATTTTGAGAAATTTTGAAAATACCCTAAACAAATTGTGACGAAACAATTTTTTTTTTAATAACTTCCAGATTAATGTACCGATTGAGTACAAAAACTATTCCTCAAAAAAATACATCTAATGCATAAATTGCCTCAAAATCAGTTTATTCGTTTGGAAGTAATTGTTGACGAAAATTTTGAAAAAAGTGTTTTTTCGACATAACTTCGAAATATTTCAACCAATTATTTTTTGGTATTCTACGATATTTTAATACTATAAAAATTACGTCGAATGCCCTTTTAAAAATCAAAACCGAACCTTATTTTCAAAGGTTACAGCTTTTCAAATATTAAAATTACGTTTTCTTTAGCAAAGTTACTTAATATTTTGGAAATAACTTTCAGGCTAATATACCGATTGACTTCAAAATCTTATCATCGTTTCTCCTTTAAAAACTGCGCCAAGTACCGTTAATTGGATAAAAATCGGTAAATTTGTTTGGGATCTATCATAGACGAAAATGTTTTTTTGACATTGCTTCGAAATTTTTGAACCTACCGATTTTTTAGCTAAAGCAATATTTAAATTGAGTTGAATGCCATTTGAAAGATCAAATCGATCATCGTTTCCAAAATATACAGCTTTTCAAAAATCAATACGTGCCAAGAAAACTTATCAAGGACGTACTACGTGCGTCTTCCCGGTTGAAATTTGGATGTTTTTTGATTTCAATGGCTTCTTTCACTAGCCGTGGAATGTAATATGGCGTTCTGTCGAAAATACGCGTGGCCTATGAAATTCCATCCAGTGATTACGGCCCGACTACAGCTGTAGATGTTTAGCAATCGCCGACTTATTAACGTCGTTATTCTTGACTGCTTTGATATGCTACTAGGCCTCTGACACATGCTCTTAGTACCTCTATACACTACTCGGCCGACTTCAGTACGCGTCAAGACGCCGTTGTGAACGCACGTGTGTTTAATAGATTTTTTCGTTGATGTGCGTGTGAGACTCTATTATGAGCGGCATACAGTGGTCACAGGAGCAAACTATGTTGTTCCTTGAAACACTTCAAGCAGAGCCTTTTATTTGGGACCCCAGTGGGAAAGGTCATAAGGACAAGAAAAAAGTAAATGATGCTTGGGTGCGTATTCGGGACGTTTTGGAAATACCAGTTGAAGAATTGAAGAAAAAAAAGGATTCACTTTTTGCGACATACAGGGGCTACTACAGAAAAATGGAAGCTTCCTTAAAAAGTGGTGCCGGCGCAGATGATGTTTATCGTCCAGTTTGGTTCGCCTTTGATTTCATGAACAGCTTTTTGGGGTCCGTGTATAAATGTAAACAAACAATAACCACGGTAAGTTTTTTATTATCAATAACTTGTTTTATTATTACTAAAGTACAGATTACAGTAAGGTCGATTCGCCAGTTTGCGTCCATTTAGTGCAGTTGCTTGCTTTAAGGAGAACATAATAATGTCTCTGCATTAGTTTTAATATAAAAAGTATGTAGTTAATGTGGTAACGAACAGGCGAAATGACCCTACATTCGTTGTGTTTATTTATAAACATTGAAAATAATTTGTAAAGTAATCCCTTATCTGAACGGCAGATAATGGTGATCTGCGTGGTACTTGTGTAATATCTCTCAAAGCACAGTTATTATCAAAGTCTGCCCGCCAAGACCCGGGTTGAATTAAAACTCCGTTATCATCATACATATCTACAGTACCAGGAGGCATATATATAAGGGATGATTTATTACTTTTTCTGAGAAAGTTATGCAATAAGAGACATGTCATTGTAATAATTGGGATATTATGAATATCCAAATCAATTGGCTTTCTGAATATTCTAAACCTGGATGCTAAAGTACCAAACACATTCTCAACTACTACTCGAGATTTTGACAAGCGCATATTGAAAATCCTTTTCGGTGAATTGATATCATGGTTGCCAGGATATGGTTTCATTATATTATTATGTAAAGCAAATGCTCCATCTGTCAAAAAAACGTAGGGAATTTCGACATGATCCGTTCCGGATAATGGACTTGGCTTAGGAAGATTAAGCCCGTTAGATGCAATTTTTTGCCATAACGAAGAATTTTTAAGTACACCTCCATCACTGATCCTACCTTGACTACCAATGTCAGCATACATAATGTTATAGTTACTGTCGACTAAAGCTAAAAGTACTAAACTAAACGTCTTTTTATAATTAAAGTACTCAGAACCAGAGTTAACCGGACATTGTATAACAATATGCTTTCCATCCATTGCGCCAAGGGCATGTGGAAAATTCTCCTTGAATCCGTTTTCAACTTCCAACCACTGCTGCTCATTGCACGGCATCTGTAAATAAAAAGTATATTATATAAAAAATATTATCATCAAATAATATGTAAAAAGACACGGCCAATTTCATTAAAAGCTGACACTCAAATTGTATATAAATAATTAAAAAGCCGATTAATTGTAGCACTCATGTATTTTTCATAAAATACAGAGACATACACTCACACTCCTACATACACATACAGTACTCCTGCATATACGCGCACTCAAATGCATATAGTATACAGAACCCATATACACTCACAAATTTGGATTGGATTAAATAAAGATTTATTATTAAATAGGTCGTGATATATACATTTAAACCTTTGCTATTTTTATTTCAGGATCATGGAACTGATTCGATTCAGGAAGAATCAACCAACGCTTCAGAGGATGTACCAATTGCTTCTCCAACTCCAAAAGAACCAGAGCCCCCAAAAAATAGACACACCATCCGACGGCGTGACAACCCACCGGAATTGCAAGTTGCCAGTAGGCAGATGACAGAAGCCTTCAATAACTTAAATAAAGTGATAAATAATCCTTCAAAGGATAGCAGCGCAGTTGAGGACGAGTGCGACGTATTCGGCAAACTAATTGCCAAAAAACTGAAGAGGTTACCTGAACATGAAAGGGACGATATAATGTTCGATATACATGCTCTATTTCGGAAATCACGTTTTGAAAGATCTCCATCAGGTGAATCGTTTCGTACTTCTACACCTAAGTCTACGCCATATTATAGTCCGTTAACTACATCACTATCTTCTAGAAAGCGTCCTTTATCTGCGAATAATGCAGTTCATTATAATGTTACAACATTATCTCCTAGACCACACTCATCGTTTTCAGAGCCACCTGATACATATATAACATTATCTAATGAGTCCAGTGAATGTCAACCGACATACTTCCAACAACCAAGCGAAATCACTGCTCATCAACGCTCTTCAAAGATACGTGTTATGAGTGATGAAATTATTGCACCAGACACCCAAAGTCAATCAGTTTATCAACGCTATAAGCAGCCTCAATCAGATCAATCTAACGATGTTCAATATATTTTGCATATACCAGAGACCCAAACTCAATCTGATTGTCCAGAAGATAATACACATCAGAGTGATTTAATATATCAGGCATATAATGACTCGTAATGTATGAAATTATTCTTATTCTTATTCTCACTGATATTTTTGTAATTGTACATACCTAAACTTTTAATAAATATATGTCATAAATATTAAAATTTTACCTTTATTTCATCCTTGAGTTCCTCGTTCAAAGCTTCACAGACTTCGACTACAATTTTTGAAATCAACTGGCTTGAAATTTTAAATAAATAGTGCATAGATCTATAGCTGTCACCACCTGCCAAAAACCTCAAGGTGATTGATAATCGAATCTTAGCAGGTATAGCTTCTCTTAAATGAGTGTCTCGTTTAGCGATTAAGGGTTCGACTTTAGAAAGTAATAAATTAAAATCGTCCAATGACATTCGGTGGAAATTTTCAAATTCTCCTGATGGTTCTTGTATGAGTTCAAGAAATTGTTGTTCCATAGTACGTCTGTAAAAAAAAATACAGTTAATTAACTTGCCATGTAATGTACTTTAACTTATTAGAAATCCTAATTATTTAAATAAATATTACCTACCTAGTTCTGTTCCGATGCATTGCGATCATCCACCATCTTCTTTTTCTTCTTTTCTTTTTAGTCTTCTTCGTGAGATAAGTATGCACGTAGTTATAATACGCTAGAGAGCACATTGCTACGGCAGCTGCTACTTGAGCGTCCATTATAATAAACGTCCGCAGGGTACCGGTAACGCTACACGAATGCGCTCCTCGCGAAGTTGAACGAGTGTGTAGTGTAGCACCGCGGACTTCAGTCAACTTCGGCCGAGTACTTCGCCGAGGAACTTCGCGAGTAGTGTAGAGGAGGCTTTAAGGACGAAAGATTGACTTTTTCTCTGGCAACACTGACTCAACCTGTCAAAAGCTAATTAGATCATCTGTTTTAATTTTTACTTAATTTATAAATATATTTATGTAATAAAAGTACAATAAAATAAAAATTGGCAAATAACGTTGTGATATAATAGATTTTAATAATAATTATCAAAAATTGAAGAAACAAAGTTTATAATATTGATCGACAGTAACGGTAACCTTTTTTTAAACAAAGAAGAAAGTTTCAAATTCTTAAACGGAAAACCGGGTAAGTATTAGTTATATTTTTTTTCCCCTTTATTACACTTTCGTAGTATTAATAACTTTTAATATATTTCTTTTAGTACCCATAAACGTTGCAAGATTTATTAACACTGAATAACTCTTCTGGAAGAGTCCGAAATTTTGGAATTACTCCGAGTTTTTCCGACTTTGTAAGACTTTTTTCGACTTTTTAAATAAAAATAAACATTCATAAACTGTTACTTTCACTTTTTAAGTTATTTACCTACTTTTATCCGAGAAATTTTTTCCACAAGGGCATGTTAAAGCCTACTCAACTTTGGTTCGTACATCGAATCTAAAGCCCAAGTTGCCTCAAAAAAGCTTGGTATTCTGGCGAAGGTGAGACAGAATTTCAAAAAGCAATATGAGGTTTTACCGCGGTGTGACGTAACACTTTCAGTTTGCTTTTACTGTCACGTGACACGTCACTTAATATCTATTTTTGTCGAAATTATATATTTTTTACGCCCTTATCATAACTAAAAAAATGTGTTACTGACATGTACACTATGTTTTATTTTGTGATAATAATAAATAAATAAAATAATTGTATCAAATGTAAATCAAAACGAAATTAGTAAAAGGTTTAAGAAAGTCTCAGACGAATAAAAAGTGGTCAAAAGCTGTAAGTATAGCTTAATTTTTCTAAATCTTTCCTTCTACATAAAAACTACAACTACAGGAATAGATGGGGGGGGGGCACTATTCTACTATCCCCGTGTTGGTCCCGGGCTCCTTTGAAAAACAGGCCAACTGCTGTTCTGCCAAGCAGGTCGTAAAAGGCGACCGCTGGGCTATACGAGTCACTACCATCGTGGCTACTAGGTGGTAGAGTTCTGCATTGTCTCGCCCGGGTCAGGTACCACCGCCTTACCTATTCCTGCCACAATAGCGTCAGTGCTAGTCACTGTCGTGTTCCGGTTTGGAGGGTAAGATAGCCGGTAAACTTATGCATGTAGCATTAGACCTCGCCACAAGATAGCAACGCACCATTAACATCTTTGGTGTCTATAGGCAATGGTTGACTCTTTCCATCAGGAGACCCATCGCTTGTTTGCTATCTTATGATATAAAAACAAAAAAACTATCCAGAGCCACACGGGTATATTATATATTTATATATACCATTTGTATATTAGCCAGCAGTATTTTTTTAATTGTTAGTTTTAATTAAAATTCACAAAACAATTAAAAATTAATTAATTGTTAATTGTAGTAAATCACAATTAACTATTAATTGTTGTTACTAATAGTTAACAATTAAATAATTGTTAATTGTAATTTTCCACTATGACAATTGATTAATTGTTAATCTTTAATTGTTCTTTCTTCTCAATTAAAATTTGCGCAACACTGGTACATAGGTAGGTACATACAATTTTTTTACGGATAATTATAACAAAATTTTAATATATTTGATTTCAGAATCACTGAACACCGCTCTTCAGATTGTACAGTCTTACCAGACATCCTGATTTTTTTACATCATATGATAGCAAACAAGCAGATGACTTCTGATGAAAGGAGCCATTGCGTGTAGATTTAGACACCAAAGATGTTAATGATGCGTTACTATCCGTCTGGCGAGATGGCAATGCTATATACACCAGTCTTTCCGCTACCTTACCTTCCAAACTGGAACACAACAATGGCATGATGAACTTTTAAAATAACGCGTTCTACTATCATTTTTAAAAATATAGAAAACGGGTCAATAACGCGTATATATATAGAACTTACTTGTAAAGCTCGTACAATGGCAAGCATTACCATTGTTGCAGCAGGAATAGGTAAAGGTGGTACCTTATATCCGAGCAAGACGTTGCGGAAATCTACCACCTAATAATCACGATATCCGTGACACATATAGCCAATTGATTGCCTATTACGACCTGCCTGGCAGACGGCAGTTGGTTTATTCTTCAAAGGTGCCCCGGACCAACACAAGTATTTTATAAATATAAAAATTATTCATTGTTTTGTTCTAACAGCGAAGTATGACGCGCACACAAACATATTTACAAATAAAACAATATATTGTGGAAATATCCATTTATTGTGACCGAATACAACTTAAAAATACATATGTCATTCCTCCGCATTCCCCTTTCCATTAACCTGTAAAAGAACAATAATTAGTGTTATAAAACGCATATTATAAGTATTATATAACACATAAGTGTTTTAAAAAGTCTCTGAAGTCTAGTGGTACGGTGCTGATGTTGACCACATGAAGTCCTAGGTTAGAATCCCGGGTTTGGGCATTCAAAAAAACTTGTGCAAACACATACATGTAAAAATGTTACCCTGCACGCTAAACATTCATATATGACCGGAGGAAAAGCACCTAGTCAGAACTTTGAGGAATCCACAAGATATATAGGGAAACATTATTGCATGTGTGCACACTGCACAATGTAGGTCGTTTTTATCGGAGGAAGTCCCTTCAAATATCTCAAATCTGTCAGGTTAAACTTGATCATGAGGTCTTATATCCTTGTTACCTGGATGAAATTGCAACATAACCATTTATGATTCATATATGGATTGTGTCTTACTATCCAGGACGGACATCTGCTTTTTGGTATTATATAGTGATGATCCTCGTATTTGCCAATTCTGGCGCAAAAACTCCATCACATAAAACCATCTGAACAGAATTGACAGTGCGGTGCTATCTGTGTGACAGGGATGGAATGCTAAAAAGTGTTCTGCTACCTTTACCTCAAAACCGGAACACAACAGTGACAAGCACTGACGCTTTTGCGAAAGGAACATGAAAGACAGTGGTACCAAACCCGGTGAGACTTTTCTCGCTTTTTACGAAATGTCTAGCAGTAAGGCAGTTCATCCATTCTTCAAAAGGGGTTCGAATTGTCACAGGGGGATATGCGCATCTTTAATAGGCTAGATGAAGCTTTAAAAAAGTGATGAATGCTTTACCTTATTTGGTATATTAACCAGAAAACTATTTTTTTTAATATCGTGCATTTAATATAAAAATTTCACGTTATAAAATTTAAATTTACCGCGAAAACGCTCTGGACTGTCATGGCGTCTAAATGACATCACGCCGTGGTCATATATACATTACGTACACTGTGATTCCTATGAAAATGTCAAAAGCAGTATGACGTTTTACCGCGGTGTCACTTTCAGTTTGATTTTACTGTCACGTCATTTAATATCTATTTTTGTCGAAATTATGTAAATTTTTGTTGTTCTTGTTTTAAGTACCGTATATTTTTGTGTTGTTTTTGTTAAACTTTCTTAGAAGAAGCCTACGATCCAAAAATAAGCCTCCTTAATTCCATTTCAAGAATGGTTAACACGTGTGACTTCCTAAGTTTACTCAACACTGGCAGAATTCTCTGATAATTGCCATTCGTATAAAGAAGAAGAAGAAGTATATATTTTTTACGGCCTTATCATAATGGGGGCGTCCATAAATTACGTGAAGTATTTTTTTAAATTTTCTATCCCTCCCTCCCCCCTTGGTGAGATGTCGTGAGATTTGATTCAACTCCCTCCCCCATCCCCCAATCTCACGTGAGATTTTCCAAAATGTGGGTTTCTTAAATATGTGAACGCGTTGGATTGTTATTGTAAAAAGAAAAAAATTGCTTCGTGCTTTTATTTACAACTACCTAGTTAAGACTGTATAACCTCGAAGTATGAATGAAATTATTTTCTTTCGAACGAATTAGTGAATGATCTTAATCGTACTATGATTATGCTTAAGATTAAATTTTAAGCATGTGCAGTCGGGATAATGGACCAAAATAGTATATTTTTTTGTTTCAACAAAAAAAATTTGGGTGATATTTACCGAGACCCCCCCCCCCCCGCCAACGTAAGGTTAGATGAGATTTGACTCGACTCCCCCCCCCCCCCCCTAAACATCTCACGTAATTTGTGGACACCCCCTAACTAATTAATCGTTAAAATTTACAATATACTACAGGTGACCATCGCCATCTATCGTTTACCAAATATAAAACTTTATTAAGATTAAGATGTTTGATATATCAGCCGCAGGGGGCGCTCTTATAAAAATGATATTTAATAAAAAAAATTATCAACAAAAAGATTTTTTCTAATTTTTTTAAATTTTTCGCCCAAAGTTAAAAATTTTAGCTTTAACTGAGTATTTTTCTTATTTGTTTTGGTAAAGTAGTTAAAGAGACCAGCCACTCCAGGAAAAAACACCTTTTAGAAATAATATAATATATGGTTCGCTTATTCTCAATGGAAGCAAGCCTATTCTTACCTATTCTACTAGATTGCCTCAACTTGCGCCGATTCCTTGGTAACAATAGAATCTTCTTCAACCCCAGGCTCTTCTGTAGCACCAGGTGTTTCGGTAACATCAGGTGCTTTTTCAGTACTTTCGCCATCTTGTTTTGGCTCGTCCTTTGATTCATCGTCTGTCCATTCACCGCAATCATTTTCAATATCTATTTCAGCATTCCATTCGGCTGGCTCATCATTTTGAGACTTTTTTTGATTTCCTGTAAGTAATATGGCCATTAAAAATACATGAGATAGTCGCAAGATCCGATAAGTTCAACATTTGACTACGTCGTTGGTAGAGTTATTAGCTATCCTGGCTATACGATCAATGGAGGTCAGGTTGCATTGCTGACACGGGCAAGTGTTTGTGTGATTAGCTTCTTTTTTTTACGGAATGTCTGTATTACTACAGGTCTTAAAGGCTTTCACAGCTTCACCGATCGCGGGGGCGAGCAGAGTGCTCGGCCAGAGTTTAAAGGTGTGGGGCTGTACGACCTCCGCCCTAAGGGTGTCTCCTGTGAGACCAATCCTCGGCTTAGGACGAGGTCGTGATTTGCGTTAAGAGTCAGTAGCATTGTTTTGTCCGTTGAGTGATCCTTGCCTTTGGGCTCGGTTCGCAGATGGGCGTAACGTTGTCGCGTATGTAGGTGTATTTGGCGTGTACGTGTATTGGCCAGAGTCATCAGGTCGCCGGGATCGGTGAGAACGTGGCGGGGCCTACGTAATTTGGGATTGGGTTTAGGATCTGGGACGTAGTCTGCCCGCGGCTACCACCAGTGGGTTTGAGTCATGTGATATTATGATATGCAAATATGTTTGTGTTTTAGAGTTTGGGTATTCATCTATTGTGGCACTTCTTCACATGGCTGTTTGTATTTGTGTATTTGACGTATTTGGCAAACAATTACCATGTGCGGACAGTTTATTTACCAAAGTATTAGCCTTATTTAATTAATATCACCAACCGGTTTCGCCTTTTACGGCATCTTCAGGGCTATATGTCGTAAAAGGCGAAACCGGTTGGTGATATTAATTAAATTTTAAAGTAATTTGTGAAACAGTACAAGTGTATTAACAAAACTACAAATGGAGTTTCACCAAGTGCCGACGATAAATAGTGTAAAATACTTATTTGCCTATATTTTGGCAAATAAGGCTGATACCAAATATGCGTTACCACTTGTGGATTTCTTGCAGCATATCAAAGTAATCAAATAGGCAAATACGCAATCAAACCTTCCACACAATGGCCATTCAGAAGCGCTGTGGCGCTGTACGGAGGTACAGTGTTTTTGTATCTGTGTTGGAACAATATATTGAAAATGAATTGGGACAAAATGCTAAAATTCCTTGAATTGTACCATATTAATTCGTGTATATGGGACCCCCAGAACAAATCCCACAAAAATAGATTTTGTATTTTCTCATGCATAGCATATAACAGTAATATGAACTTTAATAATAAAAACTCGCTGCAAGTCGCGACTTCGCGGTGCAATACACGGAAACACATCCATAGTGTTGGTGCTGCCAAATGTTTGTGTGTTTGTTATGTGACTGCCGTGTGTGGATGGTCGTATTTTCCTGTATTTGCATGTTTGCCTGCATGTCATATATTTTGCCAAAGACAACAAACCCCCATTAGCAAACACAAATACTCATGTGAAGTGCCATCATACTACGACCTACTTTTTCAATGTTGAAGGGTTATGATAGGGTCACTTATCCAAAGAAGTTCGAAAAGCAGTTTTGGTGCATTATTTGCCAATCAAGTCTCAGGGAATGTAAAAGTGTTTGAAAACACTTTGTATTGAAAATTATTGGTTTGAAAACTTTCACTCATAAGTGGCTACTGTACTCATATATAAGTACACCCCTTAAAATACATGTAAAAAAAATAAAATTTATTTTTTTTGTTCATTTCACTATTTCTTACTTTAATAATTGAAAAAGAAACATTTTTATTTAAAATGCTTTAATGGGCAAAACCAAATTTTCGTTTGGTTTTGGCCATTAAATGGGTAAATTATTAAAATAATATTTAAAAAAAAATTAAAGTTTATATCAAAAAAAGAATTTACTGTGTACATATCCCGATTGTTATGAAAATGCACATAGAAAAGCTTGGTCGACAATTTCAAATTAAGCATTTCTAAGCCTAGTAAAGTATTTACACATATTGAATGAAAGTTTTTGATTCGTGCTAGACTACAGTCTATGCCTTCACACATGGCCATTACTCATCCATACTAATATTATAAATGGGAATGTATGTGTGTTTGTTTATCTGTCTTTCAATAAAACGGAGCGACGAATTGACGTGATTTTTTTAAGGGGAGATAGCTGAAGGGATGGAAAGTGACATAGACTAAGTTTTGTCTGTCTCTAACTCGCGTTAAATCCATTTTAGGGAAATGGAGGCAATTCCCTAAAATGAACTTAACGCGAGCGAAGTTGCGGGCAAAACCTAGTGCCCTATAAAACACCAATTCGGCCGCACATAGAGTACTGTTCGCACCTTTGGCCGATGCCCCCAGTATCAAACCCACCAATTTGACAAAATCCAACACAGACTGGAGCACCTTGTCGACAACCCTATTCTTACCAGCGGTCTTGAACCCCATAGTCACAGGAGAGACATTGGATCTCTATGTGTGTTCTACCATCTGTATAATGGGGAGTGTTCTGATAAGCTTTATGATTTACTACCGGCATCCACATTTAGTCATTGCTCTACAAGCTGTAGTGAGCGATTCCAACCACACCATCTTGACGATTGGTCGTCCACGACTGTTTTATTTGCCCGTACCTTCTTTATACGAAAAGTCAAACTTTGGAGCAGCCCACCTCACATGGTTTTCCCGAGTAGCTTTGGGATTTTTAAGAGGTTCAACAATTATTTTTTTTATAGAAGAGGGGGCAAACGAGCAAGAGGTGCACCTGATGGTAAGTGATCACCGCCGCTCATGGACATCCGCAATACCAGAGGTCTTGCAGTTGCGTTGCCGGCCTTTTAAGAATGAGTAAGCTCTTTTCTTGAAGGTCGACAAGTTCCTTAGATGCTGGCATTGCATTGCCAACTAACCCTTTGTGTTGTAAATGCCTATGGACAGTGGTGAATGCTTTCCACCAGGTGGCCCACTCACTCATATGCTTGCAAATTTTATATAAAGTGTTAGAAGCAACAGTTTTTCTGCTCAAAAATATCTTAGAAACAGGTATGAAACATGTTAAGAAATCTGATGCCTCTGTATAAGCATATACAGCAGGACCGATAAACAAATACAATTTGTTACAGAACGGTAAAATGCAGCAGTAGGGATAACCACTCAACTGACAAGTCTGGTCGATAAGCAATTCATATATTGACATTCCATTCATTTTGCTGACCCAAGAGGGAAGAGGCGTGAAGTTACTTATCATTTTTTAAATTGTTTATTAAAATATTTGTATAAAAATATTTTAATAAATAATAATAAAAATTAAACAAAATCCATATAAGGGTTTCTACATACATATGTAGGTGCTCATGGCTATATGAAATAGCCCAATGCATAAAGTGATATGGGTCGATTATAGCAGTCTTTAAAGGCTGTATCTTTCCTAATTTCCTCAGTCAATTCGTTAATTATATTTCAATGCCTTGCCTTTTAAATTCATGCACTGTAAGGCTAACTTATAAAACTATTTCTGAGTCAATTCTTTAATTATACTTCAATGCCTTGCCTTTCAAATCCAAGCACTGTAAGCATAATACCATTGGCTAACTTATAAAACTATTTTATGAGTCAATTCTTTAATTATACTTCAATGCCTTGCCTTTCAAATCCAAGCACTGTAAGCATAATACCATTGGCTAACTTATAAAACTATTTTATGAGTCAATTCTTTAATTATACTTCAATGTCTTGCCTTTCAAATTCAAGCACTGTAAGTATAATACCATTGGCTGACTTATAAAACTATTTTCTGAGTCAATTTTTTAATTATACTTCAATGCCTTGCCTTTCAAATTCTAGCATTGTAAGTACAATACCATCAGCTAAATTATAAAACGATTTTCTGAGTCGAACTTGTTAATTATACTTCAATGTCTTGCCTTTCAAATTTAAGCATTGCAAGTATAACTTATAAAACTATTTTCTGATCAGAGTCTTTAACAAGACCTATTAATAGACCTCACAGTATAAGACACTGAAATTCATTAGCCAAAGATAATTGAGCTGAGAACTTAAAGGCATTTCTAAATACAGCCAAACAAAATTGCTATAATATATTCGACCCAGTTCGTTCATAAGTTATTGAGGGAGCACACACACTGCACTACAGTTTTTAACTTTAGCAGTTGAGGACTCTTAAACTGTGTTTATAATGATTTTTGCTTCAAATACTATTTTTTTTAGAATATGTGCGAACACCCTTAGGAACAATACCTGATGCAGATTCACCGGTTTGGTTTGCGGTTTGACCATTTGTCCCCGTAGGAGCAATTAAACTAATCTCCACAGTCTTAACCAAATCCTTGATGAATTTTTCGTCTGTAGATGGTGGATATAGTTCTCTATACAGATCTATTATTAGACGAGGTTTCAAATTTCTTTTGCCTTCCAAAAGTACAGCCAGACGATTTCTTATATAGGCATTCCACAATGTCCGCAAATGGCTTCTGTTTTCATCCGTTGTGTACTTATCTATGATTGATTTCATTTGTATATAAAGTACTCTACGGACTTTGTATAAATAGCGCCATGTAGGAGTACTCTCAACCTTTTCTAGATGTATAAATGAATCTATCTCATGCATTGGTACTGTACTGGCTGTTTCCGATTTCATTGACAGAGCTTCTTGTATCTCAATCGGTGTTGATTTATCAACAACACTCTCAAACAATTTTAATTGATTGATATCAGTTGTGTCCAGTTTCTGTGGGTTTAAAACAATGTAGAAATCATTATAATTAATTAATATGCAAAAATATATTATAATACAATAGTAATTAATTTTTGGAAACTGTGTGCTGTGAACAGAATATAATTAGTAAATATTACATGACATTCAGTGGAATGCGTAATACTACATACATTTTATAAGTACATCTCTCTGTTGTAACCATATTCTAAGTGATAAATTTCATTTATATGTCGCAGACAAATTCTATAACTAGTTCATCTACAAATAGCATCGTCAGGTTACATAGATAAATAAGTTTTAGAGACTGCATTATGCTGAATGTAAAATTTTGATATGCACGACATTTACCCACCACTGTTAACAATGCACCGAGGCAAAATGTTCAAATTACTTCTTATATAAATGGATATTATTTTAAGAGCCCTACCCGACTACTTACATAACTATGAAGTAGGTTTGTTAGGTAGGTCCACATAACTAAATGCTAAAATAGTGCAAATTAGGCTTATTTGTACACTCCACTCGACTAAATACTAAAGTAATGCGACCTAGGCTTGAGTTTCTGAGTTTGTTTATTAGAATAATCTCTGGAACTTACAATTTTAAAGTTTCTAGCAACGTTAATAGCTTTAAAATATATGTAACAATAAAAACGTGAATTTAAGTAATGATCATCTTTAAAGGTTTACTTGTGAATTTTGGCATTAAAGTGTTCATGATACAATTTACATTTCAAAATAAATTAATAATATATTACAATACGACAAGCGTCTATTAACATGCGATGCTTTCAAGGCGAGCTGAGAGCCCATACAAAGTTCGCTTTGAAAGCATTCTTCTTTCTTACATTGATGACTTGTTACACTACTAGCGGTAGAGTAAGCTAGTGTTATTATAAACGATCGTGCTAATTTGTAATTATGCTCTACGGTTCTTTAACTGATAGCTATAAGGCCCCCCTTAGACAAAGTTACATCGCTTTATAGCGAAATGATATTTAAATTCATTATCGTCTCTGAGATAACGAAAACAGTTTCCTAGCTAATGTGACACTATCTTTGCGATCGTTGTATCGAATTATTTTTTTATTATGAAAAAGAAATAAAGGCAATGTGACTGCCGAACTAGCCTATGAAATTATGTGTTCAAACCATTATTCGTTACAAATTATAACATTGTCTACCATGGCATAAGTTAGTAAGAAACTAGTACAAGTGTTTCGTAATTACTATAATTGTAATTAGTAACTGTTTTAATGCAATGTATACACCTTTACAATAAACTTCCCGATGTAATGGTATAAGAGATCTACGAATAATCAAATTTAAAAAATGTGTATTATATAAATCTCAGATTATTTTGCATACAAACAAGTCTGAGATTAAGTTTTTTTTTATATCATAAGATAGCAAACAAGTAGATGGGTCTCCTGATGGAAAGAGTTAAGCATCGCCTATAGACACCAAAGATGTTAATGGTGTGTTGCTATCTTGTGGCGAGGTCTAATGCCACATGCATAAGTTTACCGGCTACCTTACAGTGACTAGCACTGACGCTTTTGCGGCAGGAATAGGTAAGGCGGTGGTACCAGACCCGGTCGAGCTGATGCAGAACTCTACCACTTAGTAGTAACAATGGTGGTGACGCGCATAGCCACTCGGTCGCCTTTTAAAACTTGCCTGGCAGAACGGCAGTTGGCCTATTCTTCAAAGGAGCCCGGGATCAACACGGGGAAATGTTGCTCCTCATACCAATCTCATACATTTTATATGAAATAAGCTGATTAAAAAAATCGTGCTAAAATGTTAAATATTCAATAGCAAAACCAATTATTTCAAAATATTCAAAACTTTTAGTAGATCTAACAAAAACTTGATATTTGATTTCAGTTCTCATTATGGTCATAGAGACATCACAGCTATCATTTATCATTTGCGTAGTTCAAATAAACATCATCTTCAGGACGTAATATTCTTTACTCCGTCCGTAAAGAATATTACGTTCTGAAGATGGTTTGAAAGGCGAAACCGGTCAAATAATTTAAAATTATTTGTCTATATTCGTGGTGAAATTAAAGTACAAGTGATTATAACCTAGTTTGGACTTGTAACAATGGAATTTCACCAAGTGCCGATGATTGAAAGTGTAAAATCTAATATGGTCAGTTTACCATAACCGTAAGTGAAATAGAAGCTAAAATAATTTTACTACCAAAAAACTCTACTAAAATTATTATACATACTAATTTTGTAAAAATTATTTTAATAATGGTTTTTGATGCACTGTAAAGGCACCACACAGAGACAGGCCAAAGCAGGCCACATCGCATCAAAAAATGCAGCATGGCACATTAGGAAGTGACGCAGAGGCGTGAGCAGGTCACATCTCAACGCTACACATTTCCATACTTCTTTCCAAATGTTATTCTGTTTTGTCAATCATCATAACGTAGATCTTGTCAATAATATAACTATTGTATGTTATATTGTATGTAGTCTTAAACTAAGTTATAATTCGTTCTTCATCCATAATTACATGATTAAATAGATATATACCAAAAACACAGAGGCACACATACGCACGTTTCGCTTGCCATCGCATACTGCGATGGTGCAGGGTGAAGCGCATTGCATTAATTAAAATATGCTGAGCAAAAATTCTCCTTGATGCGGCCCACTGTACCCCGCCATAGTGTGCAATACTTCATAAAATGTATGAAAGTGATCTAGGTGGTATTTGCGATGTGGCCAGCCCGTTGAAGCCCGCCCCAGTGTGCTTCATTCTTAAAAATTCAAAATATTATTAGAAATAGTTTCTAGAAATAGTAAAGCTTTTTATAATCACCTAATACATTTATAAATACATAATTTTTCCACAAAAATGTAGTCATTATGTGTATATGTTAATAATGAAGGTTAATACATTAAAACCTCTTATGTTAGTCCACTACTTACTTGAAGTATCGCCAACTTTTTCTTCTCAATGAGTAATTTTCTTTCCTCTTCTACTAACATTCTTTGTTTTTTTATTAGTTCAATTTCCGCCTAAAAATAATATATACCTTAACATTTATCATAATTGAATAGTAGAATGGCAATATTCTATTGACTGAATATACATGCATTTTCGAATATCGATATATAGAATACTATAGCACCATTAGGTGCTAAAAACTATGTGTTTCCAGCGGGGGGTTTAAGAGGGGGTAAATAACACTCCCCTCCCCCTATAGATGCGGCACTTTTCTAAACTGTTATCTAATTATTTTTTTTATCATAAGATAGCAAACAAGCAGATGAAGCAAGAAAGCTTGATGGAAAGAGAAATTATCACCTATAGACATTAAAGATGTCAATGCTGCATTGCTATCTGTGTGGCAAGATGGAAATGCTACGTGCATAAGTCTACCAGCTACCTTAGCCTTCAAACCAGAACACGTCAATGACAACTATTGATGCTATTGCGGCAGGAATAGGTAAGGCGGTGGTACCAAATACACAGTTGAGTCGTCCTTGTAAAGTAGTTTGAAAATTAACCGTTTAACAAGGCTTGGGTAAGAGTAGGGCCACTTCTATCTTAACCCTAACAAAGAAGATGCTAAGTTCTCTAAATGTGTCTATTGAAGCGAATATAAGCTTAGTGAATAATAATTAGACATGTGTAAATAATGCGAGTGATGCATCACACATAATATCACTCGAGCACGTACTGTAACATCACAAATTACTCGACTAAAATAAGCATCACACCATCACACTTAACATCACGCACAGTAGCAGCGCAGTAGCTAGAACATGACTTGCAGACTCGCTTGAACTGAGCCCTCCCGAAAGCATCGCATCGGCACTGTTCGGTTTATATCGAAAGAACATTGTATTTCCTACATTAGAACATGCAATGATGTGCTATCGCATGGCGCTACATCATAAAATCATAACACATCATGAGTGATGTTTGAAGTGATGGTGTAATGTAATATTACTTGGCACAAAATGTAATGACATATCACATCACTTCGTGGTGCACTGCTTTGCACATGTCTAATAATAATAATCAGTGGGCAAATTAATCAAATTGATCTAGCCGCAAAGTAAGCAAATTTTTTACCCATATCACTTTACAATAGTTAAATATGCCCACATCACAAGCAAATAATTTGCTTACTTTGGTCATTGATATTAATATATAGAATTACATATTATATAAATACTATAATATATTAAATAAACACTCAAAGCCAGAAATACAAACATCTATGCTCATTACATAAATGCCTATCCCTGTCCAGAATCAAACCTGAGATCTATTAATGATATAACAGGGTCGCAAACCACTCAAACAACATTGTCAATAGCTAGAAATTATCAATACCAAAGGATAGCAAAACATGAAAAAGGCCCAGATTTTTATGTTACAAAGATATACTGCCAAATGTATTTCGGATCACAGACCACAAGATACTTGACTGAAACAATAAAAAACAAAACTTACTTCAACTTTCGACAGTTGCTCATGTGGGTTTGAGGATTCAAATTTCCTTTTTACTGGAATTTTTGAAACGGTTGTATCTTCTGTTTCCTCAAAATCTCCATTTTCACTGACCTCTGCTTCGAAAACATGCTCTTGACCATTATATGCATTTACAAATCCATCTAGAATCTGCTGTGCATTTTCAGCTTCTGTGGCACTTCCAAATTTTAAATACGCTTTTCTACCTTTGATAGAACACACCCAAAAATTACTTTTTTTTAATGTTGGAACTGATGATTTCAATAGTTGGGCAATTTTAGCTTTACTGTTTAACTGTAAAGAAAAGCAGCTTTAAGAAAATGCTGTAACATAACATACTTTAGACATATTACAGTTATATTTCACTTGTTCTCACAATTATATGCTTTTTTTCAGCTTACATCTACTATTTACACAAGGTTACTTTTAAAAGACCAGCCAAAAAAATAAGTTAAGGGCATAATTTTAATAACAAGATAAATGATGATTTTAAATTAGACAAAATACTTATTTACATCTCATTGAACAAAATAATTAAGACTGATACATATGTGTTTTTAAGTGTATACATATATTTTAAAGCTACATTAGGTTAGTTATTTGACTACCTATTTTTATAAACAATAATACTGCAAGGGTGGGAAGGTACTGGGGGAAAACACCACCCCCCTTCACCTCAAATTCATATTATTAAATTTTGGCAGAATAATGCTAAGATGTACAACACCATAATACTCTCACGAGTGTCACGGGAGTTGATGACGCTTAGACGTATTTATAATTGAAATAGTTGTTAAACTTACAGTGCGTGAACGGGGTAGTCCATTGATAAAGACGTACGCCATTGTAATAAAACGCTTCGACACAAAATCTAGTAGCAACTTCAATTTTACAATCAACAGACAACACTTTTCAATTAGATTATCACTAAAACTATATTCAGATTTCAGAGGCACTACTGTTTTAAAACTTCTCTTATCTCTATGTTTAAAACGTAGTGATTATATTCTCTTTGTATTATGAGAAAGTAATTTGTGATCACTACTTAACATCAAATATTTGTCATAATATTTTTAGTCTCAACTCTCGACAAATAATTAAGTAAAATATGAAATAAGAAATTAATAATTATTAAATTTCAATAATCAATTATTCCCTATCGGCTATCATAAATCTTCTTCTTCTTCTTCTTTATACGAATGGCAATTATCAGTGGTGTTAACTATCATAAATCATTTATCAACCCACAGCAATGTACTCTGTAAGGAGTATATTGTTCTTGTTGTTCTATACTTTGGAATTTGCGGACTGGTCACTGGGGAGCATAGTATTGTATACTCTTTGTCACAGATTACATATGTATAAATTCTTTGTTTGGGGCAAGGAACTTATATATGATAACTGGAATTGTTACGAAGCAATGTTTGAAAAATAAAAATGTACTTTATTTCGTTACTCATAAAGTTGACATTTGTTTCTTACTTAACAGAGGGGAAAAAAGTTCTGAGCAAGACAACGACATGAGTGGATCTTGTCCCTTTCTTGCAATTGCCAGTGTTCAAATAAAACTACTGATGGTAGATTTTTATATATTCGGTAATCGTTAAATCCCTTTTATTCATACACGTCGATAAATACATTAGCATAAAATGTATTGTAATTAACATAGTGAGTTCTAAAATGTGTTTATTTTAATTATTACGCAATTATTTATGCAATGCAAAAACTGATTCTCAAATTAGTAGATTTACTTAGTAGTAATTTTCAAACTACGCATGGCCGCACTTACATATGGCGATTGGCGCTTTATTTGGTAGAAAGAGACACACTCCACTCATGTCGTGGTACTCTTCGGAACGATTTTAAAGCGCGTGTGAATATTCCGGGTAGAATGTAACTTCCTTGTATGTAACAGAACCCTCTTGTCATATCTATTTTTTAACTTTTTACTAGATCTATGACATATTATTTAAATAAAATAAAAAACTTTACGTCGTAGAATAGATTTATTTTGTCAAATCACAAACCAAATTATAGAAAATTATGAGGTTTAAACACTGAAAACTGATTCGACACAACTAAACACAGAGTACTTATTAATTCCACGTTAAAAAGATACAGAAACAACCAAAATAGTTATAACTCCTTTGTAGAACTTGTAGACGCGGAAGATAGTTATTATCTTGACGTAAATATCACGATAACAATGCAAATAAGCCAAAATGAAACTAACACAAAACTATGTAAACAATCTGGCAGCCATATTTAAAAATAGAATAAAGAATTTAAGTTTTAGTTAGAGATTTAGAGTTAGAGATTCATGTCGCCCACATGAATCGATATCGTATTGTATCGATACAATGCTATGCGAATTATACGATATATTAACATTTTGTGTTGATGCATATTTTTATTGTTGATTTTATATACAAGTATAATTAATGATTTAAGTGCCTGTCTTTATATTGCTGAAGTACTTTAGGTTTCATTAATAGATGTGTTTAAATATTCTTAGTATATTGTACACTTCGACTTATATTTATGGTCAAGTATTTCACTTTACCGGGTTGGCTGTAAGAAATCTCTTTTTCAGAAATAAGCTCGCCTTTTGTACCTTTTTAAAAATACTGCTTGCTGTAATTTTGTGTGTTGTTCTATTGTGTACAATAAAGTATTAAATAAATAAATAAATAATGACCATAGATTACATGATATTAGTTTCATTAGTAATAATTATCATAAATTAGTTTCATTAGCGTTATTCATTACATTATTGTTGTGTTTGTGAGGTACACGTAGTGTCTGATTTAATTGTTTTTTGTTTATAAAGTATAAATGACACCAGTATGAAATCGATATCAAATATTCATATGAGTGGCATTAAATATTCTATATAGGGAGAGGCCTCAGTGGATGCAAAACGATCCCACCAATTTGATGATCTATTTAAAAAGGCCATAAATATACGTTGGAGTAATCAAAGTTCGAATTATTTTGCACAAGTAAATATAATTGATACGAGATACTATTGTTAATTGAATTTAACAAATATCTTTACAGCAGTTTAAAATATAATAGTTTTTGAGTGTGTTGCTTAGTAAATGGTTAAAAAGTTTACATTGACATTTTAAAATAAAAAAAATCAACGTTATGAAATTCAACAGCCACAAAAAACTGATTGATAATTTTATGCTAAGTTCACTGTCTAATAACATCGGAAAGGTCAAAATAAAATAAAACAAATTAGCCCCACGTTACATGTCAGTGATTGTGACTTCAGTGATCTCAAGACACTTATTTTATTTGACAGAGAAACTACTACTACACCACTTTAATATTATTATTAAGTACCTAAATAGCATTGAAATCTTTTTATTCCAGATATATACCTCTCACATTTTACTTCATAAAAAATATCATTTTGTGTCGATAAGAAACGTTACATACATCGAATTATGACTCATATCGATACGGTGTATCGATTCAAATCGATTTTAATTTTGACATGTAATAGAAATGATAATGGTGGAGGATTAGCAGACATTTCAATTTGGACTAGATATTAGTATCCTACGAAGTTTGGTGTATGTGGCTCAGGTGGAGCCACCATTAAGTTTTGTAAAAGGTCCAAATGTACTAAATCTCCACCCCGTGTTTGGGGAGTTTGGCTAAAAAGGTTCACGACACTGCTGCTGACTGCTTTTTGTGTTGCTTGAGACAGAATATTATAGTCATAGATAAATATGTGTATTACTATAGGTATATTATAGTATTCGGATTATAGTATTCGGAAAGCTTGAGAGTGAAGAGATATCTGCTAAATTTGCATCTGAATTTAATTGGTTTCTGCATTTTCTTTTATCTCCAAAAATGTCTGTAATTGCAATTGAAAATATACCCGTTAAAGTAAGTATACTTTCAGTTTTTGGAATACTAATTTTCCCATATTATTTACTAAAGCTGTGTAGGTACGTCATTGATAAAAGGTATATAAATCAGTCTATTGCTTCAATACAATTTACAAGAAACTCAAACGTCTTATCAGATAGCCGATGCCGCGTTTCTTTGATTGATCAATTTAATTTTCCCTCAATTGTGCCTTAGGTGAACAAAGTTTTGTGTTCTGAGTTCTATAATTTAGTTAGAATACATCACTCTAATATCTCCCAAAACTAGGTACAGCTTCAACTGTGCATGCACATCTAGTATAGATATAATACGTCCCATGATGTCAAGATTAAAAGCTTTTAGTTAAGCAAGTTTAATCTGTAATTATTTATGTAATGTAAGGCAACAAGTCAGCTTTTTCCTGTTTGCTCTCGGCTCCTTATCTGCTTTCCTCCCAGGCATCTTTTAAAAGTCTAACAGGATCCCTACTACTGTGACTGCCCTAGGTGGTATTTTGCATGATAATATCTTGCCTGGATTCAGCACTACCACCTATTTTTGTGAATCACTAATAGACAAGTTACATATATTAATCTATATTAATATTATAAATTCGAAAATTTGGATGGATGGATGTTTGTCACTCAATCATGTAAAAACGACTGAACGGATTTGAATGAAATTTATTGAATGAAACAGGTAGACGATGACCTGGAATAGCACATAAACTACTTTTTATCCTTGAAATATTAGGTAATTTTTTTTTTCAAGAATTTAGATTTTTCAAATTTTATTAGATATTTCAAAAACTAATAATGCAGGGGGCTGCACATTGCAGCTCGTACTAAAATATGATTGATAAATCATTAAATTCACAAATATTAACATTTATATTCATCACACAAATGTTTTTCCCTATCAGAAATCCACAAATTGTGCTGTCAGAATTGCTTACAACTCGACTAATGCGGTGGTTACATTGGCAGTGTTTATTACTGTCATGTTACAGATGGAAGAGCATGGTAACTGGTAATCGTAAGCATGTGGTATTACACTCTTGTCAAATTTATAGTAAAATTAACATTTAATGTTTGCTTAGGTAACGGTTATCTCTTTTCAAAAAAAAACATTTATTTGTATGTCCACTTTCCTATGACATTTAAAAAACTTACGGCCGTTATCCGAAATACAAATTAATTTTAACAAGAAATTAATCTTTGTTTAACAGATAATTTGCATCAATGTTCAAATATACAGTGTGGCGGTGACCATACACCAATTAATTAAACTTAGTATATGTAATAATGTTCTCAGCCTGAATACAAAAAATCAGATAAATACATCCACTGGTTTAGCCACAGGACATTAGTTTTCATTTCTAATTTTGCGAACATGATGTAGATTATCAGCTGTACGCATAGAAATATACAGAGGTCAATGGCTGTACGTGACCCGTTCACCCTATATGGTTTGAAAGAACTCTTATAAGTAAGTTGCCAACTCGCAATACTAGCAGAAAATCCTTGCATTCATTGGTTATTTTAATTTTTTATCCTTTACAACTGACCAATAACAACCCAATCTTGTCATTAGGAGAATTTGAAAAGAAAGCGAAAAGTCGCTTTATCTTGAGTGCATACACAGTGTGTACTGATACAAAAAAGCGCATTTTGCGCCTTCTTGATGAAAGCCGTTGATTACACGTGTCACGTACCTACGATACGTAGGTCACGGTCATTATTGTTTAATGTTATTGTTTAGTACGATCAAAGATTTTGCCGTGGTAATTGATATTACGTTATTACTTGTAATGTACTGAGTTTTTATTTTTTTCTTTTATTATTCTAGACTTATAAATTATGCGAAAGTAGACGCTTCATTTTAATTTTTATTGTGGTAAAATACGAGTTAAATTGTGCGAAAGTAGACGCTTAATTTTTATTGTGATGGCCGGCCATGGCCATGATGTTTGTGCTAATTAGTGCTATTTTGTGATAAGACACGTTAGGTAACTAATATTATTAGTGTGAAGTGAACAACATTTTTGTTTTTTCTTCTTTACTTTTAGCCAATATGTGGCACGAATCCTAGATTGATACGGTCTTTATTCTTACAATATACGCAAAAATAATTCTATAGCTACGTAATTACTTATTGTACAAAATGATTGTGATTAATAATAATAATTTATCAAAATAATTATTGAGGATGAGTGTGGTTTAAAAAGGCGCCTAAATATTATGTCACACGTAAAAATAATAATAATAACATGAGGCGCCAGCCGCCAAGCCGCGCGTGCGGCGTTGCCGTCCTGGTGATAGGTAAGTCAAAGGATGTTTTATCTTTATTATATTTTCGTGTCATTAATTTTGTTCGAAATTTTTGTTTTTTTAATTTCGATATCAGGACTGATTTGATAGACTAAAAATACTAGTACTAACTAGTACTACCTTAATTCTCACTTATTGTTGTATGGTCACCGCCACACTGTATAATCTATATATCATTACATAGTATAAAACAAAGTCGCTTTCTCTGTCTGTCCCTATGTCACTATGTATGCTTAAATCTTTAAAACTACGCAACGGATTATGATGCGGTTTTTTTAATAGATAGACTGATTCTTGAGGAAGGTTTTAGTGTATAAACCTTTCTGATATTCCCACGGAACAAAAGCTGCGTGGGTGAAACCGCAGGCAGGTCGCTAGTAAAATAAAAATCAATCCCTATTTTCTGTGGTCACAATATCACACGTGAACAGCTTGACTAATTTCACTAATTCTTTTCTTCTTATTTGTAATTGTTAGGAGAAGGTTTTGTAATTGTCAGGAGAAGGTACAAGAAAATTAAGAAAATTGCATGGAAATTTAAGAATACTTAACCATCATATAAAGTTCAATGCCCTTTTGGCTGCCTGGAAGGATAATTCCATATACTTATATAAATTACGTGTCACATTGTTTGTCCGCTAGGGATTCCTAATATGTATGGCAAAACAACATTTGCTGGGTCAGCTAGTATCATTATAATTAACACGTTTTTTTAATAATTTGAGTTTAATGCCCATGAATTCATCCATACTAATATTACAAATGTGAAAGTAACTCTTTCTATCTGTCTGTTTGTCACTTCTTCACACCTTAACCACTGAACTGATTTGAATGACATTTGGTACGAGGCCTACGAAAAGGCATGATAGTTTTTACCCAGGAAATCCCACGGGAATGGGAACTATGCACGTAAAACCCTAGGACAGTCTATCTTTTAAACCAGGAACAAGGAGTAACCACTGTATTGCAGGAATTTTGCCATGTGGAAGAAGTCACGGGCACAGCTAGTCTATAATAAGGCAGTTAGGAATTGTGACATTAAAAATTCTCTATTTTTATAATGTTTACATAAGATTATAAGTTGGTTGTTATTGTTAGATTATGGAATGGCAGAATCAGTTGTAATTTAGTACTCTCATAAACGAAAGTACACTAATGATTTTTTGTTTTGTGTCTTAACTTTTTATTAATTTATCAATATTTGATTTAACATTGACTTTTTTAATTTATAAGCTATACAAATTATTTTAAAATAGAACAAATTTATTTTTAATGTGATTCACATTTTATATGTGTGGTATAATTATAATAATTTTATTATTGTACTCATCCCCTATTGTATGAAATTATTTTGTTTTTAACTAAGAATGGTATCCCAAAATACAGGCTTTGCCTAGTTTGGGATCCCCTGGTAATTCTACAATAACTCAAATTATTACTCTTAATTAGTGTAGGTCAGTGTGATTTTTGTCATTTTTGTAATACATGTTTTTTAAATATTTTATTTTTTTTAATTATTATTATTATATATTTTGTTTTAGAAATTAAATAAACAAATCAAAAACATATTTTTATGTAACTTCTAGTTTGGAAATCTTGGATTTGTATTAAATTAAAGTATTAAAGTATCGCCTCTGTGGTCTAGTGGTCCAGCGTTGGCGTTGACCACATGAGGTCCCGGGTTCGATTCCCGGGTCGGGCACATTAAAAAAAAGTGTTTTTTCAGTTTTCTGAGAAACACAAAGTTGCTCGGGATTGTAAAGTGCCCGGTTGGCGATAGGCTTGCCACCTATCACATTTGTGGGACTAATTATCTTCGGCTAATCGTGGGTGCACTTGTTGTACCTCTGCCTACCCCTTCGGGGATATGGGCGTGAAGATACTTTTTTTTTTTTTTAAAGTATTAAAATGTAATACTTTTATTTATAACCAAATAAAAAAACTAAGTATAAGTGAATTTAAGAAAGGTTCTCTTCTTCTTCTTCTTCTTCTTCTTCTCGTGGGCGGGTCTCCGCAACTCGACGACTAGCGCCTTTTTTGCGTGAAGAAAGAAAGAAAGGCTCTCAATTTGGCTGTATTTTTTTATGTTTGTTAACTCAGAACTCATTAAGTTTTGAACAAAAAAATTATTCCTTTGGTAGGGTATGGTGGTGGTGAACGTGTGGTCGCATTTTAATTTGGTGAATATCTGATGCAGGGCTCTGGAAATGGGAAGTCAGTTCCTGCAGTTTCACTACATTAAAAATCATATGCCAGTAAAACTATAATTGCAAATAACAGGCTATATATATTACACTAAAAGCAAATAAACACATTCGCTAAATGCTGTAACCACTCTTTGCCTCTTGAAGTAAGAGATTATTGTGGTGGTGCACCTCACCACCACAATAATCTCTTACCTCAAGAGATTTATTATTTTAGGTGGTTAGAATAATGCATTGCCTAGCCTGGGTCTTGTACCATCACCTTACCTATTCCTGCCGCAATACTGTCAGTGCTAGTCATTGACGTGTTCCGGTTTGGAGGGTAAGGTAGCCGGTAAACTTATGCGTGTGGCATTAGAACTTGCCACAAGATAGCAACGCACCATTAACATCTTTGGTGTCTATAAGCAATGGCTGACTTTTTCATCAGGAGATCCATCTGCTTGTTTACTATCTTATACTATAAATATAAAAAAAATATTAAACCTCGCCACAAAATAGCATTGCACCATTAACATCTTTGGTGTCTATAGGCGATGGTTGACTCTCCATCAGGAGACCCATCTGCTTGTTTGCTATCTTATGATATAAAAAAATATATATTATTTAAACTAATATTTCTTCTTACAGATCGGACTGAAGGTTGTAGCAAAAATATTTGCAAAAGTTATAAATGGCAGATTTGAAGTATTAAATTTCTTACCACCAAGCAAAGGAAGCAAAAAAAAAGTCTTCATAAACTTATCTGAAAAATTAGATCCTTGGTGTGTAGTGGAGCGAATAAACAACAAAAAATTTGGACAGCACAGCTTTTATGCTACGGTCCCCAATGTAGTTCCGGATGTAAGTTTATTTTCCAATATGAAATTAAAGCAAGGGCGGATCTTCAATATGAAATTAAAGCAAGGGCGAAGGATTAAAAAAATATTGTATTTTATAGTAGAGACAATTTTGGTTTAAATTTAAAATTAGAGATAATAATAAATACTAATAAATAAACAACCAAACCCAGAAATACAAACATCTATGCTCATCACATAAATGTTTGTCCCTGTCGGGAATTGAACCCGAGCCCCATTGATATATGGTCACGTTCATTAACCACTTGACCAACAGTGTGGTCAGATGAATCTTATATATTAAAATTTGGTTTTATATATGATACTTATATATTGAACCTACTTTTCAATTAGGGCAAGACCTTATAACTTAATTTCTTTGTCTACTAAAAATTTAAATAGTGTTTTTTAATCCACAGCTACCCTTATCAAAGCATCCGAGAAATCTATCTAGAAGGCTATTGAAGGAAATGAATTTGTCACGCCTTCCTAAAGAAAAGGTAAGGAATTTAAAGGTCCTTCTCAAATATTTAAAGAAGGATTTGAATATAAAAATGTTTTCAGTTGTAAATTGGTTGTTTAAAATTTATTTGAGATAAGATAAAATATATTATGCCGTAAGAGAATTTCTTGTTTATGTTAAACACAATTATTACATCTACAATATATTTATAATAATAGTTTGGAGAATCCAAATATGTTTTCCTCAAGAAATTTGTTTTCTTAATTATATTTATATCCCTATTTTTTTTTCTAAGTAACAAACAGTCGAGACATATAGAAGCACAGAATACTTTAATAACAGAAGACAATTTACATACTAGTAGTGTTCGAACAACGCACACATTCTTACATACGCGAAATCTCGGAATGTTTCGGTTCAATGTGAAGATGGTTGCCGCCCGCGAGACACGTACGCCAGTTAATTACTTATTGTACAAAAATGGAACCACAAATGAAAAGTTATCGTAATTGTGCAGTGAAGTGGTGTTTAAACTCAACATTAAACCGTGAATTATCGTTTTCTAAGCTACCAGTTGTTTCATGGAGGTAAATTCTATAATTTACTCGTATACAAATAGCGTCGTCAGATTACAAAGATAAAGTTTTTTCATTTTAGAAAATACCTTACGCCGATAATAGAATGTCGTTAATCCATATTAATATTATAAATGCAAAAGTAAATCAGTCTCTCTTATTTACGCTTAAATTACTGAATCAATTTAATTCATATAAATTAGGTACAAAGATAGATTTGGTACAAAGAGAATTTTTAATAGGTAAATAATATTAATAAATCATACTAAAGTTATTAGCCTATATTTCCATTCTTATTGCTCTATTCTAACTAATTCTATAATAACAAGAAATCAAACAACTAGATATTCGAGTAAAATAAAGCTTTGAAACCAAAATATTTGCATTTGGGGTATTTGGGTTGTTGATATAAAAAGGTTTTTGTATAGTTTTTAAGCTGAAGGGAAAACAGAACTTTGAAAAGAAATCAATATTCTAACTGTTATATATCCCAATATATATTTGAGAACTTGATGTACGTTCGTAAAAATATTTGCTTTTTTAAAAAAAATGGTGACATACACTCACTTAATATAAGGAACAAAAACAATCTTGTTGTGCATGCATCTCATCTCCACAGAATAAGTAACTCTTTTATGGGGCAATGTATACGCTTTTACAATAAACTTCTCGAAATTATAAGTTCCAGTTACCAGTCAATAAATTTAAAAATGTGTTAAAATAAAACTGTGTAGAAAAGGATATTATAAAATCTCAAATTATTTAGAAGACAAAAAAGCCTGGGATTAATTGCTCCTCATACCGATCTCATATATATTTTGTAATATTTTTGTAATATTGTGATATTGTAAAAAAATAGATGATATGAAAAAAAAGACAAGCCCGCTGAGTTTCTTTCGCCGGATCTTCTCAGTGTGTGGCCGCGTTTCCGATCCGGTAGTAGTTTTTAAAAAAATATGTTGACGTGTCAAAATAACTTGTAAAAAGTTTTATTGAATAAAGTATTTCTGATTTCTGATTTCCCCTTAAACTTATAAACCTCTTACTCGGCTAATTTTGACCAGAGGAGGAAAAGTCATAAAACCTTTTTGATGTAAAATTATAAGTTCTACACATTTTATTCAAAACTTATTTTACTAACTCTTACAATTTTTGAATAATTGCAAAAAAACACTTTATTTTTTTAAATTATAATTACATATCGTTTTTACATAATTAAGACTATATTATATGCAAAATGTGAAGAAAAGTGACATATCTTGATTTAAAACTTTATTTTACTGGAGTAAGATACTAGTACTAGCTTTTTGTGCATAAGCCAAAATGACAACCCTAGCGTGACCGCCGACTTTAGGTATAAAAAGTGAAGTACATACATGAGTTTGTCTTCTGTACAATATTCTGTGCACAGAGTGTCGTGAGTTCTTTTGCATTAGGTAAAAAAGACATGTTATGTAAAAAACTATGGAAACTTCACTAGAATTATATAACAAGATTTTTTTTTTAATAATCTGAGATAATCGAAGGAAGTTTAAGCAATCGAGAGAGCACTTGGGGCCCAGGGACGCCATGAGCTGACGGATTTCGGACTTAGCTGGGTGGCTAGTTCTTCGACAAAAAAAGGAACTTTGGGGGGTCGCTGGTAGGTCTGGCTGCAGCATAATTCAGGACCCAGGCTCCTTTTCTGCGTCTTCTACTGCCATGCCAGTAGATGATGAGCTAGTCGCCACTAATTCTCGAACCAGACAATCTTGTGCCACGGTGTTTGTGGTTGCCTTCCCGAAATGGCTGGATCGATTTATGTTTTTTTTTTTTTATATTTTTCGTATGTATGAGAATAGGTCGTAAAGTATATTTTATACCACTAGTGTTACTACTCAGAAAAAACATTTTTTTAAATGAAATTATTTTTAGAAAACATTGAAACTATAGGGAACATGTATTTAAGAGATTTTGAAGCTTGCAATCTAATTGAATGTGAATTTCAGACTTGTGCGAAATGAGGCTAATAGTTGTAAATTTTAAAATACGGGCAGAATTTTATTTTTAAACTCAGAAGTAAAGATTAATGTACTTGTATCTAAAATTAAACTTTCAATTAGACTTTAGAGCATGTCTTTATAACTAAATATCTTTGTCTAAATAAATTTACATAAAATGTTTTTGATCCACAGAAAATCCGAGAGAAAACTCAACCTACAATTTCTAGAGAGGTAAGAAATTTAACGGGTATTTATTTACCTCATAGAATATTTAAGGAAGTATGTATTCAAATATACAAATGTTTTCAATTGTAAATTATTTTTTGTAAATTTTTTTGATTTGTTAAAAACATGTTATGATGTTAAAGAATTTTCTGTTGGTGTTTAAAACAATACTTGTATTATTGTGTTTACAATATTTTTAAAATAATTGTTTAGATGGTATGTATATGGACAATAATAGGTATGAGAATAGCTCGCAAAGTAAATTTTATACCACTAGACGATTAGTGTTACTATCCAGAAAAATCATTTTTTTTAGTGAAATTATTTTTAGAAAGCTCTGAAATTATAGGGAACATCATGTATTTAAGAGGTTTTTGAAGCTTCCAATCTAATTAAATTTGAGTTTCAGACTTTTTTTTATATCATAAAATAGCAAATAAGCGGATGGGTCTCCTGATGGAAAAAGTCAACCATCGCCTATAGACACCAAAGATGTTAATGGTGCGTTGCTACCTTGTGGCGAGGTCTAATGCCACATGAAAAAGTTTACCTGCTACCTTACCCTCCAAACCTGAACACGACAGTGACTAGCACTGACGCAAGTGGAGTGAAGTGAAGAGCATGACCTGGTAACTAAAGAAGGCTGGCCATAATGGCCTTTGTCTTGTCGGAGATCGTAGTATATATTAAAAAATTGGTATACTTTTTCTATATTAACTAGCAATATAGAAATTCTCGAAAGATGTATTAGAAAAATGTAATTTTTTGTAAGTCTCCATAGTAAGCAATTCGACGTAACTACAAAAAAAAAAACAATTCCGCCATGTTGAATGTTCTTGTTTTACACATGGAGTAGATATAGAGAAAGGAGGACCAGCACTTTGAATAGAAGTGTCCATCAAAAAGCATCAGACAATGGTCTTGTCACCGCTGTAAAATATTTTTTATGATAAATCTAAATACGACAAAACTGACAACTCGTATTGCAAAATGTCAGTAATTTATAAAAAGTCAAAATATTATTTTTTTAAACTTATTTAGAGACCTTTATAAATGAAACTTGTTTTTAAGTAATAAAACAACAATTCTGACACGAATTTCGTTATAAGACATGATATTCAATTTGCGAGTCCAAGCGATGTATGAAGCTTTTCCAGTGTCTTTCTTTGTCTAAATAAATTTACATAAAATATTTTTGATCCACAGAAAATCCGAGAAAAACCGAAACATCAACCTACAATTTCTAAAAAAGAGGTAATAAATTTGATGGGTATTTATTTACCTCATTGAATATTTAAGGAAGTAGTATTCGAATATAAAAATGTTTTCAATTGTAAATTTTTTTTTTTGTAAAATTGTTTAATTTGTTAAAAATATATTATGAAGTAAAAGAATTTTCTGCTGATGTTTAAAACAGTACTTTTATTATTGTGTTTACAATATTTTTAAAATAATTGGTTAGAAAATTCATAACGGGTTGCACAGTCTTCATTTTAACCGATACACTTAAGAATTCTAACTAAAATAATTATAAACAAAAATCAAATAAAGTTATAGGTTATCAAATGATTTGAGCGAATATTCCTCAACTGTACTATAACTTTATGTTACCATTGTTTTGCAGAGAATCCATCTTGTGCTTGGAGAGCTGATGAAAGAACTTCAAGCTAAATACACTGGCTTGGTTGATTTGAACAAAAAAGTTGACGGTAAACTTTTAGATGAAATATCAAAAGTAAGTAATATTTTTTTGAAACTTACAAGTTACTGCTGGCTGTTACTCTAGTCAGTTTATTGAATTACTATATTATATTGTTTTACAAATTATCGTACTACATGTTATATAAACTACTGGAAAAAATTGAGGGATCAAAAAAAAAATCCAAATTTTTGGGTAATGTTCAACAGGTCGTAACTTTGAGAGAAATGGTCGTACACGAAATCAAAAAAAAGGAAATTTATTATTATTAAGGATTAGAACTTTAAAATTTTGTGACTTCCGCAGTTTTTGAGTAATCGTAGAACCAGCAACAAAAAAATTCAAAATTTTTAGTTTTTTTTTTGGTCTACGGGCGTGGAAATTTTTTTTAGCTTAATCACTATAACGATCGGATACTTTGTTCACTTAGTTTTGATTTCTTTTTTATATGCCTTGATACGTCTACTTCTCGCCGAGATATCGGTCTTCAAATGGAAAAGGATCCTTTTGTCTCTGATTATCGATATTTCAGCAACCAATGATCGCACAGAAAGTTAAATTTGAATGATCGTCGTCAACACCAAGGACACGCCGCCGCCCTCAACCTCATTACCTGCGCAATACGTGCGTCCGCGCGGTGTCCAAATATGGCGCAGGTAAATATAGGATTCTCGGTGTACTATTTACTAAGTTTTCTAAGAAGTATTTTAATATAGATTTTTGGAAGTTCCTTATCGCGCGTTGTGAAAGGGGGCTAGACGGCAAAAAATCTTACGAAAAGTTGTCACGACACTTTTTGCTATTTGATTTAGTTTACTTTTTTCTAGTGCCAAATGTTCGACATTTATACAGAATTTCGGCTGAATGTCGAATTTCGACCAAAAGTTGAATTTCGACAGACAGTCGAATTTCGAAATTCGACCAATTCGAATTGCGATCGGTTGCCGAGTTTCGACCGCCGGTCGAATTTCGACCGAGTGCCGAAATTCGACCGCCGGTTGAAATTCGACCGGGTGCCGAAATTCGACCATGGGTCGAAATTCGTCAGGGTTCCGAAATTCGACCGGGTGCCGAAATTCGACCGGGTGCCGAAATTCGACCGCGGGTTGAAATTCGACCGGGTGCCGAAATTCGACCGGGTTCCGTAATTCGACCGTGGGTCGAAATTCTCCGAAGTTCCTTATCACGTTGTCACGACACTTTGCTATAGTTAGGTATTGTAAGCTGTGCGGCGTGCGGATGTTTCTCTGTCTGTGTCCCTCCCTCTCTCTCTCTCTCTCTTATAGAAAGCAAGCCAGATATTTTTATTTCTATTTCGCATTGAACAGTGTGGTGTCGCGACGATTATTTTTGTTGAGTGTATACCGGGTTTTTGTAAATAGTAATAAAAGGAACTTCGTTCCATCCGGGTGTCCCTTGACACCTCTCAAGTTTTTTAATGGTATTTTTTCTCATCATATATGATCGCCAACTATCACGTCCTTAAATATTGAAGGTAACTCTCCAGGCAGTCTGTATATCATAGGCATCATTAACATCTTTAGTGTTTAAATGCGATGGTTTCTGATTCCATTGGTAAAGCAATCTGCTTATTTGCTATCTAATGATATAAAAAAAATTGACCGCCCCATCGGTCGAGTGGTTAGTGACCTGACTGTGCCATTAATGGGGCTCGGTTTCGATTTCCAACCGTCTTTCGGCAACAGTAACATTTTAAGACTATATTTTTATCTACAAGAGTAGATAATTAGTACAGATGTAAACAAATTCCAGCTGGGGGCAGCCGGAATTCTGGAAGCAGCTCGGTACGCCCATGTTCAGTGATATTTACTTATAGTTCCTTTTTGTTACAGGCAGTAAAAGAGCGTTTAAAAAAAATCATGCATGCGGCACCACACAACACGTGTTTCAGATTCAGTCAGTCCTACCGCTCGAAGTTTCCACACGACGGGGACCTCAAATTGATAGAGTCTGTGGCGAAAAAACACGGCGCTATAAACGGACCTCTCACTGATGTTTTAATGAAACCACCGCCAGTAAATGATACTCGTAAGCGATTTTATTATGTACCATGACATTAGCATGGGATTAATTGCTCCTCATACCAATCTCATATATATGTTTTATAGTTTTGTAATATTGTGAAAAAAAAATTATATGAAAAAAAGACAAGTCCGCTGAGTTTCTTCCGCCGGATCTTCTGAGTGTGTGGCCGCGTTCCGATCCGGTAGTGTTTTAAAAAATGTTGTCGTGTCAAAATAACTTTTTTTTACACGAAATACTTTATTCAAAATAACTAAAAGTTTTATTGAATAAAGTATTTCTGATTTCTGATTACTAGCTGAGCCCACGACTTCGTCCGCGTGGAAAAAATCGAAAAAAAGTAGACTAAATTACTCCCTATCACATCTACTATCTGCCAGTGAAAGTCCCATTAAAATGGGTCCAGCTGTTTCAGAGATTTGCCGGAAGAAACAGACAGATATACAGTTAGACAAAAATTGTAAAAAATATTAATTTGTTATATGTGTCGTGTATACATCCATATGCATTAAGTAAAAAGCGGTTATTTTTATATTACAAACAGACACTCCAATTTTATTTATTCGTATAGACTAGCTGTTACTCGTCCCTTTGTTCGCGTAACACAAAATCATAGCTTCCTTTTGTTCAATCGGGAAGAATAAATAGCACATGTCACTCCTAGATAAGGTAGTTTTCTAAAGGTGATAATTTTTTTTAAATCAGTTGAGTAGATTTTGAGTTAAGTCGTAGCAAACAAACAATTATATCTTTCCTCTTTATAATATTAGTATGATATATTTCTAAGCCACTTCTTAGTTGATACATAAGTCGAAACTCGTTTCTTTAGAATCAGCTGTAGAATCAATTGCAATGGTTTTTATAGGATGTCATATTTTTATCCTTAGAACCAATAGAATGTTATATATTCCACACTAATAAATACGGACTGCGCTCGCTCAAATCGGCATATACACATACATAGTTATGTAAATACAAGCGGTCAGGTTCATTGCTGCGTAGGGTGATAATAATTGCACGATGCCATTGATACAACTCTTTTGATAATTCAATTGTGTGATAGTCTCAGATTTACGCCGTGTGATATTCCGTAAATGAATACAGAATTCTATAAATGATTTTGTGAATTCATACTCTTCCCAATAAATGATAAACACAGCTAATGTTCATGTTTCGACTTGAAAACAAAATCAAATATTAATAATTTACTGACCAAAAATAGTTTACAAACATAAATAACATCAGACACATTTTTCCCGTGTTGTTTCGGGCTTCTTTGTAGAATAGCCCAATTGTTGGTCTATTCTACAAAGAATCAGAAAACAGATCGTAAAAGGTGACTGATTGAGCAAGTTCCATCTTAGTTACCATCAGGCGAGATCATGGTCAAGCGCTTGCCTATCGATATTTAAAAAAGACTGATTGGCTATACGTGTCACTACCATCATGACTACTAGGTGGTAGAGGTCTACAACGTCTCGCTCGGGTATTTGGTACCACCGCCTTACCTATAATTGCCGCAATAGTGTTAATGCTTTTCATTGTCGTGTTCCAGTTTAGAACGTAGAATTATACATATATTTAAATAGTCAATTTTGAGTTTCTATTCTGTTATACTACTAACTGATGTATCTATTCAAATAGTCTGTTTTAAGTCTTTATTTTGGTATGCTACTAACTGATGTATCTATTAAAATAGTCAGTTTTTAGTCTTTATTTTGTTATACTACTAACTGATGTATCTATTGAAATAGTCAGTTTTTAGTCTTTGTTTTGTTATACTACTAACTGATGTATCTATTGAAATAGTCAGTTTTTAGTCTTTATTTTGTTATACTACTGACTGAAAGTTAATTAGGTATTTACTTTTTTCATTTGTATTTTTAAACCGTCAACACAAAAATTGTCATTGCCATCCCGCTACATGGATAAAAACGCATCATTAACATCTTTTGTGTCTACAAGCGTTGGTTGACTCTTTCCATCAGGAGACCCATCTGCTTGTTTGCTATTTTATACTAAAAAAAAAGGTTAAAACAAAAACTATCACGGCGTCAACGGTTTCCAAGTTTCTGAGTCATAGTCGACCAACTTGTAAAATATACTTAGATAAATTTTTATAGGCGGTGAACCTGTGATGCGGATATATATTTGTCATTAACGTTGAATAGCTTAAATGTTCATGGTATGAAACTATTAATGCCCTCTTCTTAGTCCACATTTATCCCGATGCCACTTACTCTCTCACCAATCGTCATGATACTGCCCTAAGCCGAGGTTCGGTCTCACAGGAGACACCCTTAGGGCGGGCTCGTAGCCCACCTAACTTAAATTCTGGCTGAGAATTTGCTCGCCCCAAAAGCCCGGTTTCGCAGTGAAGGTCATATGGACCAACTGCTTAAGTTCATTTCGAAAAAAAAAAAAAAAAGTCCACATTATTATGGCAACTTCGAAATCTTACATTCCGCGTGGCCCGATACGCACTTTACAATTTTTTTATTCTAGGTGTTGGTGATCTGCCATTTGAAAATGTACTAAAAGCGTGCGAGGAGTACGGAGATAGGATATATAAAAGTGTAAGTGTTTTGTCTGTATCTTAGAGCAGGGCGGCAGGAATGTGTAATGTGGTCGTACCAACCTGCGTTGATCTCGGGGCTCCTTTGACGAATAGGCCGACTTCTGTTCTGCCAGGCAGGTCGCAAAAGGTGACAGATTGGCTATGCGAGTTACTACCATCGTGACTACTAGGTGGTAGAGGTCCGCAATGACTCGCCCGGGTATTTGGTACCACCGCCTTACCTATTCCTGCCGCAACAGCATCAATACCTGTTATGGTTATGTACCGGTTTGGAGGGTAAGGTAGCTGGTAGACTTGTGCATGTGGCATTGCCATGCCGCCACACGGATTGCAATGCATCATTAACATCTTCGGTGTCTATAGGCGATAGTTTATCTTTCCATCAGAGAGCCATCAGCTTGTTTGTTATTTTATGATATAAAAAAACTAACTTCGTGAATGTGTACTGTGCAAGGAAGTTACATTCTACCCGGAATGTTCACACGCACCTCAAAATCGTTCCGAAGAGTAACCACGACATGGGTGGAGTGTGTCTCTTTCTACTAAATAAAGCGCCAATCGCCATATATAAGTGCGGCCATGCGTAGTTTGCAAATTACTACTAAGTAATTCTACTAATTTGAGAAACAGTTTTTGCATTGCATAAGTACGTAATAATTAAAATAAGCACATTTTAGAACTCAGTGTGTTAATTACAATACATTTTATGCTAATGTATTTATCGACGTGTATGAATAAAAAGGATTTAACGATTACCGAATTTAATTTTAACGATTACGAAAACACTTGTACTGTTCTTGTGAAACAGTACAAGTGTTTCAATATTAAATATTGAAAATAAAAATGGAGTTCCACCAAGTGCCGACGACAAAGAGTGTAGAATATCTTAACAGTAAGACAAGTTTACTCCATGTTGCTCTGATTCAACTCCGAGATGATGGTATAGATATTATAGTACACACCGTCCGCAAGACTCCGAGCTGCTACTATACTAAGACTTTTTCTTTTCGAGAAAAACTTCAGGAAAATCCTCATTAACACTTTCGCCCCGACGATCGAACCCGAGATCTCATGATCTGAGCCGAGTAGGTTAACACCTGAATCACGAGGAGGACAAAAATGAGTCGACATAATTGTCACACTACATATCCTAAACGAGCAGGCAGATAAATCGATTGATTTCTGAAATCTTATTACTTTTAAAAAACTGCATTACAATAGAACATCGAATCAAAATCGTTAAATTCATCTAGGATTTATCTATGACAAAAATTATTCAAAAAGGAATATATTTTGACATTACTCCGAAATTTTTCAACCTATCCATTATGTAGCTAAAACAACATTTTAGATTAAAAAAATGCGTTAAATGCCAACCGAAAGATCAAACTGATGTAGAAATCTACCATCAGTTATATCTCTTGCAATTGCCAGTGTAAATAAAACTATATGGATAGTTTTATTTACACTGGCAATTGCAAGAGAAGGACAATATCCACTCTTGTCGTTGTCTTGCTCAGAACGTTTTCCCCCTCTGTTAAATAAGAAACAAATGTCAACTTATTAGTAACGAAATAAAGTACATTTTTATTTTTCAAATATTGCTTCGAAATAATTCCAGTTATCTTATATAAGTTCCTTGGTACTATGTAGTCAAGAAATATTTTTTTACTAGCTGTAGTGTGTAGTCCGCAGCATTATAAAAGTTTTAGGTAAATCCTGCGGGACCAACTCATTTTTACGGGATAAAAATTAGCCTATGTGCTATTTCAAATAACCATCTATCTGTGTGCAAAATGTTTTGTCGCGGTGTTCATCCATATCCATTCAGTAGTTTTGATGTGATTGAGTAACAAACACCCATCCATCCATTTATTTATCCATCCATCCATCCATACATCCATTTATATATTCAAATTTTCTCATTTATAATATGAATGTAGATTAAATTTATATTAGTAACAGTAGTATTATGATTATTAAAAATCGTGATATGATGTGATATTTTAGTAGAATAGCGCTGTGAATTTTACTTACTTGTTCCAGTTAGTGAGCCACATTAATAGTCTGCAAACCTCTCCAGACCCCAACAAGAGCCCCGAGGGTGAGGCGGATAAGATCAGGGTGAGGCGAGCCTTCCACAAACTGAAGCCATACATACCGGCGGTAATGTAACTATTAGTTAATTTATTTAATATTTTATTGTTGACATAAAAGTCAAATTACAATTTTATTTGTGAAAATACTGAAAAAGGCGAAGTCTTTAATGTTATGCCATTGTAGTAATAAAGTTAAATGTTAATGATTTTTTACTATTTTAATAGTAAGTTAATGATGTTATAATATTTTAATACTAATGTTAATGACGGTATACTATTTTAATACTAATGTTAATGATGTTATAATATTTTAATACTAATGTTAATGATGGTATACTATTTTAATACTAATGTTAATGATGTTATACTATTTTAATAATAATATAGTTACTAACTTGTTCTTACTATAAATAACAATTACAAATATTTGTACTGTTTTTGTTGGTGTGCTGTAACATTACAGATTATTAATAATATTTCATTCATTTATAGATATCATTATTATATAATACAATATTATTATATTATACAATATAATAATGATATCCATCATTAATTAACTAAACATTAAATTATTATTAATTAACCATTGGCTAAACTGATCCGGGCAGCTTCGCTCGCAAATAAATTTACATGCCTTCAATCATAGAGTAATAACGCTTAGAGCGATAATTGCATTCAACGTTTCGTTCATATTTTAAGCCAAAACCGTATCGATGTGTGCATAACCTTCGTCACCCTTAGTGTAATTACTTGCGTTGACACGCACACAAAGACACATTATTGCGTGAATAATGTTGCAAGCAAATAAATATTTTCCCAAAACTGTATTTAAATTAGGTCTCTCATCAGTAATCAAACAGCGGTAACCAACCAGCACCAACCGTAAATAAAAATATGGCCAATACAAGTTTACATTATTGAAGTTATAAAAACATTTATTGAAGTAATTCTTTGAAAAAAATTTAAAAAAAAATATTGAAATATATCCTCTAAAATATAATTGTACAATAATAATAATATAATATTCACGGGACAAATTACACTTACTGATCAAACTCCAAAGTAAGCAAATTATTTGCTTGTGTAATGGGTGTTAGTCAACGATACTAATACATAGAAATACATATATAAATACTGGAATATATTTAATAAACACCCAAACCCGGAAATACAAACATTTATGCTCATAACGCAAATGCTTGTCCCCGTCGAGGATCGAACCCGAGCCCCGTCGATTGCGTAGTCAGGGCCGCTAAGCACTCGACCAACGGGGCGGTCAAATGTTATTACAAATTTGTACATTGCTTGGTGAATGCTTGTGTGTCTTTATGTGTACGTCTGTGTGCGTGTATGTGTGTATATGTATATATTTAGTGAAAGCTAAACTAGCTTGAACGTCAGCAGATGGGTGGGCAAGCGGAACAATATTTACAAGCACTTTGAGGTAAAAAGTAATAGCATAGGTATGCTTATTAATCAAATTATTTATTTAAATCAGTTTAAAAAGTTAAAATGTTTTAAGCTAAACATAATATTCCTGACTACTATATTGAGTCAAGCTACTATTGGCTCTGTGCACTACTTGAGCACCACCTATCGTGCGCAACTGTTTTGATTCAGATCTTAGAATATAGAAAAACGTAATCCCTATGCGTAATCTCCTCTAACGTTTTTAGCTGAATCGAAAACAATGCAGCTCTTTATGGCGACTCTTTGGCTTCTACGTGCTATACTATATGCATTGGAGTATACGGCACAAATTAATTAAGTCGTGTATGAGCAATATCGTCATTCGCAATATAAATTTCAAGCTATGTAGAATTAAAACTTAATTATCAGCATAAACATATTAGGAGGCCAACGTTTGGCGCAGACCGATTTTAGGGCACGTTATTCTACATTATTTCGTCGATAAAACTCGAAGATATCGCCAATAAAACTACTTGACACTTAGGAAAACATGAAATAATGCTGTACCATGGCATATTATTTCATAAGAAAAATTAAAAAAAAATGTCTTTTTAGCAGTAACAGTATTATTCTGGTATCACTGTGGCATCTAGAATGCTAGTTGGAACATTTTTTTTGCCTTCTAAAAGTCCTCATTATACACGAATATAAGCTTTGTAATATTGGTTTGACAAACGGTTTTGTAATATTTGTGCCAGTATAATGGTAAGTCCCAACACTTAAAAAATATTTTTTATGCAAAAGCGAAGTCCAAGCTATGTAATATCGCACATAAAATAGTAATACACACGTTATTAATTATAATGAAAATAGGTAAAAACAAATACGTGGTAGAATATTTTCCTCTTTGGCTGGCAACATTTTGAATATCGTTCAACTTAGATATTTACGATTTATTTGTTTGGAATTTATACAAAAATATCCGATGCCAAGTAGTTTTTATGTGTGAAATGTGATCTTCAAGCCCTAAATACGCTATTGTGAAGCACGGTGACATACTTTCTCCACACAGTAACTCACATTTTTTGAAATTGCGAGAGCTGTACTCTGTGTGGCACGTGTCACATGTCTGAGCGGCCGACGAGCGTAAGAGGCCTTTTCAGACTTCTTTGAAATGGCTTAATATAGCGCGGGTCGACTAGGTTTCTATGCGTTATTATTCTATGCCTTCAATATAGTTGTTCATAGAAACTTTCATCCCCTGTTTCAGGTCTTTAGGGGATAATTTCGTGAGAAAAATTAATCTTATGTTTACACTGGATTTTCTAATATCTCCATGTCAAATTTCAGCAAAATTCATTCATTCATTCAGCGGTTTAGCCGTGAAAGCTTAACAAACAGACAAACTTTCGCAACGCAATAAAAAAATAATAAAATTAAAGTTAGATTTTAATATGCAAAGTGTTTATTTAAAAATATTTCATTTTAATCTGTTTTTCAAATTCTTTGACGTTTCAGATGATCAGAATGTTACTCAAGAAGAATGTGATCCCAGAGGAAGATGATTACACTGTTGTTCGGGTAAATATATTTAAATATTTTTTTTTGTAACCTAAATATGTTATGAGTAAGATTTTTTTACTTTAAGAGCTCTTTTGCATAATAAGGTAGCAGCAAACGAGCATTGGCCTCTTTATTTGCTCATGTGTTTATATACGACCTGTTACACAATTGTATGAAATGTGGGTAGATTCAAAAATATCGTCTACTGAATGCATTTCAGTAATTTTTTAATAAATGTAATCTATATCTTCTTCTTATATATAAAAATCAATTGATGTTCGTTAGTCTCGCTAAAACTCGAGAACGGCTGAACCGATTTGGCTAATTTTGATTTTGAATTAATTGTTGAAGTGCAGGGAAGGTTTAAAAGGTGAGAAAATATAGAAAAAAAAAATAGTTAAAAAGGCAGAACAACGTTTGCCGGGTCAGCTAGTAATATATAAAATCAATTGCTGTTCGTTAGTCTCGCTAAAACTCGAGAACGGCTGAAGCGATTTGGCTAATTTTGGTTTTGAATTAATTGTTGAAGGCCAGGGAAGGTTTAAAAGGTGAGAAAATATAGAAGAAAATAAGAATACTTAAAAAGACAGAACAACATTTGCCGGGTCAGCTAGTTTTTTTTATAATTATAATTTATAGTAAATGTATACAAACCTTCAAAATTCGTTGTTTTGACACATTTTTATTCTGTAGTAGTTGTACCGCGCAGCCCACTATCACGGTTTTTTCCACACAGTCTTGTCATGTCATGTGTTCTCATTTTTCTATACAGTTACAATTCGCGCCAGTTATCATGACACCTGGTTCGGTACTCGATATTCCCCTCATTTCCCCGCGCGGCGCCCGGTCGCCGCCGTACGAGGCCAGTAGCGATAGCATCTCCGTTACCGTTGTACGTGCATTTAGGCTTAAAATTCAAAATAAACTATTTTGCATATGGGGCATTTTTAAAATCAAAACTTCGAACGCTGCTAGTAATATTTTTTTTAATTCTAACAACAACGTTAAAAATGTTAGCCTCAAATATGGTCCATTCTTCAGAAGACCATAACTAGACAATTAAGCATCACACGAAAAAAATAATTGTGTGTGAATACTAATATGTACTAGAACTCAAACTGACCGGAATATAAACAAATTTTTGTTCCTTGTCTGCTTGGCGCGAAATGCCCCATACTGTACCTTGCACAAGTGTCATTAGCCAAGCGCCATGTTAATTCGTGTGAGTTATACAGTGTGTGATTAAAACCCTGTCCGATCGTCGAAGACATTATTTGGTAGCTTAATATAAACATAATATTTGTGTCATAATTTTTTGGATATCGATATATAAATTTTCAAAATATTTGCATCATTTAAGGCGAAGTTTTTCAAGTTTAGTTCTCAAATGAGACAATTTATAAATCGATATATTTTTTTATTATAATAAATGAAATTATTTTATTACTTTCGGATCGGAAAGGGTTTTTTACACCCTGTTTACACATTTCCTAAAATCAATCATAGTTTTTTTTATTCTTGATCGTACGACAAGAGGAAGTTAAAGTTCCATCCTCACCACCTCGATGTCTGGAAATCCACAACCGTGCGCTTTTGTCGACACTTTTTGCCTCGCATTACTCCTTTGTGGAATCTATTACCCTCGGGGATGTTTCCGAATGGATACGACTTAGGGACCTTCAGGAAACGAGCTTATTCATTCTTAAAAGGCCGGCAACGCAGCTGCAATACCGCCGGTATTGCGGATGTCCATGGGCGGCGGTGATCACTTACCATCAGGTGCACCATCTGCTCGTTTGCCCCCTCTACTATAAAAAAAAAGTTAATGTTTTTGGGATATATATTTGCATATTTTTTGCATTCTGTAACCTGAATGGCCGGCTTGATGGATTTTAGCTGAGATGTGTCATTGGATTCGTCTTAATTGTGAAAGTGATCGACTTTAACCGACTGTTCTGGAAAGGAGACTTTTATTTTGGATCGGGTATAAGTTTGGTATCTAGATTTTATTAAAAAAACGTGTGTGTATGTACTTATTTACACACAAAAGAAGTTATACTTCTTTGGAGAAACAAGATAAAAATCTTACTAAAAATTGTCAACCTCGCGTTATCCCGTGTTCGTAGAGAAAATCACACTAATAAAAGAAAAACCGTACTTAATACATTGAAAGAAAGTTCTGTTATAACGCGTTATCTAGTAACTAGATTCTAGTTAAATAAATTTTATTTAAATATCGTAAAATATTTTTTTATACATAATAGAAAAAACTTGATATGTTGACTAGCTAATTTCATGATGTCGGTTTTTCGTGACGATGTGCGCGCGCATCGTAAAAATTTACTCTCTTCATTTTTCCCTAATGCGTCAAAAGAAGCATACCGCCCCGTTGGTTGAGTGGTTAGTGACCCTGACTACATAATCGACGGGGCTTGGGTTCGATCCCCGACGGGGACAAGCATTTGTGTGATGAGCATATATGTGTGTGTATTTCCGGGTTTGGGTGTTTATTATGTATATTCCAGTATTTATATATGTATTTGTATGTATTAGTATCGTTGACTAACACCCATAACACAAGCAAATAATTTTAAGTTTGGGGTTTAATATATTTGAATATTATATACAATTTATGCATATGGCATTAGACCTCGCCACAAGATAGCACATTTTTAACACCTTTGGTATCTATAGGCGATGGTTGACTCTTTCCATCAGGAGACCCATCTGCTTGTTTGCTATCTTATGATATAAATATATATATATATATATATATATATATATATATATATATATATATATATATATATATATATATATATATATATATATATATATATATATATATATATATATATATATATATATATATTTATTGTAGATTTACGGCGAGCCGTCTCTGCCCTCGAGAAGGGTTCTGATGACGCTGATGAAGAAGTTTGAGGGAGAGGCCAAGCGGTCACACGTGTTGTTCAACTTAGTGACGGTGAAGGTGGCTCGCGAGCAGGCCGCCACGCTGTACGCGCTGGACTGCGCCGTCGTCAGTGAGTGACACCCACCACACCACAGACCACATCGATACTAATAGACACGCTCCTATCACTGACGAAAATGTCATATATTTGTAGATGTATCGTGAAAAAATATAAATAAACCATGTACTTATTTATCGTATCGAATGAGATGATCAGGTTTAGAAATTACCCTTGAAGTTATTTTATTTTACCGGTCAGTAGTTAACATAATATTATTACTATGGGCATCGGGTCTCATACTAAAATCGCGAAAAAAATGACCCAGTTACACATCACAAAAATATAAATGCTAATAAGGTAATTTAAACCCTAAATTTATTTATTTATTTAAAATTTATGCACCAATATGTACAGAAGTGGACTTAATGTTACATGACATTCTCTACCAGTCAACCTTAAACAAATATAAACAGTGTTTACGATGGGGTGCACAGAAAAACTTATTACAATCGTTTACTATTGACATACCTTTTTAATTATTATTAAAATAAATTAAAATTAAACAAAACAATAAGATAATATGATATTACAATATACTTAGATATAAGTAATATATTACATATATAATACATTATACATATACCTACATAAATACCTATATATATATATATATATATATATATATATATATATATATATATATATATATATATATATATATATATATATATATATATATCGATTCTCTGATGCGGCAGCGGTTCTCTGATGGAAAGAGATAACCATCGCCTATAGACACTAAAGATGTTAATACTTACCCTCCAAACCGGAACATGATAATGACAAGCATTAACGCTATTGCGGCAGGAATAGGTAAGGCGGTGGTACTACGAGTGTATACCTAGTAATCACAATAGTACTGTTACGTGCGTATGTGGTTCGTATTGTGCAATAAAATACCACTTACATTAAAACCGTGTAATTGCAACACAAATATACAAAACACCACAATGCAATACGTAAATACACTGATAAACACCAATAACACTCACAATATTAACACTCAAATTAACCGACTACACTACACACTGAATCACTAAACGAAAACTCTTCTTTTATTCACTGCACTATATCGCTTTACACTGGTCGTTTCAAGTATCGCTTTCGATCGCTGTATAATAACTGCCTTGTATTTGCTAACACATCTCTATTCATATCCAAAGGAAAGTTCGACTATATTCTCGAAAACTCCGAAAACGTCCCGCAAACAATGCTAATTGTAAACAAGTTACTATACTGGCCATTTTCACCCTTATGCCTTAAGGGATAAGGTCAATTATGACATAACTATTCGGGTAACGGCGGCTATTTGTTTATCAATAGAAGCAGCTATCTCTTTATTTCTAGATTTCTCCAGCGCTCCTACTCTACGTTTCTAGATTATTCGCAACAGTACTGATATGTCAGGCTAATGATTTGCCTTATGCGAATTTCCTGGCAGAATGCCAGATGGCCTAATCGTCAAAGGAGGGCTGGACAAATACGAAGGATATATCAGGCGTTGGTTTCTTTACAGGTTTTGATTTTGATGCTTTGTTCATCAGGTGGCTGCACAATAATAGTAAGGCCATTCATCGTGGAAAGCGTCCATGAAAATCGGTTTAAGGATGCCGGAAATGCTGAGGAACACGAGGAAGGGAAAATGGAATTTGAAGATGATGTTGAATATGCTGAGGAGAATTGGGAGGAAGTTTAGTTAATTAATAAAATTAATTACAATTTCAAAAATGTTTTATTGTTTAGAGTGCACCCTTCCGAGACAAGCCTGCAAGGATCGTGATGTATGGCACTCGGTTCCCTCTGCCTACCTTGTAAGGGATCTGGCGTGAAGATATGTTTGTATGTATGTATGTACAACCTTCCAATTTTAGTATTGAAGCGCATCCAACCTTTACATCTTCTATACATCTGTATTCTATACATACAAATAAACAAAATCGGAATGTCTGTTTTTAATATTAAGACAACCACCTTTTACTAAATGTATAAAAAAATGTATTTTTTTTTTGTTTGTTTGTCTGTTTGTTCCGGCTATTCTCTGAAACGTCTGGACCGATTTTGACAGGACTTTCACTGGCAGATAACTGATGTAATAAGGAGTAACTTGAGCTGCTTTTATTTAAAAAGAATCCACGTGGACGAAGTCGTGGACAGTTAGTTAATTATAAATTAGCATCTGTTTCAATTATTTTAATTAATTAATTTATTTTCAATTAGCGACCCACCCCATCAATAGGTGGAAGCGGAAAAATGTTATATAAATTTTTACTGAAACCAAAGAAGATTGATACTACTGTACAAGCAGTCTGCAGCGAACTTAGCAACCAAAATTGAGTGTGAAAGACATGGAATGTATTCTGCATACTTATTTATTTGCTTATACATGCTTGTAAGCCGCTATATTCAGTGGCGGATTTACGCTTGCAGTCGCCCTAGGTCCCGACTGATATGCTGCTTTTTTGGCGTTGTAAGGAATGATTTTTGTAACTAAATATTCATATAATTTACAAACATTAAAATTTTTATAGATAAAATACAACAAATATATTCTTTAGTTAATTTATAATTTAATAAATACTAGATATTGCTCATGTTCGGGCGTTATATGCGGTAGTAGTAGATGTTCTGTGTAGTAGATGGTCGGCGGCCATACCGAATTACATACTCGTGACAAGCACCAGCGCAGCGCAACCTCAACGTGAGTGACCTTTCTTTGCACTTGCCGTGATATAACTGTACAAAAATTATAACCCGAAAACCAGGACCAGCCATCCCAGCCAAGGTTTAGGCCACAACGGCTCATGTAGTTCTAAAAAGTTGGCGTATGGTCTTACACAACTGGTAACTTCGCCCACGCGAGTTCCCGATGTGGATGACCATATGCCTTCACTGTTGGACCTTCTGCTGACCTCTCATCCGGACCATTATCAGGTATCGGTGGACGTTCCACTTGGTTCGTCAGACCACTGCCTGATCCGGAGTAAAGTGCCGGTTTCGCGCCTATCACGGCCTCCTTTAGCAGGCTGTCGTCGCGTTTGGCACTTTAAGTCAGCAGATTGGGACGGGATGCGGTCTTTTTTTGCGTCCTACCCATGGGGGCGGTTGTGCTTCTCGCTGGATGATCCGAATGTCGTCGCTGACTCTATTGCCGATGTGGTGCTGCAGGGCATGGAACTTTTCATTCCATTTTCTGCGGTACCAATTGGTGGTAAGTCTCAGCCTTGGTTTGGTCGCTCCTGTAAAACGGCTTCGCGCCGCAAGCAGGAGTGCTACCGGGCTTGGGCTGCAGCGTCCGCATCTTGTGATGAAAAAACCAGCACATTACGTAAGGAGTACAATTTCGCCTCGAGGTACTTCAAAAGAGCTATCGCCAAGGCAAAATCGGAACACATAGGCAGAATTGGCGAGAAATTAGTTCGCCTTCCTTCGGGCACTCGTGCGTTCTGGTCTCTCGCCAAGGCTGTCTTAGGGAATTTCTCACAACCATCTCTTCCATCCTTGCACGGAGACGATGACTCTCTGGCCCATACCGCAAAGGAGAAGGCCGATCTCCTGGGCTCCTTCTTTGCGGCCAACTCGACTCTGGATGACCGAGGGAACGCACCGCCTACCATCCCGCAGTGTGATAGTTGTATGCCAGAACTACAATTTCGGCAATCATCTGTGCGTAAAGCACTACTTTCCTTGGACATCCACAAGTCGAGTGGGCCGGATGGCATCCCTCCGATTGTGCTAAAAATGTGTGCTCCAGAGTTGGCACCAGTATTAACACGCCTATTCCGGCTCTCCTATTCACTCGGCGTGGTACCGAATTCGTGGAAGACAGCTTTGGTGCATCCCATCCCTAAAAAAGGAGATCGCTCTAACCCGTCTAACTATCGGCCCATAGCCATAACCTCCTTGTTCTCCAAAATTATGGAGACAATCATCAACTCTCAGCTCCTCAAGTATTTAGAAGAGCACCAGCTGATTAGCGACCGTCAGTACGGTTTCCGTCGCGGCCGCTCAGCTGGTGACCTTCTAGTATACCTAACTCATCGATGGGCGGAAGCAGTTGAGTCCAAGGGGGAGGCATTGGCAGTTAGTTTGGACATAGCGAAGGCCTTCGATCGGGTATGGCACAAAGCGCTTCTCGCGAAGCTGCCTTCCTATGGGCTTCCTGAGAAATTATGCGAGTGGATCACCAGTTTTTTGGCTGATCGGAGCATCAAGGTCGTTGTCGACGGTGCGTGCTCCGACCTTAAATCTGTCAATGCTGGTGTTCCCCAAGGCTGCGTGCTATCACCGACACTGTTCCTTCTGCATATCAATGATATGATGCGAATTAGCAACATACATTGCTATGCGGATGACAGTACTGGTGATGCTACATACTCCGGCCGAAGCAGTATTTCTCGGGAACACGTCGAAGAGTGCCGAAACAAGCTTGTGTCTGAAGTCGAGAATCGACTTACCGATGTCGCGGAATGGGGTCGCCAAAACCTGGTTACTTTTAACCCCAAGAAGACACAGCTTTGCGTGTTCACCGCAAAAAAGACGCCCTTTGTCGTATCACCTCGATTTGAGGATACTCTCCTGACAGCCTCAGCTAGTGTCGGAATCCTGGGAGTTGACATATCGAATTACGTTCAGTTTCGCGGTCATTTGGAAGGCAAGGCTAAACTAGCCTCCAAAAAGCTCGGTGTGCTTAGCAGAGCGAAACAGTACTTTTTGCCGGTCCATCGCCTTCAACTTTATAAGGCACAGATTCGGCCTCACATAGAGTACTGTTCGCATCTCTGGGCCGGAGCTCCTCAGTACCAGCTTCTTCCTCTTGATCGCATTCAGCGTAGAGCGGTTCGAATCGTTGACGACCAGGCCATTTCGAAACAGCTTGACTCTTTGGCATTGCGCAGAGATGTAGGTTCTCTCTGTGTCTTTTATCGTATATATCATGGAGAGTGTTCCGACGAGTTGTTTGGATTAATTCCTGCCGCCGAATTCCACCATCGGACATCGCGTCAAAACTTGAAGTTCCATCCTCACCATCTCGATGTCTGGAAATCCACAACTGTGCGTTTCTCCCGACACTTTTTACCTCGCACTACTCTGTTGTGGAACCAATTACCGGCAGGGGTATTTCCGAACGGATACGACATAGGGACCTTCAAGAAAAGAGCTTACTCATTCTTAAAAGGCCGGCAACGTAACTGCAAGACCTCTGGTATTGCAGATGTCCATGGGCGGCGGTGATCACTTACCATCAGGTGCACCTCTTGCTCGTTTGCCCCCTCTTCTATAAAAAAAAAAAAAAAAGTAACTTTTTTTCATTTAATCCATTAAAAAAGTAGCGTATGATACCCTGCATTAATGTAGATTTCCATTAGGTGAAGGGATTTTTAAAACTAGTCAATTTTAACAATTTTTCATACATGATTTTCGACACCACTGCGATCACTAGCTATTTTGTTTAAAGACGTTTTCTTCAAAACCAACTAAAATTCCCGATCGGGAATTGGACACATTGGACGGCGTTCAACAATATCATACCTACATTACATTGTGTACAAATCAAAATTTTTTGGCCACAATCTGATACCTACTTGATCAAAAAAAGAAAGGTTTCGATTCAATCAAAAAAATCGATCAGATCGTACGCCCAGGATCCGATATTCGAAAAGATCGAATCGGTGCGGCGCATCACTAACATCGATGTCGGCTGTTTTTGATGTTTTTCAATTTTATCCCTGACTTCTATGATGTGTTCTGTGAACAGCAAACAACCAACAAAACAATGCAGGCAAACACAGGCGCGGCTGTTTCGTTTTGCGCGCCTTAGTATTACAGAGCGATCGACACGCCATATAGACAAATCTACGCTTGTGACTGAGAGAGATATATGTTTTTGTGTGTAGCTGTTGATCACAGACAAGGTGGAAGATGTTCCTATGATAAAACATCGCTCATGAAGAACGATATATCGCCGATGTTTGTTTCAATAGCGATGTATAAAATATCAATGTTAATGAACGATATATTGAATATTGAAAAAAATCGATATATCGTTGGCTTCCCTATATGTTGTTTGGTTTGTATTGATTTGTATTTGTATTAGGCATGCACGATTTTGCTCTTTGAATCGATTTTTTGGATCGTAGGCAAGGAACTTATATACGATAACTGGAATTACTACGAAGCAATATTTGAAAAGTAAAAATGTACTTTATTTCGTTACTCATAAAGTTGACATTAGTTTCTTACTTAACAGAGGGGAAAAACGTTCTGAGCAAGACAACGATAAGGGTGGATGTTGTCCCTTTCTAGCAATTACCAGTGTAAATAAAACTATCTGATGGTAGATTTTTATGTATTCGGTAATCGTTAAATCCCTTTTATTCATACACGTCGATAAATACATTAGCATAAAATGTATTGCAATTAAAATAGTTCTAAAATATGCTTATTTGAATTATTACGTAATTACTTATGCAATGCAAAAACTGTTTCTCAAGTTAGTAGTAATTTGCAAACTACGCATGGCCGCACTTATGTATGGCGATTGTCGCTTTATTTAGTAGAAAGAGACACACTCCACTTATGTCGTGGTACTCTTCGGAACGATTTTAAAGCGCTTGTGAACATTCCGGATAGAATGTAACTTCCTTGATCGTAGGCCTTTGAATCGATTCTTGGATCAGATCGTATGCTCTTGAATCGATCTCATAAAAATCGATTAAAATCGAATAAATATTTGAAATAATCTTAACAATTAAAACACTTATTTTCACATAAAGAATCAATTTAATGAAAAGAAAAATGATGAATAAAAAATAGTGAAAACGATAATACGTAGTACGGCACAAACAAACGACCAAAGCAAAGTAAAATCAATAAGTACTTTTTAAAACTACCTGCAATATGTTTTATTATTTTTGCCTATCAACTTGCTTCGCTTCGTGACATGAACACTGCGGACTAGTGATGTGAATATAGTGTCGGCATTCATTTGTAATCGATCTTTCTTAATTAAGAATGTTCTTATCAAAATCATAACAAATGAATACCTACATTCAAATACATTATCTTGTCTGTGAATACGATTCACGTTACATATGAATCGGATCGAATGAAGATCGTATTGAAGTGAATCGATTTAAAAAATCGCCAGGTCGTATTCTTTTGAATCGATATTCGTAAAAATCGAATCGTAAAATGCATCCCTAATTGGTATTGCTTCTCAGATTTGTCTTTTGATTTTTTTTACAAGCGAAAATTTCAATGAAATTATGATTTGATAATAATTACAATACTTTTTGGCGGAGGGTCATCACAAAAATAATTAAAATACTTTTAAGGTTATCAACAGTTTACAAGATTAAGAAGTTAAACAATTACAATACTTTTTGGTTATCAGTGTTTATTAGACTTTCTTTTCAGATTTGTAATTTGGTTTTTTTTTTCAAGTGAAAATTTAAATGAAATAACAATTACAATATTTTTGGCGAAGCGTTATCTCAAAAATAATTAAAATACTTAAAATACTAAAGGTTACCAACAGTTTACAAGATTATGAAGTAAAATTAAATAATTAAAATACTTTTTGGTTATCAGTGTTTTTCAGGTAGTCTTTTAGCCGTGAGAAAAAATTCGAATTGTAATTTTCAATTGGTTTTTGGCTATTGCTCTCATGAAATTGTAAAAATGTCTGTAATAGCAATTGATAATATACCACCAAAAGTAAGTACTATTTTACTATCGGTTTTATATTTGGCCCTATTATTTACATCACTACAAAGTCGCTTTCCGTCTGTCTGTCCCTATGTATGTTTTTATCTTTAAAACTACATAACGGATTTTGATGCGGTTTTTTTAATAGATAGAGTGATTCAAGAGGAAGGTTTATTTATACATATAATAAAATCGTAAGAAAGTCAAAACTGTACATTGAATATTTTTTTAAAAGAATACTTGGGGAGTGATCTACAAACGATATCGAAGCCAAAATTTGTCTGTGTGTATGTCCAGGGTAAACTCAAAAAGTACTGCATGGATTTACTTCAAATTTTGCATGAATATTACTAACAAGTCGGGTCAACATATAGGCTACATATTATCACGCTATCACCTACAGGGGAGGAGCTGTGCTGGCGGAGTAAACGAAGTCCGTGCAGACGAAGTCGCGAGCAACAGCTAGTATATATATAATAACATCCATTATATAGTAGAGAAATACTGTTATAAATATATTTAGGAAAACAACGTTTGCCGGGTCAGCTAGTATGTTATTTCGGTACATAAATTGATCTATTGATTTGATAGAATTTTAGGTTAGATTCTAGATTAATTCATGTAATCTGTTCTGGGATTTCGTTTTCTCCAAAACGTGAGTAAAGGTTTCACTGATGCACCCACAATCATGTATGTATAATACTATTTCTTGATGTCAATGATGAAAAACTTAAAAGTTGAAACCCACTGCTCCCTAAGCTTAGAGATCTAACTGCAGCTACCTCCATAAATGGCTACTGAAATCATAATAGTAAACCTTGCTTTGTAAATAGCTTCTCTATACTCCTTAGGTATTCAGATTCCCTGTTCCAATCTCCTGTCAACCATCTATTCAAAATCCCTTTTTCAGCTCTCATCCATAAACCAAATATAATCCTCGATTTTGGCATCCAGAAAAATTTACCTATTTGCAGATGCAATCATTTATGAAAAACTAGCAACTGATTGGACCGATTTTGTTACCATGTACACAGATGCATCAAAAATTTCTGATACAGACTATGTTGGATCTTCAGTCCAGATCCCAAAACATAGTGTGATTCTTAGTTTTAGGTCTCCACCATCCTCTTCAATATTTACAGGTGAATCCATTTTGCTGTGAAGCTATTTTGGAAGCTGCCACCTTTGCATACTCCCATAAATTTAAAAAAACTTAAATTTTGTCAGACTCCCAGAGCTGCCTTCAAGCAATTGCCTGTAACCTGTTTAAAGTTAAGACAAGATATCCTATCATCTTTAAAATCAGACAGATCCTCTTCAAATCTGCTACTAATGACTTTGACATCAATTTGGCTTGGATAGGAACCAGAAATTAGCAGCTAAAAGTAGCAACTATTTTAAGATCGTCAGGGGCGAAATTCTCTGCCACAATTTTTTGGATTACATCTACCAGGGTGATCGGAAATCTTTGAAATTCAGCCTGGCTCTTCTGTAGGATGGCCTTGAGATATCCTGGCACAAATTATAGCGGGGCAACAATTACAAAAAAAATAGCAATGTATCAAAATTTAAAAATTAAAATCTGAGTTTTTTTACTTTAAAAGCTGCTAGCATGCTCAGAATCTTTCGAGTTTCGGCCTGGCTCTTCCCTAGAATGTCCTAGAGATGAGATATTCTGACCAAAATCACTGTGGAGCAACAATTGTAATTTTTTTTTTCAATGTATGAAACTTGAAAAATTCAATTTTTCGGTGGTTCTTTTGCTTTTAAAGTCGTCAGCATGCTCTGAGTACTTTGAAATTCGCTTCGGCCCGTCTCTAGAATGACCTTAAGATATTCTGGCCTGAATCACGGCGGAGCAACCATTGTAGTTTTTTTTTCAAAGTATGTAACTTGAAAAATCAAATTTTTTGGAGTATTTTTGCTTTTACAGCCGCCAGAATATCTTAAGGACATTTTAGAGAAGAGCCGATGTGAATTTCTAAGTACTCAGAGCAGCATGCTGGCGACTGTAAAAGCAAAAAAAACTCCGATTAGTTAAATTTTTCAAGTTTCATACATTGAAAAAAAAATTCAATGGTTGCTCCGCCGTGATTCAGACCAGAATATCTTAAGGACGTTCTGAAAAAGAGCCGGGCCGAATTTCAAAGTATACCGAGCATGCTGTCGGCTGCAAAAGCAAAAAAACTCCGAAAAATTTGATTTTTCAACTTTCATACTTTAAAAAAAAAACTACAATGGTTGCTCTGCCGTGATTCAGGCCAGAATATCTTGAGGTCATTCTAGAGAAAGGCCGAAGCGAATTTCAAAGTACTCAGAGCATGCTGACGACTTTAAAAGCAAAAGAACCACCGAAAAATTGAATTTTTCAAGTTTCATACATTGAAAAAAAATTACAATGGTTGCTCCGCGGTGATTTTGGTCAGAATATCTCTAGGACATTCTAGGGAAGAGCCAGGCCGAAACTCGAAAGATTCTGAGCATGCTAGCAGCTTTTAAAGTAAAAAAACTTCGATTTTAATTTTTCAATTTTGATACATTGCTATTTTTTTTGTAATTGTTGCCCCGCTATAATTTGTGCCAGGATATCTCAAGGCCATCCTACAGAAGAGCCAGGCTGAACTTCAAAGAATTCCGATCACCCTGGTGGTGGTTACTCTACCTACCAGGCAAACGAACCGGGCCTGATGTTATTTTATTTCATGTGCTGTTTTTAAGTTTGCCCAATGATAATAATTGAATTATTCACATACGAAAAATTTAGCTAAGGAACTGTTAGGAGAGATTAAATCAGGCTTTTTGTCCTGTCTATAGAGAAACACCATTTTATATAACTTGCTATTTGGGAATAATTAGTTTGTATTTATTTAAGTGTATTTTCCGCTTCCAGTTTGGACTGAATCAGGTAGCAAAAATATTTGCAACAACAATTAATGGCAAATTTGAAGTATTAAACTTCTTACCGTCAAAAAATAGAATGGCCCCAAAAAAATGCTACATAAAATTATCTGAAAAATTAGATCCCTGGTTTGTAATAGAACGAATAAATCACAAACAAATTGGACATCACAGCTGTTATGCTACAATCCCTGACGTTGTTCCCGATGTAAGTGTACTTATTTTATTTCATTTAATTTAGACTTATGGTTTATTCAGTGTTTATTCCCCGTGTTGGTTCCGGGCTTCTTTGAAGAATAGACCAAATGCAATTCTGCCAGGAAGGTCGTAAAAGACGACCGATAGGTTATGCGAGTCACTGCCATTGTGACTACTAGGTGGTAGAGTTCTGCGTTGTCTCGCCCAGGTCTGGTACCACCACCTTACCTATTCCTGTTGCAATAGTGTCAGTGCTTGTCACTGTCGTGTTCCGGTTTGGAGGGTAAGGTAAACTTATGCATGTGGCATTAGACCTCGCCACAAGATAGCAATGTGCCACTAACATTTTTGGTGTCTATAGGCGATGGTTGACTCTTTCCATCAGGAGACCCATCTGCTTGTTTGCTATCTTATGATATAAAAAAAATAAGTACTGTCTTCATCATTCCTTTTTAATTATTTGATTACATAGCAAACAAGTAGATGGCTTTCCTGATGGAAAAACAATTCATCATCTGTGGACACAAAAGATGTGTTGCTATTGGTGTAGTGGAATGGCATTGCCACATGCATAAGTCTACCGGCTACCATACTTTGTAAACCAGAACACGACAAAGCACAGAAGCTATTGCGGCAGGATTCCCGGTAATCCTGCCGCAATAGCTTCTGTGCTTTGTGTGCGGTGGTACCAAATACCAGGGCGAGTTGTGGAACTCTACCACTTAGTAGTCGCGATGGTAGTGACACATATAACCAATCAGTTGACTTTTACCATCTGCGTGAACATCTGACAGAACAGCAGTTGGTCTATTCTTCAAAGGTGTCCAGACCAAGACGTGGTAAAATAAATAAATATACATAGAAATGTGCTTAAAAATACATAGATAGAAATATAATTTGTTATAAACATACATAATTTAATGCTAAAGAACAATGCCTGAAACTCTACAGGCTTTGAGCCATCAATTAAAAGTTTGTTTACAAGCATGCCCCATGTAGAATTCTATTGCTGTTTTGTTAGTGATAACTAATAAGATGTTCGAATGTCTTTAGAACTTGTGGTATATGGTTAAATCTAAAAAACCCTAAATGCGATCAGAACAGAGATACTCAATACTCAATCATTTATTGCATTATATGTTACAAACAATTTCAGGTATTACAATAATAATTAGTAGATAGTGAACATATACACCCTATTAGGGTATTACAATGTAGGACTGGATCGATCCATTTCATGAAAGATTTATGTGATTGTCATTAAGGAAGTCGTTAACAGTATATAGTAGTAACAGATAACGTCAATTAATGAGTTTTTGACAAAATTACTTGCACATCAGTGACGTCAAAATGTGAAATAATTATTGAAAGAATTACATTCATATTAATATAAAATAAAAAGCATTATTTTCATTAACTGTTTATTTGCCCCAAATAAATATTAAAATCCATACATATTACATTAATAGATGTAATTTTTTTTTTAAATTAAATGACGTTTTATATTTTGCATGCTAAATAATGCAGGTTGTTGCAATAAAAACAGGAAATATGATTCGGTTTTTCAAATTCCTTTTATCATTAACTTATGGTCTGCAATTGTAACAGAATAATAGGGTATGTTATGTATGGTATGGTATAGGTATGTCTATTGCCTCACGTTTCATGACAAAAAATCAACATGTTCATTTACTTCGTCAGGTCGCTAGGCAATTAGCTAGGGGCCAAGTGCGCAGTGCAGTCGTTCTTTTTCTAGAATGTTCGTTTTACTAAACTACTTCCTAGGTGGTTCACTAGGTTCTAGGTATTTTAAGAAAGTTATGTCAAGTGAAATCATTTCTGAGATATTCAATGTTGAAAATCTCCCATTTTAATATTGACTTTGTTTATTGACTCATAAAAATTATTAAGTGCTTCCCAGGGGAATAGAAACCTTACCATTGGCATTCACATGGGTTTTAGGACAGAATTAATATGAAAAACTCTGAAAACTGTATATTGTTACTAAAAAAGCTGTCAAATAATAAAAATTCATGTATTTAAGAAGGTTTTAAAGTTTGTAATAATTTATTTTAATCTGAGTTAATGAAGCTATATATTTCTATCTGAGCTAATGAGGTTTATAAATTCGAGATGCAAATAGAATTTTACATTGAACTCGGATATTTTTTTAAGTGCAGTAAAATTGCAGCAACTGAGTTTCTATTTCTTGTCTGTCTATATCAGACAGCCCTTTATGTCGCAGCTGCATAGATGAACAAGAAACTACTACTCACATTCTCCTTGAGTGCAGGAGTGTGACCGAACGACGGGCATATATCCTAGATAACCTAAAAATTCTTAAAAAAGCATGTGGGAACATAAGCCGTCTTGTAAGCTTCTTGAAGGCGCTAGGATGGCTGGAATAAACATATAAAATATAGTGGCGAAAAAAAACAGATCTTTGCCGAATTTAAATGTACACAGAAAGTACATTCTCTCAAATAAAAAAGACATTTTCAAAATCGGTTCATAAATTCACGAGTTTAGTTCACCGAGTTCTGAGGTAACAAACATAAAAAAAACGTACAGCCAAATTCATAACCTTTGCTTTTTGAAAAGTCTATTAACAGAGATGAGTGTACTTATATCTAAATTTAAACTTTAGAATATGGCAAGCACTAATAACTTGGTTTATAAATCCATACTAATATTATAAATGCGAAAGTAAATGTCTATCTGTCCCTTCTTCACGCCTAAACCACTGAACCGATTTGGATGAATTTGGTAAAAAGATAGTTTGAGAACCAACAAAGGACATAGGATAGTTTTATCCCAGAAATCCTAGGGGAACGGTAACCATACGGCTAAAACCCCAAGTACTTTAAACCACGGTAATAAGGGGTAATTTAGGCTAATTTTATTTTAGAAATTTTTCCATGCGAATGAAGTAGCACAGCTAGTATAATATAAATTAATATAAAATGTTTTTTTAATCCGTAGCTACCCTTGTCAAAGAAACCGAAAACATTGCCTAAAAAGTTATTGAAGAAAATGAATTTGACACCACAATTGTCTGAAAGGAAGGTAAGGAAATACATTATTTACCTCCTCAAACATTTAAGGAAGTCTTTAAATATACCATGTTTTCGATTATTGTAATCTGAAGTATTAATTTTTTACAATATATGATCAATTTAATTAACAGGTATATACTTTTTTTTTATAGAAGAGGGGGCAAACTGACGGGAGGCTTACCTGATGGTAAGTGATTACTGCCGCCCATAGACAACTACACTACCAGGGATCTTGTAATTGCATTACCTGCCTTTTAAGAAGGAGTAGTTTCTAAAAAGGCCAGCAATGCAACTGCAAGTCTTCTGATAGTGTATTTGTCTATAGGCGAAGGTGATCACTTACCATCGGGTGATTCTCCTGTCCGTTTGCCCCGCTTTCAATAAAAAAAAACAATCGAGTGGCAGGTGCAATCAACCGGAGCCTTTTAGTGGCTCGCTAACATATTTTGAATTGCCTTTGGGTTTGGGCTTGATCTAAGAGAAATTCTTTTACATAAAAACTAATGTTAAAAATAAAATTATATATATATATCGCATTATAAATGTGAAAGTTTGTATGCTTTCATGTTTATTACTCAGTCACATAAAAACGGCTTGATCAATTTGGATACATAATGTAAAATGTTGTATATTTTGATGTTCGTTACTTAATTATGCAAAAATAGCTTGACCAATTTTGATGATATTTGGCACACAAAATAGGTGGTAGAGGTAGAGCCCGGGTTTAAAAACTACGTTTTACCCTCCGATAAATAAAAGCAGTAAGTAATATGATTTTAAAAGACTCAATAAATATATTTTTGGTATCATTTGAAAGCTGATTTCAGGGTTTGAAGCGCTTTCGCATAAGAATCCCCCCCTCTATATATGCCTCTGTTTATCAAGAACAAATAAGTCGCTCCCGTAGGACACTACAATAATTTTAATGCGATGTGCAATGGCAGGGTGCAGATGTTTTTTTTTTTATATCATTTGATAGCAAATAAGCAGATGTCTTTTGGATAGGACAGGATTTATGTTATTCTCTGTATAAAATGTTATGAACTTCATAGTGATTGGAATCTACATAGTTACACCCTTTTGGATAGGACAGGATTTATGTTATTCTCTGTATAAAATGTTATGAAATACATAGTGGTTGGAATCTTCATAGTGTATACACTTTTGGATTGGACAGGATTTATGTTATTCTCTCTATAAAATGTCATGAACTTCATAGTGAAAAATCATTGGTATTCTTTGCGATAAACTCATCTAAACTGTACTATATCTTATTATAATCATTGTTTTACAGATGATCTATCTGGTACACAGAGAGCTGACGAAAGAAATTATGTCTAAATACACTGGCTTGATGAAATTGAATGAAAACACTGGTGGCAAGCTGTTACATGATATATCAGCCGTAAGTATTTCTAGAGTTAAAACTGTTGCTGGCTGCGCTAATTATTCGGTTTTTTATACCTTTTGAATCTTCCCTGGACTTCAACAATTAACTCAAAACCAAAATTAGCCAAATCGATTCGGCCGTTCTCGAGTTTTAGCGAGACTAACGAACAGCAATTGATATATATATATATATATATATATATATATATATATATATATATATATATATATATATATATATATATATATATGTATATATATATATATATATATATATATATATATATATATATATATATATATATATATATATATATATATATATATATATATATATATATATAGGGAGGAGGGCGCTAGCGAGCTCGTGTTTACTTCGTCTCCGTGCTATTTTGCGTTCGTAAAATTAACTATTGTGCAAAAACTCAGCGAGATAGCAATAAAACAGTGATAAAACCAATAAACTAACTACTTATAGTGTGGTCAGAACCCAACAACAAGAATAAACTGTAAAAACTGTGAAGACCAGTGTCGAAGGTTTTTTTTCTACTAATCCAACACATTTACGCCATTACAATGAAAAACAAAGCCTAAGAAACAAACAGACAAGTTCAAGAAAGCAAACCGTGAGTAAAAATACACCAAGTGCAACTTAAAACATACTTTCGTAATTATAACCTAATTGCATATAATGATTTGCAATAAAAATAAACGACAACCCATGTAGAAACTAACGCCATCTATTGAAAAAATCATAAACTACGTTGTCAAGCATTGTAACCAACTATCAACGATCGAAAGGGCTGCCGGGCACTTACGGAGAGCTTCTGCGCAAACTCACTAGAGGGCACCTGCAGTTCCAAAACAAACCTAAACCAGATATCTTAACTAGAATATCATGGAAGAGGTAATGATTGCACTACGTAAAATTCAGAGCGAACTCGACTCACAAAAAAACACCATCCTAAAAAGCGGCGAAAAAGTAACAGAAACAGTAACACAAAATATAAACAGCATTTTAGAAGAAAAATTTAAAATTTGGGATGAAAAGTACGAAAACCTCAAAGAAAAGTTAGAAAACCAAGAAAAACGAATCTATTTCATGGAAAAACAGGCAAGGAAAAACAACATCGTATTCTTCGGCATTGAAGAAACCGAAAATTCCTACCAAATACTAGAAAATGTCATAATAGACTTTGTAAACAAATATTTCTTTCTAGATCTAAACCATAGAGACATACAAGAAGTGAAGAGAATCGGCAAAAAAGGAGAAAAGTCTAGACCAATAATCGCTACATTTACTACACTTGGCACAAAAATTAAAATATTCAAACAGAGAAGAGTGGCACTAAGTGCAACCACATACTATATAACGGAAGACTACCCGAAGCAAATATTAGAGAAGAGAAAAGAGCTACAAGAGCAGGCTAAACTCGAGAGAGAGAAAGGCAATATAGTAAAGATCAAGTACGATAAACTTGTGATTTTACCTAATAGTAAATCCACAGGTAACAAAAAAAGAATGCTTACACAATCTCCTGAAACACCTACCAACGCTGTTACAATTGTACAGAGAAACCAGGAAAACAGACAACACAAACAAATAAGAAGAACCTCTAGTCTGTCTGAAGGAATTGTGAAACCAAGCATGCTTGACTTCCTAGTAAGTAAAAACACAAACAACACGTCGAGCTCTCAGTACAACACAGCCGGCAACTACTAGCAACTACCGCCCTCCTCAGAAACAGAAAAAACGCAACAAACAACATTAACAACCAAACCTTATCTTCCAATCCGGCTGGTCACCGTGGAAGATCACGACCAAAACCCTCTAAAGAAGAAATGCCAAACTTTCCCAAAGGCACATGAAGCGACATCAACACAAATTTTACAAAATCCTACATATAAAACAAAAGATAAGCTATATATAATAACCTATAACGTAAGAACTCTATCCACTCACGAACGATTAATCGAACTAAGCGAAGCAATACAAGGCATTAAATACGACATAATAGGCTTGTGCGAAATAAGACGCAAAGGCACAAAAATTGAAGAATATGAAAATTTCATACTATGCTACACCGGGCACATACCAGGTAGAAATGGAGTCGGCTTTATAATAAATAAAGCTTGCAAAGTGCGGATTGAGAGCTTCACTGGCATAAACGATAGAGTCGCATTACTAAACTTGGATATTCAAGGAGTGGCCATGTCAATTATACAAACATATGCACCGACTGAAGCAGCAACTGAGGAAGAGATCAACTCTTTCTACTCAAATGTCAACAAAGCTATTACCCAAGCTTATAACAATTATCTCATACTGGGGGATTTCAATGCCAAAATAGGACAACCTAGAAAAGACGAACGTTTAATATTGAAATCATATGGTTACGGCGAAAGAAACGGCAGAGGCCAGAGGCTTATCGAATTCGCCCTCGAACACAAATTGGCAATTCTAAATACTTTCTTTCCCAAAAAGCCTAACCAAAGATGAACCTGGCGCTCTCCGAATGGAGAATACAAAAACGAAATAGACTATATATTATCAAACTCAACCAACTTATGCCAAAATATAGAAGTGCTAAACCTAAACTATCCGTCGGATCACAGACCAATCAGAGCAACCCTGATCATCACAAAACAAAAGAAGAGACGCACAGAGTATAAGAACAAAGGACATTCGTCATTGAAATCAGAGATAGAAATATCGAGCTATAAACAAGACCTTTTGTCTCATCTACAAGATATAATTATGTGCCAAGGAAAAACAGCAGTACAAGACTATTATAACAAAATAACTAATGTAATATCTGAGAGCCTATGTAACACACGATTGCCTAAAGAAATATCAAAAGGTACACATAGAGTCTTAAGAGAACGTACGCTGACACTCATCAAGAGAAGACAGGAGCTTCAGCATGCTAAGGCAAAAACTCGAGCCGAAAAAAACGAACTATCAGCACTATACAAACTAATTAGTAAGTACATAAAACATGACTATAAAACCTACAGATTAAAGACTTACGAAAAACATTTGAAACAAGCAGGAAGCTCAAAAAAGGCTCTTAAAGAATTAAAAACATACAAGCACTGGATAGATAGTTTGAACCGGGGGGACAGAACAGTGAATAACCGTAAAGAAATTATAGGGATAGCTACAGATTTCTACAAAGCACTATATAGCGCCAAAGACAAAGGGTGCACACACCATAGTTGTGCTAACTCTACAAACATTAAAGAGAGCGGAAATATAACACCAATATCCGAAATTGAAATCTTACAAGAGATAAAAAGACTAAAGACAGATAAAAGCACAGGACCCGACGGAATTTCCAATGAAGCCATCAAAGTAGCAAAAGAGATTCTGACCCCACCCTTAACATATTTATTTAACCAAATCTTAGTTACTGCCGAAATACCATCACAATGGCTAGAATCAGAAATTATTCTTATCTACAAAAAAGGAGATCCGAAAGACATTACTAATTACAGACCTATAAGCTTACTCTCGTGTATCTACAAACTGTTTTCTTCCATCATAAACAAAAGAATAAGCGCCACACTAGAATTAAAACAACCAATAGAACAAGCAGGCTTTCGCAAGAGATTTTCAACCATCGATCATATACACACACTAGAATTAATAATAGAAAAATACAAGGAAAAGCAAAGAGCGCTCTACATCGTGTACGTAGATTATAAAAAAGCTTTCGACACCGTGTCACACTCCAGTATTTGGACCGCTCTACAAGCCCAAGACGTCGAACCAGAGTACATAGAAATAATTAAAAATATTTACAAGAGAAGCACAGCAAAAATAAAACTAGAAGATACTGGCCCTACATTTCCCATTAAAAGAGGAGTGAAACAAGGAGACCCGCTGTCCCCAAAATTATTTATATCGATTCTAGAGTCAATAATAAGCAAACTTAACTGGGACAAAATGGGACTTGTCATAAATGGCAAATATTTAAACCATCTACGCTTCGCAGATGACTTAGTACTACTTTCAGAATCCCACGTACAATTACAAACCATGCTTGATTTACTAAACGTAGCCAGCAGGGAGGTAGGACTGGAAATAAATCTTTCAAAAACAATGGTTATGACAAACAGCACAAATATAAAGATAACAGTAGATAACAAAATTTTGCAATATACAGATAAATATATCTACCTTGGAAAACAAATTGGCTTCGATAGTAATCAAAATGAACAAGAGATTGAACGAAGAGTACAATACACTTGGAATAAGTACTGGTCCTTAAGAGAAATTTTTAAAAGCACCATGCCAATATACATCAAAACAAAAGTCTGGACTTCATGCCTCCTACCGTGCCTTACCTACGCGTGCCAAACTTGGAAATATACTAGGAAAGTAAAAAACAAAATAACTGTTTGCCAACGCGGAATAGAAAGAAGCATGCTGAATATTAAAAAGCTCCAAAAAATTCGCCACACTAAAATCAGGCAAATCACCAAGGCCAAAGATGCTGTAATCCATGCTAAAAAACTAAAGTGGAAGTGGGCGGGGCACGTAGCGAGGTTAACGGACGAGAGGTGGACCGGCAGGGTAACAAATTGGAAGGGCCCGCAGGGCAAGCGCCTCAGAGGCAGACCTTATACGAGATGGGAAGACGAAATAGTAAAATTCGCTGGCCCTTGCTGGCCACAAATAGCTCAAGACAGAGACAATTGGACTTCTTTAGAGGAGGCCTTCACCCTCATCTGAGGAGGGGTTCTTGCATATAACATATGTGTTAAGAAATTAAGTGATAGATTGAACACTAGTATGTATTAAAATTTTCTTTTTATTTTTTACCAATAACGTTTAATTCTTTCTTTTTCTTATTAAGTTGTATTCTCTTTGCAAGAAATAAAAGGCTTTTTTATATTTTATATATATATATATATATATATATATATATATATATATATATATATATATATATATATATATATATATATATAATATATATATACACACACCCAGATCTCGCTTCTCAGTACCCAGCTCTTTTCTTTTGATGACGATTTCAACGTAGAACGGCTCAAATCGTTAATGACAGGAATATTTCTGATTGACTTGATTCTTTGTCATTACATAGAGATGTGATGTCGCTCTGCATCTTCTATCGGTTCTATCATGGAGAGTGTTCCGAGGAATTGTTTAGATTAATTCAAAATGCAAAAGTCCGTTCTCACCATCTCAAAGTCTGAAAATCCATAACTGTGTGATTCTCGAGGCATTTTTTTCACCGCACTACTCCTCGGTGGAAAAAATTACCGATAGGGGTTTTTCAAAATGATACGACTTTGGGATCTTCAAGAAAAGTGCTTTCTCTTTCTAAAAAGGCCGGCAACACAACTGCGAGTCTTCTGATAGTGTAGTTGTTCATGGGCGGCGGTGATCACTTACCATCGGGTGAGCTTCCTGTCCGTTTGCTTTCCTTTAAAAAAATATGGAAGCCAGTTGACCCTGCAGGCCATCCCTGTAACTTACTGCTAAATTAAGGTATTATAAGCTCAAATAAGCAAAAACTATACCCAACTATAGATTTTGGAGCACAAAGAGTTCAAAAATCTGTAGTTTGTAAAAAATGTATGTATTTTGATTTTCGAATTATGTAAATTTTCAAAAGAATGATCGATTTTGATCGTTGAGTGGCTTTCAATGCAATGTTTGAGCTCTAAATTTTTTATTAGTTATAAATAGGAAAGGTTAAAAATGTGGACGAAATGTCATTTTCGCCATTGATAAATCTCGAACGAATTGACCGATTTTATTTCGATTTATGGTATTGGACGCAGGTTTTTAAGTAGAAGAGCTGACCAGATTTTTGAAGAAATCGGTATATTAGTCTGAAAGTTATTTTAAAAAAGCGAAATAAGTTTGCAGTGAACAGTGTAATTTTATTGTTGAAAAGCTCTAACTTTTAAAAATCTAAATCGATTTTCATCATTGAAAAGGCAATCGACATAGTTTTTTAAGTACTAAAATATTATAAAAGACCAAAAAATGATTGGTTAAAAAAATTCGAAGTTATGTCGACAAACACTTTTAAATTTTTCTTGTCAACGATTACTCTCGAACGGATAAACCGATTTTGATGCAATTTATGCATTGAACGAGAATTTTTTGAAAAAAAGAGCTGATTAGATTTTGTACTCAATCGGTATATTAATTTGGAGGTTATTATAAAAAGACATTGTTTTTCCGGAAAAAATGAGGTTTTTAAAAATTTCTCAAAATCACCTGCATAAAAGTGGTCCAAATTTTCATAAAGTCTAATTTGAGTGGAATCAAATTGAACGCCATTATAATGGACAAGTCGTTCAAAAGTTATGAGGTGTTTACTTACACATACAGACATACTGACGTCATCATGAAAATAGTCAGAAAAATTTCTTAGAACTTCAAAACGTGGAGATCTGGTGAAAACTCGATTTTCTAAAATCGGAGCAAAAAATCGGAGAAAAAAATCTATGTAGATAAGGAAGTTATTGATTTTGCCCCGATTTCCGTAGCGGAAAGTCAAAAAAAAAATATACCAGTGGCAAATGTTTTCAATTATACTTATGAATCTATATTTATCTTAATAATTATCATTTCGAAACTGCTTGTAACTGAATTTTTTGTTACAGACAATAAAAGAGCGTTTAAATCAAATCATGCAGGAGAAAAAATTGGAGCAGTGCTACAAATTGAGCCAGTCCTATCGCTTTCAGTTCCCACACGCCGGAGACCTCAAATTGATTGAGAATGCAGCGAACAAATTCGGCGTTATAAACGGACCTCTTACTAACATTATTATGAAACAACCGCCAATTGATGAGAATCGTAAGCAATTTTATAATATTACATCTATACAGGACTAGCGGATCCGTAGGTGCTTTGCTACGTATAAAGTGAAATATTAAAAATGTGATAAATGAAGAACCGCTCTACCGATTTTGTGCAAACTTCACATAAACCATCTTCTAAATAGTCCAAACAAATCCTAAACATTTGGTTTGCATATGTGAGCCCGTTCTTGAGTTATAAAATTACAACGAAAAGTGGCATTGATTTTTATATATATAGATTACTATTACAGGTCCTCCCAAATTTTAAAATTAGGAACTAAATGAATTGAAAGTGCGTTTTAATTATTGTTGTAAAATTATTACAAGATAATATATTTGTTTAAAAATATCCTACTAAATTCATGTCTTGGATACACCGAATCATGTGAATGAACCATCTAAACCTATATACTGTATGTATACCATATTTGTTGCAATAAATGATTGGTTATGATTACCTCACTCAACGCGAGTGTAATTCTTATTGATACCATCGCGGAGTTCACATAGAACAGTTTGCGAATAATAACAAATTTAATTAATTTTACTTATTTAATTATAGACTTCTGCAAAATGACGCCTTAATCAATAAAATATGTTTTGTAAAAAAAAAACTGTTCAATCCGAAGGGACATATGTCCATAGGCAGGTGGATGGCAACAATGACAAGCATTGACGCTATCACAGCAGGAATAGGTAATACAGTGGTACTAAATATCTGGGTGAGACAATGCGGAACTCTACCACCTAGTAGTCACGATGGAAGTAACACGTATAGGCAATTGGTCGCCTCTTACGACCTGCCTAGGAGAACGGCAGTTACTCTATTCTTCAAGGGAGCCCGAAACAACACATGGGAATAATATATACATAATTGTGTTAAACTAACTACCCGGCAAAAAGGCTGATGGCCTGTATATGCGTCTCATTATTTTTTTGATGTGTAACATATTTTTACTTTTCTGCAATCCGTGGGAGTGATTTTATGAAATGCAACGGAAGTGTGTTAACAGGAAGCCGAGGAATCGCGCGCTATTTAAGATGACCAATGAACGTCTGCTATTTGAATTGGCCAATGAGCGCACTCTATTTGAGATGATCAATGAGTGCGTGTTATTTAAATTGACCAAAGAGCGTCCTCTATTTGAGATGACCAATGAACGTCTGCTATTTGAATTGGCCAATGAGCGCACTCTATTTGAGATGATCAATGAGCGCGTGTTATTTGAATTGACCAATGAGCGTCCTCTATTTGAGATGATCAACGAATGTCTGCTATTTGAATTGGCCAATGAGCGCACTCTATTTGAGATGATCAATGAGCGCGTGTTATTTGAATTGACCAATGAGCGTGCTCTATTTGTGATGACCAATGAACGTCTGCTATTGAATTGGCCAATGAGCGTCCTCTATTTGAGATGATCAATGAGCGCGTGTTATTTGAATTGACCAATGAGCGTCCTCTATTTGAGATGATCAATGAACGTCTGCT